>WBMZ01006339.1:176433-193014 GCA_013400975.1 Atrichornis clamosus | reverse complement strand
AGGCTCAAACCAAAACACTGGTCAAAGGCCTTTTCCATTAAAAAAGTCATGAGAAACAGGAAGTCACAAACCAGAGCATGCTAAAATACAACATGATTGTAAAAATAAGGGAGACAGGGAAAGAAAAACAAAACCTGGAGATTTATATTAATAAAAGATTGATAAAAGAATGTGGGAATACTTATTTCTGTGATATTATATTCAGACTCCAGACACACAAACCTGGCGGGCAGGAAGCAACCCTGGTCACTAACACTGACTGAGGCATTACCCAGAAATTGCAGGCAGGAGTTTGCCACTAATAAGGGTATAAATTTGAGGGTCCAGAATATTGGGGGTGACTGTATTGTCAGTGAGGCTCTGCAGATTGGTGGAAGAATGTGCAGGGAAAGGGAAGGAACAAAAGAGGGATATAAAAGGGGTGGATCCTTTGTAACCCTTATGTGACAAGGAGTGATCTTTCACTAATATGCCCACAGCATGAAATTCATAAACAAACTCCCAGAGCATGATGCACCCATAAAGAGTACCTGTGCTAGTAAATTCTTGGGGGATTTGGAACAACAGATCAAAAATGTTTACAGAGCATTAGAGGGAAAAGAAGATATCTAAATTGCCTCAAGCTGCAGGGCCTAGTGACCAGAACCTATAGTTTTTGGGATAGCTGTTTATCAGTATATGTACAACACTTCCTGTGTAAGAATTTGCTTCCACCTGTCAAACTGATAAGTAATATTGGCTGCAGAACAGGAGGAAACCTGAGGGAAATCAGGCTAAGACTGAAATCCCTACAGAGTGTACCTTCAAATTTGTGAAGAATCAGGAAGAAAAGGGAAATCCACATCTGTAAAGAAGAAAGCTCAACTTACAGAGGTACCCTGTGGAACCCAGTAGTGGCACTGAGTATTGCAGAGAAAATCCATGAACTAGGAGGGAAAATCACCACTGAATTCTAAATAATATACTCACTGAAAATACAAATCTCTTGTGATACCTGACATTAGAGAACCATAGTTTATACCTGAAAACCAATGCTGCTACATACCCAGACTTACTTGCACTGAAAGATAATCCTTTAAAAAATAATAGGGGAGGAATATTGATTTTTAAATAATGCAGTGCATTTCAGTGATTAACCTACAATTAAGTACAACTTCAGACTTACTTTGATACATTCTTTTTGGGAAAAATGTAAACTTTCTCACAAATAACTGAATTTGTGAGTAAAGTTTGGTGGAGTTTTAGATACCCATATCAGTTCTATATATAGTACATAGCATACAGTAATTTAGGAAGTATTAGCAATATATCACAGAATCAGCTGAGTTGCAGCATAACAGTTAGGAGTATTTTTGAATATTTAAATAAGTAGTTCAGAGTATTTAAGACAAACCCAAGTCAAAAACCCAAATGTAGTATAAGCAGAGGATACCATCAGAAAACACATGTGAAAAACACACCCCCAACGAGTCAAGGCTTTCCAGAAACAGAAAACAAACAATAAGGAATAGCTTGAGTCCCAAGCACCAAAGCCCACAATTTCTGCATTATACTGGATATTATGATTTCATGTTCAGATTTCCAAACATCGTCTGGCATTTAGCTGCTGTCCTCCAGTAAGACTTTGTCTTCACCAGTAATTCTCTATTGGCCATTCTCTGAAATGAAGTCTGGTCTTGCTTTTACACATATTAGGTTTAATTCTCGTTCTGTATTTCCAGAATCAGCCCTTTTGCATTTTCAAAACATGTGTGTAACATGTGCCTGCAGTTTCTGTAGCATAAACTGTTCTTTATTCCCTCCCTGTACCACAGGCTTACGCTGTTAAATAAGATACTTCGTGCTTTTTACCAAGAAGGTCTGGTGTTTTGATAGAGACTAGAGCCAACACTTTATACTTAAGAGTCGTGTGGGCTTTGGGCAATATATTAAACTTTAAAACATTCTTACTTCAATCATACCCTGGAAAGTGATGTTATTTCTTTCAGCATCCTAGGCTGGAAGGTGTTCTCCTCTTCGCTATTGGTGGTTTGTTTAGTTTGTTATTGGTTTTTTTTGTTTTGTTTTTTTAATATCACATAATCCATTTAGTTCAACACTAATTGTACCAAATTCAAGCGAGACTGTAAATGCCACTGTTAAATGGTAAAGGTCCTTGGGACAATCACTATTTCTCACATAAGTATTAGAGAACCATCAAGAGTGTCCTGTTAACAGGACAACTTTTTAAAAAATTAATCTGAAGGCTTCTTCAGTTCCAACTCGTTAAAACAAATTCAGAAGTGCTGGGCTAGAGACGCTGCACCACACCACACACCACCAGATTGCTTTAGAAGGTTCTGTCTCACCTATTTTAATCCCAGCAGGAAATGGGTGAGTTATCTTGGCCTCACAGCTTTATTTTGATAAATATATTAAATGCGTTGTTTGACAGGATTTTTAATAATTATTCTGAGAAATACAGTTTGAATTAAATCAATCTCATCCAGTCCCGGAATGCTGTGGAATCTTTGCTACATCTGAGTAGGAATACATCCAATTACTCATATTTTGCCACCTTGCCAAGAAGTTACTCCCTAAAAATTCATTTGATCTAGAGGAAGTCAAAGGGAAGGAAAATAACTGCATCCAGATAGTGACTGACTGCAGTGTTGAATTCATCTCTCCAAGCAATTCCACACATGTATTGAACTGCAAGTAGGTTTGAAACTTCTCAAATGGAAAACTTCCTCAAAGAAGGAAGTCTTCTCACCCTCCAGTTATATTTAGCTACATTTCAGCTCATTTCTTGACAGCTAAGACTGACATATAATACACTAGAGATTTATTCTGTCACCCTCATAAACACTGACGTGGTCTGAGTTTGTTTGGTGTTGGAAGTTTTCCCATGTTGTAGAGGAGACTTTTAAAGAAAGAACACTTTCAGTGTTTTTTTTTCCTTTACTCCCTCATCACCTTTCAAATCACCTCTTATTTTCTTTTGGTAGGGCCAAGTCTGTTCCTTTATGCTTTTATTAAAAAAACCCCCATCATTGCTTCCTGAGTAAGCAGCACAGCTTTGTTTAAATATTTCCAAATAATTATACCTTAAAACTAAAATACTTTTTTATCAAAATTATGCCACAGACCATACGTGCAAGTACAGTTCTGTTCCACTTCCACAGACATCTTTGGAATAAACCCTGATTGTTTCATATTTCCAGTGAGGCATCACCATTATGATTCCTAGTACGTAAACACTAGAACTTGCAGAGAAAAATTATGTGCAGGTTATGATATGTTAAGTGTGTAAATAAGGAAATAAGCAGTTCTGCTCTGATTTGTTCTTAAATCATGGATCTAAGAAAATTCCAACAAAGATTTTTGCAATGAATATATAAAAATAGAGATAAAATAAGACACATCCTTATGTTACAGGAATAAAAGCTCCACCAAATGAAAAGCAATTCTTCCTATACAAAGTTATCAAAACATTTGAAACATCAGAAGTGTCATTTTCACAGAAATATTTATCTTTCTTCTTGCTTCTATATTCATACTATCGAACAGCATCACAATCCCTTTTGCTGCCTGTTTTTAAAATGCCCTTTACTACTTCTCTGTAAGAAAAGACGACTTTGGTCCAGAGCCTATTTTATTGTGTATCAGAAGTTTTTTTCTGAAATCTAAAACACAGAAATCCAAAAGACACTGAGAGTTACCAGTCTACACTGCTTCTCTTTGCTGCTTTCCCTTTCATTAACTCCAGCAAAGACTTTTTGACAACAATCAGCTGCAACATCCAGCCAACAATTCACCCTCTCCCTCTCAGAGGTCTGTTGAGAATATTTTCTTCTTCTGCCTTTATTTCTCACTTTGCCCATGGAGGCACCCTGCTGAAGCACCAAAATAATTACATCGTTCAAAAGTGTAGAACAAGAAGTAAAAAGCCACAAAAAGATCAAATGCACATCAGCACACAAACTATCGGTAGGGACTCATAAGAGTATGGTATTACAGAAAATAGAAGATAAAGTGCTCAGGTTTTCTCAGTTTCAATCTGCCCATGTAAGAAGAGAAAAATCACTCCTTCTGTTTGGATAATTTAATATGTACAATTTGCAGTGAACAGTGCCAGGGGGAAAAAAAAAAATGGACCTCAGATTTCCTTCACAAAGAGAAGAAAACATTAGTGGCAATAATTCAGATATTCATACCCAGCCCAGATACAGGCCCAGTACACTGAAATCAGTTCAGAGAGCAGCACAGCAGCATAAGTTAGGCCTAAAGGTGCACCAAAACTCAGGATCATGCCTCTTGCAGCAAAGTGACTGAAGAAAATATTGATACTCAAATATAAATATCAATAATGAAATACTTTCAGAACAGTATTTCCCCACAACTATATCATTTTGACATTCCACAACTTCAAAACTGTCTTGACTGGTGCTCATTAACTACTTTTTAATTTTTTTTTAATACATGTAGACAACAGTTTTCTTTTAAAAACTTCTCTAAATACTTCAAAAACTCCTCTGTATTTCTGGCAGTTGCAAGGCATGTGATGGCAAGGCCAGATACCAAATCACATTCCTTACTAGAAAAGTGAATTTGCTTCTACTTTTATGCTTTCTCTATTCTGACCATGATATACATATATGTATAAAAGTTTCTTTTTTTCTAACAGGTTGAACTACTACAATTTTGATTTTAATGGTAGTTGACAGCAATAGTTAGATTACTCTTATTGCACACTCAAAAAATCTCTGAAACACTGCAAGACCCACCACTGAAAGAACAGACAATTAATGTATTTTACCTTCATTCTAAACTGATTTTTAATCAAAGTGATCTAATTTATTTGCAATGTATTAGACATATTGAAAAAAATTCTTCTGGACCTTGTATACTACAGGCAGAAAAATCAGCAAATTTTCTAATTGGGAAAAGAATTTGAAGGAAGATAGCAATGAGACCTTAAAAAAATCTGGTATTAGACATTTATTTTCATTCACTAGTATCTGCACTCAGAAGATATTTGTAAACATTTTGCTACATCTGCAGAAAGGTCTACAAGGGGCCACACTATTCTGAAGTCAACTATAACAAGTGAAAAGAGTTGCAAAAATGTGGAGCTTTTACTCTTTGGCAAGGATTACTAACTCTCTAATTATACCTATTGTCAACTTTATTTCTCATTATAGTCAATAAAATAAGAATTAAAACTTTAAATTCAGTTCAGGATCCACACGATAGGTCTGAAAAACTATATTTAAGATGAAAAGCAAAATGCTAAGAAACTGGATTCACTGACTTACAGTAAAGTCATCAATAGCAGAAATTAAGGGAAGAGCATCTTCGGAGAAAAAAAACAGGACATGAAATGCATTTGACCCCATTTTTCAATTTCCTCACCCACAGACACATTGACCAATCATCACCTCACCAACATTTTGATGCATTTCTACTGTATGTTGAAAAAATAAATAAGGGAAAAAGAAAAAAAGAGCATCCCTTCACTTGTATACTTGGTAACAGTCAAGTCAACAATGCGTTGGATATGGGAATAGCTTTCAAAGCAACCAATAATTCACAGTCTGAGTCAGGACAGGTGCAGCCAGTCTTTATCATTTTCAGTGTTCTAAATACACTGAGCAAGAGAGGGAAAGTGGTTCCCTAGAGTAACCTGAACTAAAAGAATCTATTCCCTGGCATGCAGTCAATGCAAATGAAAGCTGTTGCATATGCAAGAAAAGCTTTATCTTTCATAATATTACCTCCTGATTCAACTTCACCCACTCTGCAGGGTTCTAAAGGTTTTCTGTCAAGTCCTCCTTGTCCCATGAAAGACTTCTTTAAGACATGACTTTTAGTAAAAAATTAGGAATGACTGCTCTGAAACCACTGGAATCACATAGTTGCCAAACCAGAACTGAAATTAAGGAAATTCACAGAGGAACACTGATAGAAGCAAAACTTTCTCAGCACAACTTGCCAGCATTTCATGTACTCTTTACAATACAGTTAAGAAATAATTTTCCCAGGAGAGGAAAGAAAAGAGGAGTCCATTTATGCACTCATCTCTCAAAGCTCTTAAGTTGTACTTGTAATTACTCTACAACTATATGCAACTGATACTACTATGCAACTACAACTATAGGTATTAGGAAATTGGATATCAGCCATTCTTCCCTGGCAAGGAGTATCTGAGAGAAATTGCTACATATTTAATGTTCTTAAAAAGCTTTAATTACTACTCACCTTACTGAACTTCTGTATGCCTCTGCATATTTCATAATAAAAAATAAGATACCCATCAAAAAGAGATTAAACTTCATTTGTAAACAGGCTTATGAATGAAAAAAAAAAGTGTGTATATACATGAAATCAATCCACATTATCTGCAAGGTCCTAAAATAATTGACATCAGTAACCACTTTGAAATCCCTCCTATCAAAGAAAACCATGTAAGACTGATTTCCAGGTGATGTAAGCCTTCAGAACTCATTCCAGGTATTTCAGTGACAACTGAGAATGCTCAGTTTTTACCCGAGGTGCCTATGCCGGCACGCCTCATTAGTGGTCAATTCAAGGGCAATCAGCCATGTCTGGATCTATTTTACTATCCTTATTATCCTCACAGTATAGTCTTACTTCTCTTTACCACCCCTATAAACCTATAAATGAATATTTTTTATCTTCTGGAACTCGTAAACTCTTGAAAGGAGACTCTTGCCTGACCCCACATGAGAATGGAAACTGGTTTTTAATGTTGGCAACACAAAATGCTGGTTACAATTCAAACTCCACCAGATGCTAGAAAACAACATTTTCCAAGTAGTCTTCAATTAAATATATATACTTGCAGCACCTATTTTGTTGCAGTTATCTTCAGAGCTGGAAAAGGCCTGCCACAGGAGCTCACGGGCATAAAGTCTATTCATTAGATGCACTGCGCAACTTTCTTCTCTCAAAATCTGTGCTTAAATCTTCTCCTGCTGAACCAAGTTATTACCTTCTTACATTTGCTAAAACTGAATTTTGCATAAGCTCCTTTGCCCTCACAGTCCATGCCATCTCTCCCACTCGTCATTAAGAAGAGTTCCCTCTGAACTGAGTGATTTCTGGTTTCATTCAGAGACGCTGAGCTGATTCCTCCAAGCACAGCTCTCAACAAAATCCTTCTAAAATGTAAGAATTTCATCTTTACAACGTAGCCTTTCATGTGACCACCTGCAATATTTAGTCTAGCTCATTACTAGTCAAGCAGTCAGTGGGTTCTGCAGCCAGCACCACTGCTCTAACAAACTCAAGGTATTATGCAGAGGATTATAATCTGTTTAGCCTTAAGTAACTGTCTTAGGAACATTTTTTGTCAAACCCACATTTTTATACTGTGTGGGGATGAGGAGGAAAAAGTTATGCTTTCTTTCTGTGTTTAAGATATCCCTCACCACTGAGTTAACTACTTTTTGTAGGCATCTTTAGCAGAACAGAATAGGACGTGGTAATAAGGAAAAGCAAACACAGGAAAAAAGGCATTTGTGGGAATCAGACAGGATAGAAAGAGAAAAAGCTCATCTTTCTAAGTATTTAATGCTAATTTTGGGTTGCCACCTCCTCCCCTCCAAGCTTTTTGTACATCACTGATGTTCTGGTACATCCTTTGTTGCACACCACTGTAACAAAGAGTGCTGACAAGGAAGACAAGGAAGCTTCCCAAAATGATGTTGCATAAACCCAGAGTCTGACTATTATCCTAAATTTATTTTTACCCTGATTCATAGCTTCTTGCGCTTGACTGGCAGGACAGTCAGCTACAAGGCAGCTGCTACAAAAAAAAAAAAAAAAAAGTCATTGTGACTACCATCAGTGGCTAATTGTTTCTCTCATCAGCTTTAAGTTTTCATGGATTTACAATCAAAGGGGTATGAAGTTGCAACTGGACTCTGCAACGTCTGATGAGAAAGAAATAACATCATCCCGAAAATGTCAGCCAACAAACCTGAGATTCTCCTCCCAGCATTTCTCCTGCAAGTTCCAATGTTTGCGATTTGGAAATATCAGGCGGAATACTGAAATCAGAAGAACGTAGCCAGAAATACTAAAACCTCTCCAGCTGAGTCTCCTGAAAGCAGTCACTAAGAGATGTTAACTTCCAATACTCTGTACTGTTCAGCCATACTTCACAGAGAACACACAGAATACCAAGAAAACTGCACTGGGTTTCTCCCCTTCATTCTTACCTTTCACTTTTTCTCACATTAATGCTTTATTACAGAAAACCTGTGTTATGGTTTTCTTGAAATAAATACCTCCTGATAATGGAAAAAACATAAAAGGAATTTCATTGTTTTAAAAATATGGTTCTATTTTGTCAATACAACATTTTGGCTTCAAAGTCATTGCCAACTCATTAAAAATAATTCATCAATACTTTCCAATCTCACTGCAGCTGTGCATCAGGAACTAAGTCAAGACCCTTCTTTGGTAATTTACTGCCAAAAACAAAAGTGTGAGGGAACATAAGAATCCATCAACCACACAATTTTCTGTTGTTAGCCAACATGTCATTTAAAATCATGGGAGAGAACAGCCAGTCTTGAATGAAAGAAAATTTCAGTAGGTACTAGATAAACATAGCAACGAGAGTTCATTACCAACTAAAAAAATGTCTTCACACTCATTCTATCTGCTAACCTTAATTTAAGATAAAGTACTAATATTTCCAAAACTCAGGGGTTTACTTTCGCATAACCTAATGAGGTAAAAAAAGAGTATTACAGAACCTGTTGCCAAGCAAATTCAAGTTCTGCTGCTTATTACCTTTATTGTAATAAAACCTTTAGGCATGTTTTAATTGTGTGAATATTTGTAGTTTAGCACAGTTTCTATAAGTTATTTTATAGTGTTTTCATGCAATAACACTTTTTAGGAGTGGGGATACTTTTTTCTGGAAAGATGTGACGTAGACAAGCTTTTATCCTGCTCCCAGCTGTTACATTTCTGAATTTGGGAAACAAGCAACTGGGCAGCTCTCTATGGATATATACTTTTATCCTTCAACAAAAAATATCAGAAAGAAACAAGTCTGTGCAGAGGCTGCATGACTTAACTAGTATTTTGCCTGCAATGACAGGAACTGCTCCACAGAAATAGCATTTTATATATAGAAAGTAAAGGAATATAGAGAAATAGACTTAAAAAGACTTACATCAACACCATATTCTGGCATTCAGCCTCTTTGAGATCTGTAGCAAATAGCCTTCCCAATGCTGTTAGTGGGACTGATTTAGGAAGCAGATGCCCAGCTACATGATACTAATTGTTAAATCAGAATTGCAGAGGGTGCATTTTTTCAAGGGATTTTTCAGTTTAAAAGAAAAAAAAGTCAACAAAAAAAAAATCTAATGCTTTTGGTTTTAAAAAAATATCAATCAGGAGGAGACAGATGGTTTCATCCCTTACTTTAAAAATAATTAATACAAATATTTCAGAATGTAGCTCCCAATAAACAAATATAAGAAAACTAGAATTCATTACTTTTTTTTCCCGTTTACTCAGTGCATATCTTCTCAAATCTCTATTGATTAGTGAATTAAATAGTGAGGATACAAAACAATAATTTCCTTCACACATACAGAAGTACATGACCAAATTATAAATACTTGCCTAATGCCTAAATTAAAAGTCTAACCCAACATTTTAATTTGAGGGTTTCATGGATTATCCAGAATTCAGAACCCTGAAAGATTTTTGTGGATGGTTAAATACAGTGAATTTTTGTTCCTCTGTAATTCCTTAGAAGTAATCATAAAAGGAATCTCACAGTTAAATTTGAAAATGAATTACTAGGCATCTCCAAAGATGGAAGAGAAGCCACATTCACATTTCCCAGTATATGAAACTGTCTGTAAAGTGACAATCCTTCTAAATAATATTCGGCTATTTGAGATGAGGCCCCCAAGTTTCACAACAAAAACATGCTTCCTGAGGACTACGTGACCAAGAACTTTGCATCCTGCACCACAAGCCCCACGTTGTCTGTCTCACAGCAGACAGGGTAGCACAGCGTTGTCCAATTAGAAACTGCACCACTCCTTTGCTCTCTCTCACCACCAAGTTTCAGACAGATGCGTCATTACACCTCCAGAGTAGGTCAGTCCCTCAAATTTAAGCTTTCTATTTTGCATCCTTCTTGCTTTTATTACTACGGCCCATCTTCCTATAGTAGAGACGCATTGTAAGCCCCAGATTCTACAAAAGGAAGAAATGAATCATCTCTCTGACGAGCCCGACTGCAGCATCACAAAGCTTACGAGGGTAGGAGTAAATTAATCATGCAGAGATCCATTTTGTCGTGGCTGGAAGCTTTGGATACCTGAGGTGGCTCAATTATAACTAGTTAGAGCATCCCCCTACTACACTCTGGTCTGACATGCAAGCATGCCAAGAGACAGCAAAAAGGCTTCTCGTGCAGTAAAGGACCATAAAAGGATGCAAAGGCACAAAAAGCTCCTCAAGTCAACAGGAAAACTTAGAACTGACTCGAGAGAAATAAATCTCCCAGCAACACAGATTGATCAGCTGTGGAAGGTGTTTTGTGCCCTTGTGCCAGTTGCTGGTCTCCAAACCAACTGCAGTTTTTGCAGGTGTGAGTACAAACCCAGTACAATGAAGAAAATTCTTTCCCCTTTCTCCACCTACTTATAAAGCAACCACATGCTTTTCTTGTGAAAACTTCAAACAAAGAAGCACTCTGCAAGTGCCAAGAAGGGAAGAAAGGAGAGAGATGTGCTCAGTCTCAGAGATGAACAAGCTGTTAAAATAGACTTTACCTCTCAAAACACCCTTAAATAAGAGCCCTACAGTTTCAAGAAAATAATGACATTTCAGAGAAATAATGAGAAACACAGATCACTGTCCATCACAGTACTGATCATTCAATTCTACTTTTCCTAAGACTACTTGGTTTTTCCCTTACCTGTGTATTTAAGCACTTTCCAACTTGAAAAACAAGTAATCTGTGATCCCTCACTTAAAAAACAAGTTATTCTAGTGCCTGTTTTCTTAGAGGATAATCTTATAACTTGTTACCCATAGACAGGTAAATTTCCATAAAGGCATCCCAAACAAGTAATTTTAGCACAACACAAAACATAAGTATTTAAAAGGAACCTGCAATTTTAATGATGCTGTATGAAGATGGTATCGTCAGCAAGGAGAGAGTTAAGCAATTACCAAATCTTATTGAAAAGGTGATTCTGTATGTGAAAACAAACCAGGTGCCAAACACTAAGCACAAAACTTACTGGCAAGTAGGGAAGCACAGGAATGATGTCAGCACAGGAATGATGTCTAGCAGGGGTCTGAGGAAGTGGGAGGGAAGGCAAACTGCAACAGTAGTGGGCAACAAGACAACACCACCACTCTTGCTGCCTAAATCCTTTCTAGATATCATGCAGTGGCTTGGGTTGAAAGAGATCTTTAAACATATAGCCCAACCTCCTTGCCTCAGGCAGGGACATCTTCCACTGGATCAAGTTTCTCAAAGCCCTATCCAGACTGACCTTGCACACTTCAAATAATGGGGCATCCACAACATCTCTGGGCAGCCTGTCCCAATATCTCACTGCACTCATGAAAGGTTTCTTCCTTATGACCAAACAAAATCTCCCTTCTTTCAGTTTAAAACCATTACACCTTATCCTACCACAACAAGCCTTGGCAAAAACATCTCTCAATCTTTCTTGTTGTCACCTTTATATATATTGAAAAGCCACCAGTAGGGTCCCCCTGGAGCCTTCTCTTCTCCAGGCTGAACGACTCCAGCTTTCTTCCCAGGAGAGGAGTTCCAGTCCCCTGGCCATTTGTGTGGCCCTCATCTGGATCTACTTTCACACAACACTGTAAGGTATCTTTTCAATCAACTTTAAGGCTTTCTTATGAAGAATTAAAGATATTGATGCTCATTGGCTACTTCTGAGTCAAAGCCTTCATTACATTTAAAGAAAATTCCATTATAAATTAGCTCTGCATGAATTTAAAGATATGGTATTTAAGTTTGTTGGTTATAATCAAAACTATTGTTTCTCTCTTGAGAAACCCAGCAAAACTACTCCTGTATATCATCCACCTACCTCAATTAAAAGGCCAACATATTCCATGAACAAGAGCTCTCTAAGTCACCCATGACAGAATATATAAAATAAATGAGCTATGAACAATTGCTCTCTATGATTATGAGTACCAGGCATTTAAAATATTTCATTGGAAAAACCTAACTTACTCCATAATCAGAGAGAAAGGAGAAAGGAGTAAAGATTGATATTTAAAAAGAGATTTAAATTTGCATCAAATTACACCAAGAAATCCATTTCAAAGACCCCAAGTAAATCATTAGTGCACTCAAATCATCCAAATAATTTTGTAACAAATACAATGTTGATACAGCAAGATTCCCTGACGCAGAGTGTGGCAAGGTTTTTTAAATTTTGAATATTAACCCGCTTGGATACAATAGTTCTGAAGCACAGTGACACACAATGTTTGGAGAGAACCCCACAGTTAAGATATCCTGCTAACAAAAATTATAATTCACTGAAAGCTAGGGACTTCTGATTAGATCTACCAAACTAGAATCTGTCTCAAAACCTGTAGAAGAATCACACAGAACATCTTTCCTATATATTTTAACATTTGTGAATGATACAAAGAGTTCTGAAAAGCATTAAAGTTTCAGTATTTTATAACTAAAGTCATGACAAAGATTAGTAGCTTCATCTCCCAGCCACACAAGACTAAAAATTGCTTTATATACTGCCCTGTCATTATAGCTACTCAGAACTAATTTAGTCCACTTCTTCTGTGGGCCTCCTATGTTATTTTTTTAAGGTTTACTATTCCTTCAGTGCCTTATTTCACCATATTCAAAGGCCAGATACCGCAGTTCTCAGGAGGCCTTTGCTTTGTTTTTCTTTCTTCATCAATATAATTTGCCAGAGGATTTTAACATCTTCCCTTGGAGACACACACACAAATCCAGCAGCTCCTGCTAGCACAGTGTCAGGGTATAACCTGGCAGGCAGTTAAACACCTCAGTCTCTGCCTCACCACAGTGGGATGGGTGAGATAACTGGAGGGAAAAAAAGTCTAATTTGTGGTTTCAGATAAAGACATTTAACAAGACAGAAAAAGAAAATGAAAATAATATTAGCAATAAAATAATTAGAATATAAAAAGAAGCAATGCACAAAGCAATTAGTTAAATTAGTTACCACCCACAGACTGATGCCCAGCCTGTTCCCCAGCAGTAGCCCCTGGCAAGCTTTTTCCCTAGTTTATATGCTCACATGACACCATATGGTATGGAATGTGCCTTGGGCCACTTTGGGTCAGCGGTCCCAGCTGTGCCCCCTCCCAGCTTCTCGTGTCCCCCAAACAACTCACTGGTGGTATGGTGCGAGAAGCCAAAAAAGTCCTTAAGGTAAGGACTGCTTCACAAGAACTGAAACATCAGTGTGTTATCAACATGATTCTCACCCTAAATCCAAAAGACTGTATTACACCAGCTACTAGGAAGAAAATTAGCTCTATCCCAGTTAAAACCAGGACACATTGCTGCCCTTTACAGCTCTTCAGAAGTGATTATTCATCCTCATGCAGACTGCAAAATCAGAAAGGCAATGATTTGTTTTCTGAATAGCAGTAATTAAGTTTAGGGCTAACATAAAATTCAGACTTGCAAGTCTGAAGAGAGTTATACCAAAAACTATCTCAGAGCACATGCTCATTAATGTCTTCATCTAAAATCTGCAGATGGCTTTATGGACAATCAAGGATTGATCTTTCTGAGGGTGAGGGAGAAGGGGAGTTATTTCTCTCAGTCACATCATTACTTCTACAGAGCCTGTAAGGATCATTCTCCCCAAAGCAAATTTAGCAAAAAAAACCCAACCAAAAAAACCCAACCAAACAACAACAAAAAAACCCACACACACAAAACACCCCCAACAAAACAAAAAAACCAAAAACAAACAAAACAAAACCTACTGACAAGTCACCCAACTTTATTTAATTTTGGGTGGAATCTCCTAAGAGTAGCACTGAAGATGACACACCACATGCATCTCTCAGCCACAACAAACCGAATTTTACTATGGACACCACAATTTTAATACACACCTCTCCCATTCAGTAACTGAGCACTGCTGCTCAGCATTAAAGCCTGAACACTGTTCAAATACCAACTGGCAGTAGAGAGGTGCTATGAGGACTCGCAGCTCTTCAGCTATTTTTGTTTCTAGCACACAGAAATGAAACCATTGGGCTTAATTTTACTACAATTATGCATGTAAATGCAAACTTTAAAAATATATATATGTAGTTTAAGCCTTTGAATTGGGTACTGATTCTAACAGTGCTACTTAGGAAAAGGAAGGGATAACTCCCAACCAGCCCTAATTGCTTACAGTTGCTTGACACACACAGGCTTTATAAGCAAGAACAGATGCATACTTTGTAATAAAAGTGATTTGCCATTTAGTTTCACCCCTTGAGATAAATGGGTATTCATCGTGTAAAGGTTGGCATCTATGGATTCTGAACAAAATCAATATTTTGCAAGAGGCACCCACTTTCCAACAGGGAAGCGTAGTTATTTCATAAGCTCTTAAACCACAGGGAATAAGAAAATTCTATTGTAATGACTTTCTGGTGCCAACAGGTCCTCTCACACCACCTTTTCTTGTCCTGAATACCCAGGATCTGCTTTTATAAACTAAACAGTCCTGTCCATATTTGCCAGCAACACAAAACCCACTGTGTCCAGGTCTAGGTCTAGGCTGAGATCTCTCTAGTACAAGAAAGATGCAAAGCTGCTTGAGAGAGCCAAACAATTGAGGGACTCAGACATCTCATACAAAGAAAGGCTGAGAGAGCTGTGACTTAAGCCTAGAAAAGGCTTGGGGAGGATCTTACGAATGTATATAAATGTCCAAAGGACAGGTATAAAGAGCATGGAGCCAGGTTCTTTTCAGTGTTGGCCAGTGACAGGACCAGAGGCAATGGACATAAATTGGAATACAGGAGATGCTGTCTGAACATCAAGAAACACATTTACTCTGAGGGTGACTAAGCACTGGCACAGGTTTCCCAAGAGGTTGTAAAGTGTCCATCCTTGGAGATACTCAAAAAAGCCATCTGGACACAGACCTGAGCAATCAGCTGTAGGTGACTCTGCTTGAGCAAAGGGGCTGAACACTCTAAACCCCCAGAGGTCCCATCTAACCTCATCTATTCATAAGAAAGGAGAGCCTGCACATACATTCAGTAGTCACATCTATAAATATCAGCTTACAAAAGCTACAGAAGCCACAGAAGGACTATGGTTTTTCCAGAGCCACTGTTCTGTTACATTCCTTTTCCTAGCTCAGTTCAGGCTTGTTCAGTAGACTACAAACTAAGAAGCAGTACTAGATCATCTTTTATTGTGATACTTTTATCTCAAAGTCAAATCCATGAGCATTAACAAAAAAAAAAAAAAAAAAGCTTGTATAGCATTAGAAAAATATTTGACATTTCAGCCTACAAAGAGTAAGCTCCACTGTTTTTTAAAAGATCAGAATGTCTCTTAATAGGCTGCCTCTCCACGCTAGGAAGAGCATCCTGGTTAAGAATGCAGAGAATGATGATGCAATTACGCTGAAGTACCTCAATTTCAGTGACATCTTAGTACTTTCAGAAGGAAAGGAAGATTAGACAGCAAGGCATAGATCTTAAGTTATTGGCTCTTCAAAACAGGCTCTCTGGAATATTTTGTTCTTCTGCAGATCAAAATACATACTTTTCTAACCACTTAACTCTTTTACATTTATAGTTCCTGACACTCAGTAGGATCACAAAGTTCACAATGCATAATGGTAGGGCATGCATCTCATACAGAAATGAGAGAAAATGGACTCAAAAGAACATTTCACCAAGGTTAAACAAGTGATGAGAATCCCTCTGCCATGCAGTCCCCAAAATTACTTTCTTATACTCTGAGATTGATGGCAGATAAATTGAAAACATGTAAATACAACACAGATTCTGTACAGTGTATAATTATAGCCTCTTTTTCAGAGGTCAAAGCTGAAGGATCACAGAAGCTCCTTCTTGTCCTGGGTTGTGGGGATGTAGTAAAGCAATGTATTCTACCCCATCTGTATTAGCCCTGATGAGCTGTTAACAACAGGTCGAGTGTAACAACTGCCCAGCGCATGCTTGGCCCCTGGGACTGCAGGCTGGGTGTTAGATAAGATAAGGAAACCCTGTGGTGAGGTAGGGTTCATTTGGCTTCACGAAAGACACAGCTGGGAGAGCTTCCCCCTGAAAGCACCAACAATGATCACACCCACACTGAGGAGGCCATCTCGGTCAATGAGCCATCATGGACAATGGGCAGCTGTAATGACCCAACCGCCCAGAACCTCCCACACTATCTTATCTCATCATTCCATTGGGAAATGCTCCGCTCTGGGGGAGGTACATGGACATTCCTGCGGGAATATAATGAAGCCTGCCTGGACCGTGAGGTATACTCTCTGGCACTGAGGAGCTGCA
>WBMZ01006339.1:16777-176127 GCA_013400975.1 Atrichornis clamosus | reverse complement strand
GCTTGTAATTTTCAAAGTTTCAGTAATTTGGGGGAAGGGGTAATTTTTTCCCTTCCAGGAAGGTTCCCACTTTCCTTGGCAGATATCTGTCTTTCAAACTGAGACACTTCTGTATCAAGGATTCTACTTATTTCAGTTGCCATGGCTAAGTAATATCTAAGTTTTTTTTACTTTTTTTAGGCTTTAGAATTTTTCCTTAGGTCCATTTATCTACCAGTGTTGTGGTGAATTTGCCATTAATTTCCCCACTTAACAGCAGTGATATTCTACATAAATTATTTGCAATATATCCTGAGTCCCTCCAACTCAATCATTTTTTTCTGAAAGTTCAAAGCTGCATTCCTCTGTGGAATAGCCTTCCTACTGCAAGGCTCATACCTTCCAGTATAAGCAGCTGCTTTAGCTTATTTCTCCCCATAAGGAACAACCACTCATTCTCTTCTGGAGCTTGATTTCCCATCCGGACTGTGCTCCCTGCTACACACACTGTTCATGATATTAGTGCTCTCCCTTTAGCAGCTGCCTTATCACGTCTAACTCTGCTGTGGGAGAAGAGAGGCAGGAACAAATGTTGCATCAAAAGCAGACAACACTGGCTAAAACAGGAGCATTTGCCAAGTAAATTATTTCTATAATTCTAATAGATGATATTTCTATGATTACAACAGCTCTACGATTCTATCAAGATTCTAATAGTTCTATCATTCTGTGAAGTAAAATATTTTACTTAAATAAGACAGAAAAGGTATGAAACATACATTTCACAGATCTGATAATTTTTCACAATATAGCTACAAAGAATGAACACACTTAAAACTTTAAAGTGGCCCACCAACCCAGTAATGAATTAGTTCTCCTTCTCACTTCATTCTAGTTACTCTCTCTGAAAAGGTTAAGGGGGGATATCCCACTCCTATCTCCCCAGAGAAGTATTTGGTTACATTAGCAATGGTTAAAACAGTTCAGTGTATGTCTTGTTACAAACCACAAAGAAAATGCAAACAAATATAAAACTAAGCAGACAGGAGAGGAGAAAGAAGAAAATCTTTCCTTACTTTTAATTTGAGAAATCAGGGGTCTAAATACCAAGATTTGGGTGCAATTAATCCCTGTGCCAAGGTTTAAGTCACCTCTTAGGGTTGCTAGAAGATAGGGTGGTTCAAATTCAAAATCTGTGGGATAGGCTAGTCTTGAATGTACCCCTTTGCTTCTGCCAAAACTGTCCCATTTTTCACAAGTAACCACTTCCTTGAGGAGGATCCTAAACAAAAACCCACCAAGAACTTCTACCTTGCTCTTTGTCATTGCTTAAGTATTTCATAGGAACAGTAAGGGGTCTGGCAAGCTCCATCTTTGTGGTAGATGTCCTCTGCAGACAGCAAAACCCTCACTGTCAAACTGAATGTGTTACCATTCTTATAAATGGGCCACTTGACAGTTCACATCACACTGTTGGAAGGATTCTTGTTATCCCAGATCCTGTGTAAAGATCTTTCTCATGTCTATGTCAGCAAAGAGCTTGACTACAAAACATATTTTTCTGTTGCTACATGTTATGCACTAAGATAAGCTGCAAGTTTCCATGTTGATGAGAAAAGTTTCTGAGAAAATACTTTAGTACCTGCATGATTCTTCTGCAACAAATAGAAAAATGTTAGGATTTAAGGAGATAATAATGTTATTCTCAATCATCATTCATTTCATCCCACTATGAACAGAAATAAGCTGCATGAAAATAATCTAAATATAGGTTGGTTTGGTTTTTTTTTCCATTCAATATGGTGTCAGGTATATCCAGAGTGATTCTTAGTGATGCTATACAGGTAAAGATTATTACCAGGTGACACACGCAATTTTAGGTGGCTTTTTATGAGTTAGGGATCACAATAAGCTTTTCTCAAACTCATGGCTTATTCACAGTGCAAGTTAGTTTTATCATTTCTCAGCTTTTATATTTATATTTGAAAATTCAGAAGTTGTTCCCACTTGCATTAAAGCCGTGACTCAAGTCTCATACAGCTGATCATCTCTTAGATGAGAAGATGTTTTAGATATTTTCTGAACTCTCCCCTTCTAAGGGCCTTATGTATAAGGAGAGCTCTTAAAAAGAAATTGAGGAAAAGCATAGCTAGTTAAAAGAATTAACAACTATCAAGTCTATAGCAAAAGCAAAAATTATCTAATTGTTCTAAATCCTCCCAACCTTTTAGAATCTTTATTTAGCCTATTAAAGCAGACTAATGCAAAAGTGTCAATGATCATATGCTATCAACACATTATCAGCTGCTTCATCTTACCCAAGCACTACCACTGCCAGATCTCGCACTTCACTGTGAGTGTCAGTAACAGGACCAGGAGACCTGCTACAGGCTAGGAATTCCTTCAGACTGGAAGTACCTCCTGCTCATGGAATGCTCAGCATGTAGAGCAAACCTTCCTCACTGTCCACAGTCAGATTATCCTGCAATAAAATGATGTAATCACGTTCAAACTACGTCAAATAACACCTGCTCCACGTGTAGAAAAAAACCTCTGCACAGAGCTGCCTTTTTACCTGTCAATGAAATATCACCTTCCCCACTTGCAGAACCATAAAACCCAGTGTTCAACAAATGTCAGTGGAAGTCCAGTCCTGACTGATGCCTTCCATTCAAGGTTTAGCATGTGCCCACACTGAAAAAAATGCATCTGGACAACAAACACAACATTCCTGCCAAACCCTAAGCAGAAATTCACAAGATCGGAGTGGAAAACATCCAGTACTAATGACTCAATTCATGGAGCTGATTTCAGGAGATGATTCATAACTAACCTATAAATTTCAGTAATTGGAAACCCCTCTCACTGCTCACACTTGAGGGGGGAAAAAAAGAAAAATTAAAGCACTTCCTGAATGCTGGTCAAAAACCCCAAATAAGGCAACCGTTAATTGAGTTTTTGGCACAGACACCCCTCAATTATATCTACTCAACCCAAAGATCAGCAATACATATATAAACATATATACAGACACATAAACATAACAAAACAAAGACTGAGTATTTGTAAGAGGGGGAAAAAAAGCTCTTAATTGTTTTATTCCCTTAAAAAAAACAGAAAAACATTTAAATACAAAAGATAGCTTGAAAGGATGTAGCAGCAAGGGTATTTAGCAAATCTCAGTAATTATGTATTTGGTATGCTGCAATAAAAGAGAATTCCTAAAAACAAACAAACAAACAAACCAATTAGGATTCCCCAGAGCATTGCCAAGCCACAGTACACTAAAATCAGGACAAATCATTCTTATTTTTGTGAAAAAGTGAGGGTGGGACGGAATGTGTGTGATACTGAAGGCTTGTTTTATATTGCTGCTAAGGTCCTAGTGCAGAGTAATTAATTAGTTAAAAAGCATGCAGTTCAAATGAGGATAGTTCAGACTTGACTCTGCCTCTCTCCCTGGCTCTTGCCAGACTTCACCTCCCCACACACATTCCTGCAGACCAGGATAATTGACCCAGCTTGTAGCCATGCCCCTAATTCAAAGGGCATTTGCCTCACAGAAGCTCTGCCCTCTAAGTTATCTTCAGAGCATTATTTCATGCTCTGCAATCACCCGAGCAAGAATCTTTCATTAAAAGAAAACCAGGCTAATAACTCATGAGCCCATGAGTCTGGGTCACAGCCAGAGACCTGTGATATGGGTTAACATCTGACCAAACTGTGAAAGTAATTGCAGCTTCTCCTGTAAATCTTCTCCACTGCTTCCCTGTGTGACCTGGAACGCACACCTCTAGTGACAGACCTCTCCTCTGAGTGTACTGTGGTATTTCAGCTTTGCCATAGCCATAAAAAGAATAAAAAAGTCCAATAGCTTTATATAATCCTTTTCAAGATCCTATATCTTATTAAAACACTGAATTCTGGCCAAAAAAAAAAAAAAGTCCCTAAACCATACCAGTATTTAAAAACTGACACAACCATAAGAAGTTAGGTGTGATTATTTCCTTGAGGAGCCAAGAATTAGTGGCAGCTCCTTCTTTGACAATCCTTCTTTGGCTACTGGCAGGAATTGTCACCTATGACTGCACATGCAGAGAACAGCAAGCCATGAAGAACAGAACCTGAAACAGGGCATTTAGCATTTAATTTCCTATTTCCCATATGTCTGTAAATGAATAGCATAGGAAATACTGAAGTAATTGTGATTTTTTCTGGAGAAGTTTAGAAGTTCTTCATCTTTGTTTGGGTTCCTCCCCACCCTGCATTAGATAAAAACAGACTCAAGACCCATAATGTAAACTGGAGAATACTCACAACTGGGGACTCATAACTTTAGCAGTAGTTTCTGCAGGATATTGTCAAGTACATGGACAGCTACAATCAAGTAAGTAGATCTGTTAGCCCAAGCGATCCTATTTTGTACAATTTTAAAATGCTCACTCACCTTTAAACTACAGTGTATTTTGATGTTTCTAAAAAAGGTGAAAAATGGGATAAAGGTCTTGGCAAAAGTCAGATGCCACATGTAAAACAAAGAACGATATAGAAAGCTTCCTATCCTACCCTTACTGAAAGGCCTTTCAAAGTAACCCATGTATACCTCCCAGCAAGGTTTTTTTTTCGTTAAAGACCTGAATATCAAGATACAGATCACTGTTCTGAAAGCCACTCTTTCCAAAAATGAGAGTGCTTGCCAATAAATCACAACTGTTTTACCATATGCCACATCATTCTGCCAAGTATCACCAGCTTGTTCTACTTTTAAGCAAATTTCATTATAACATAGCTCAGAGCCATGCTCATTAAAAAGTATACTGAAAAATGTCAAGTTGTTTTTATATTAAAAATGGGACTTTGTTTTCCGTGAAGATTTCAGACTGGTATTTATTGAAAAATCTGATGTTACTCAGAAAAATCTGAGAAAACTCACCTTGTGAACTCACCACTCACTCCTGACACTAAGATGACAACCCTGTCATCTGCTCCATCACACGCTAATGCTGATGGGTACTTTGAGGACTCCAAGTTCCATCACCCTGGTGAGATCTCTCCCAACTAAGCACACTCATTAATCACCCTCCCTGTTGGTGCTATTAAGCAGGGGTTCAGGATACAGCCATTTCTTTGGATAACTTGGAAGAGGTGTGCTCACCCTTTTGTATTACAGAGGCTCACTACAGTCAGTTCTAAGAGTCTTCTGAGAAATCAATAAGCCCTTCAAGCTTTTCACAAGAATATAAAACTCAGCATAAGGTTTTCCATACAAGAGCTGACAAGACTGATCTTTAACTGATGAACCATCCAAAAACTAGTCCAAATGCTGACCTGATTTAAACTCTGATCTCACTGGACTCATGGGGTAGGAAGAGTATGCAAATCAACCCAAAATCTGGCTTTAGATTCTCTTTAATTTGTTTTGCCCAGAAATAGATCAACTTGTGGTGTTTTCACATTTTAGCTTGATGAATCATTGTTAAACCTATCATAGGCTAAAAAAAAAATGTCATCAGCTTTTCATTAGAAAAATAATTATTTCTCCCATTTACTCACAATTATGTCTCCCATTTATTCACAATTATTTTTCCCATTTACTCACATCCAATATTTCTCCTGGCCAACAGACAATCAAGAAACATTCCCCTTTCCTGCTACTGTTACAGTTTAGTGGACATTATAAATTATTCATTCAAACTAAAATTCTCAAATTTCAAGATTTAAAAAAAAAAAAATCACTGTCAGTTGGGGATTACAGCATATGAATCACAGTACAGAAGTTATACATGTCACAGTAGATTTCTTTTGGAAAAAAACCATATTTTTCATCAACTGGCAAATTATGATTTAAAGGTTCTACATGCTTTGGTCTACATGTTATAAAACATGTCCAGCTGCTGTCTACTATACTGCCTGTCACTGGTCATCCAGAAAAATATGAATAAAAATAAACACCATAGTATAGCCTCTGAAGAACCAGGTAGTTCTAAGGTCATGCTATGTAACTGATGTCCAGAATTCAATTTTTATGAATATGACATTGCTTGTGTTTCTTTCCCACTGTAGAATCTATTTTCACACATGTTCTCACATGACCTACAACAGCAGACAATTTGTAGAAACCTTTTTGCTCTAGATCCGTAATTTGTTTTTCCTAGGCATTTTCAGTCTTGTTGCCCCCTTCTTGTACAGTTTTAGTTCAGTCAGCCAAACTTGGACCAAGACTATTACCATTCTTACTTAAAGGATTATATTAAAATTAACAAGGGCTTTAGGGACAAAGATCGTATCTGTTCAACCTGCCACTGAGTGCTTTTGTCCATCCCCATCCTTTTTTCAACCTATCAGTCTCAAGAGACTGCCTATGGAGAACAGCACTTAAAACAGCTCTTTTGCCCTCTGCTGCTGAAAAAGAAAAGCAAATAATTTAAGTATTATTATACTGGAGTTTCATTCTGAATTGTATTGAAACACTACAGAAAAGCAAGTGAGGTTGTTTAGCCCATGACAACAATTTTTTTGGTAACACTTCCTTCTCATCCCACTTTTAAATACCTCAGCCTTACTTTGACTTTCTATTTGGAATTAGTTATATGAATGAATCCTTTTCCTAACGTGTACATAATAAAAGATAACTGCTAACAGGCTATTCCTCTGTGCCCTGTTAAGTTCCATCACACCTTTCCAGAAATAAATGGACCACAGCACCCAATATTTCAAACAAACACTAAGTACACCTTCATAAGCAGTTTGAGACTCAAGATTCTCCCAATACCTGAGTAGATTTTGGACTCCTCATATTGTCACTTACAACTGTGTCTTCGGTATCACAAGTTTTCCAGTGTTACCTATAAGGGGCAATGCATTGTTGAGTTGTTTCTAGACATTGCTTAATGCAGAAGTTTTAATAAAAACTTTGCAGATTTTGGAATACTTTATTCTGTTTTTCCTTATTATGCACAGAATGCTTAAATAAAAAACAGCACACTAGTAACAGCTGAACAAATCAGGAAACTGTTTACTTCTTTCTCAGCTCTCTATTGTGGATCTGCAACAGTACAAAAACAACCTAGAAGTTCCTAGATGACATTCCAGGTCAGTGGCTCAGATTCCAAATACTTTGATGCAGCATAATTTGCATGTACCTCTGCAACACATGTTAATGCCTGCATCATTCACTGCATGTAACTTCAAAAGGCTAGCCAAATAAAGTGATTTTAAGGAGTGAGAATATTATTTCTACTGTACAAGTACAGGAATGGAAACAAGAGCAGGATGATGACTTGCCCTAAGGCACAATAAACCTGTGTCAGGAGGCAGACAGAAGAGCAATTGACAAATATTAGTCTTGCACTAGAACAACCACTGATAAAAGTTTATAACTGATGCTTTTTAGTAACCAGAAGACCACAAATAAAACATCCACTTGCTTCCCAACTTTCACCCAGCATGGAAGAAATAGAGCCACCTGGTGCTGGATGTCAGAGGACAGCACTGGAGATATGCAAAGGTACACACTTTTGAACTCCTAGTCCAAGGGAAATTTTCAAGTCCTTCCTTTTGAATAGCATAGGATTAGTTACTCTTCCATGATCCACATTTGTTCTGCCCTAGTGTCCCATAGCCTACCAATAATTAATACCAGGCATAAAATGAAGTCAGAGTTGTCACAGGGATCCCCTCCGAGGCTAAGGGCCCCCTCACCACAGCCCGACCTGTTCATGGTGGGAACTTTCCCTAGCTTTAATAGAATTAAGAGCAGCACTAGGCAGATCTACATGGATCTACAATCATTTTGAGTGAAATATGCAGAGGCCAGGAGACTTTTTGCATTTATCAAAGTGAAAGATTAAGAGCACCAGGGCCGTAGCCAGATGGGACGGACAAGCACTGTGGGAACCTGCTTTGTAACATTCTTGACACTGTCTTAATGAAAAGCTGAATCCTACTCAGCTTTCTGATGCCAGACCTTGAGTCACTGTTAATAAAATATAATTTTCCAAGGGAAGTCTTACAGATGTTTTATATGAACAAATACCACAATTAGAGACTGTATAAACACATCTTCAAACAGCTCTTTAACAAGAATGCAAAAACACACACTTTTGTCAATGTTTCAGTCACATGCTAATTCAGAAAGTATTCAAATGCCTGTCTTCAAGGATCACTCTTGAAGGAATGTAGATTAATTCTAGTAGAAACAGAAGAGTCTACCCTGGCTAGTGGTAAGTTATGAACATTGCACTGAGATGTGCGATGTCTCCTAGTCAGATTTTGTTTCAGTAAAGCCAGTAAACTGCAGCTGGATCACATCCTACCAACAGGAATAAAGATGCTGAAGAAGTCAAGGACCACACTTGATTTCTGCTTCCTGTGTGAAGAACTCCAGGCAAATTGTTCTCTACTTTTCCACTTAATTTGAAAGCTAGTGAATCATTAAAATTCCCCATAGGTAAACTTTGCAATTTGCAATAATGTCAACTTATATTCAGTTTATTAATATGTATTTGTTAAATATAGGGAGGCATTATTTATCTGGTATTTATTTTTCTATTGTGATTTGGAAAAGCCCATTATTCACTCTAGCAAAAAGAAAAATAGAGTTGGCTTGAGCACTGACACCATGAGACACTTTTAGTAAATGTAATACCTGATTAAGTAAAAGTTAGAAAGTTTGGAAGAAAGAAAGCCTTACCTATCAAAAATTAAAGTTTTCAAAGTAAGTGGCTCCACAAAGACTTAAACCTAAATTAACCACAGTGCTAAATGATTCATTTGCTACTTTTAGCAGACATTCTCAGAATAGCCTTGTCTGATTTACCTTTACATCAGAAGAAAAATGCGTGAAAGCTGCCAAACATTTAACATTTAGAACTACTTAATGGCAGTAAAGAAATTTTATTATAATATTCAACAGCCTGGGCTCCACACAGGTTTAACCTTTTTCCAGATCACATTTAAATGGAATAGCTGTACAATAATTCACTGGTTTGGTCTAGAGAAAATTATGCATGCAGTATACAAACACAGGATTACCTTGTTGCAAAGAAAGCATTACAGAAGTACTATTGAAGAATGAATGTCAAACAATTTTACCATAAATTTACTAAAATAACCTTGGAAAATGCAATGCAAAGGGAAAGAAGATAAACACTGTTTACACTAAGTAACTGAAGAAATGCCATATTTTCAGAGAAGATGTAATTGTGAACTTATGCAACAAGCTGGGGTTAATTCACAAATTCTCTGTTTATCTTGTTGACCAACAGGTTGACCTGATCTAGATTACAGATGGATACAGAAGTCTCCACATATTTTCATGGCTTCAGGTAATTCTCCTGCTTTTTCCTACCTTTGTGTTCACAGACAGAAATACCCTCCAACAGCAAGATGGAAAGCTCATGGATTTCATTCCGTTTCAGGTCAGGACTCTTCCAAGAATCAGATCTTCAAAACTTTCTAATAGAAAGACTCCATGGGAACCATAAAATAGATTAAAAAAAAAAAATATTTTGCCTGGAGTGCTGCATCCAGCCCTAGGGCCTCCAACACAGGAATGACATGAACGTGCTGGAGTCCAGAAGGGAGCCACCAAGATGGCCAGAGGGCTGGAGCACCTCTCCCCTGAGAAAAGGCTGAGAGAGTTTGGGTTGTTCAGCTTGAAGAGGAGAAGATTTCAGGGAGACCTCATTGTAGCCTTCCAGTACCTAAAAGGGGCCTACAAGAAAGCTTGAGAAGGATTTTTTACAACAGCACATAGTGATAGGACAAGGGGAAATGGCTTTCAATTGAAAGGGAGTAGGTTCAAATTGGGTATTAAGAAGATATTCTTCACTACTAGAGTGGTAAGGCACTGGAACAGGTTGCCCAGAGATATGGATGTCCCATCCCTGGAAGAAATCAAGACCAGGTTGCATGAGGTTTTGAGAAATCCAGTCTAATGGAAGGTATCCCTTCCTATGGCAGGGAGATTGGACCTGGATTATCTTTAAGGTCTCTCAACCCAAACCATTCCATGATTAAATGAATTACCTATTTTCTCTCTCCTGGCTTTTTCCCCCCACCCTGTTTTTTACCTAAGTGTAATAGACAGGACACTCAGAGAAATTTCTTCCTGGCAATAAATCACCATATTGCTTGAATTAATTTAGAAGTTAACTTTACATGATAATCTACTTGGACAGGGATTTTTGAGTGCACTATCTGCATGCAAACTCTTCAATCAGCCAAGTTAGTACATATAAAAAAATACATATATATATATATCTCTCTCTAAAGTGTAGTAATTAATCATGGCAAGCAAATAGAACACTCATTATAATGAGGGTAACATGAATCTCTTAAAAATCTGTTATTTAACACCCTCTTCTCTATTGCTGTAGAAGTTAAATACATATATTCTCCAGAAAGAATTAAAAAAACACTACCAACCCTTACCCAATCAAATCCTAGCACTGAAGTAAATTAAACCTTACAAAAACATGGACAAAACAAAGCAAGTTAAATGCAAAATATCATTTATGAATACACTAAAAATTACAAGGAGTGCTACCTAGGAGCTAAGGATAAGGTGGGATTATAAGTGCAGACATCCTCAATTTCCTTGCATTGTGTCAAACACAGTCTGAACCTCAGGTTACGGGGTTTTGGGTACTGTTGATATGCACTTAGAAGGAAAGAAGGCATGAAAGTCTAGGAAAAGCTGCTATTTCATCAAGTCAGTTTTATTCTGTGTTCACCCTGAAAGTCTTTATACCTTTAGATTACCTTATCAGCTATAAGAAAATGGGCAGTAGGCAAAAGATGTTAGGTTGTAGATACAAATACATAATTATGTTTTGGATTACGCTTGAGACAAATGCTTATTCTGCAAGACATTAAGATCAGCAAAATATAAAACCCTTCATTCCAGGAGTATCAGAATCCCCAGCTACTGAACACTGTTTCACAGAACTGTGTACTTGCACTCAGAAAAAATAATAATTCTTAATTATTTTACACCTTAATATCTCTAAATATGCAACTTCACTCAACTTTTCTACTGATAAAAGGCTCTTGTTCTTGGACTAGAGTGCACAACCCATTTAAAGTACTGCTGGCAAGGGTGTTTCTCTAATAGCCCACCCCTTCATCCTGCACAAAATTCTGTTTTGCTGGATTACATGGTATAAAACATCATAAAGAAGTTGACTGAAATTACTTTTGAGACACATTTCTGTAAAAAAACTCATCCAATTTCCTCAACAGTATTACAGTACCATATTTTATCTATTCTGTGTGAGAAGGCTGACAAATACTATGCACCAGCCACAAGCTCATATCAGACCACTTAATTTCCCAAGTCTGATAACAATTCCTAGATAGTAAAAGAAGTGAGGGCAGCAGCAGGAGATCAAGGGGAAGTGAAGCAATCACTTCAGCCAAGTTTATATGGTAGGGAGCATTGGAAGGAAGAATTTCCAAGAGCTCCTTGTGAGCTTGAGTGACAGAGTATCAGGGAGATGAACTCCAGAGGAATCAGACCATCAGTTCTTCCATGCTCCTCTGCCATGGCTTGCTTTAATCAAACATTTTTCTGAATAAAAACAGAAGTAGACTTGAACTCCTTCCACCACAAACACACATAAACAAATACACCAGAAATATATTTTTCTTCCTTTTGCTCTATTACTGCAAAAGATTGTTTCCGACTCTTACATGCTAGCTCTAGGTAAAAACAGTGGATGGAAACAAGGAATTTTAAATGGAACATAACAGGACTCTGGAAAGAGTGGTATTACATATTAGGTAAATGAAGACTCTGGAGACAATATTGTTAATTTCCTGTTCATTATCATAATTTTTTTTTCTACTTCTTACCCTTGCATCTTAGATAAGGTAGTGTATATTAAGGTACCTACTGGAAATGATGACCTTCTCAGAGCTGCTAAAAGTAACATATACTTCAGTTATACTACAAGAGTTACTGTATTTTAGGATATCCTCCAACCACAGCACTGGAAGAATACTGGAAAGGCAGACTGATTTCTAAACATTCAGTTAAAAAACTAAGGCAAACTCTCTTCCCCTTCCTGTAACTTCCAGTAATAAATGTTCCTGGCAAACCTGCATGTATGAAGAAAGAATTCACCCTCCAGCATTTTTATTTATTTACAAAACATTTTACTGCTAAACCAAAGACAAAATTCAGCATCCAACTGAAAAAAAATCCCTGCAGTTTAATAATCATGTGGAATGCAACAGATGTATTTGTCTTTGCAATATTACATAAAAAGTTCAGAATTGTTATCCAAAATCTTTTTAAAAGCAGAAACATATTTGATGATAAAACATTTTGCAAGTTCATTTCAGTTATTTCAAAATGTTTTTGCAAATAAAACTAAACCAAAAGACTGATGTTTTTCAGACTGCTCATGTAGTTTCTGAAAGCTATGTGAAAAAAATCTAATAACATTTTCAGTGCCGCTTAAAAAAACCCCACTGAATACTCAATTGACCTTAGACAACCATTTCTGGTTTTCCATTTAACCTGATGTCTCCCCTGTATCCATTACTCACACCAATTTTTCCTGAATAGCCACTGAACAAAGTTTTCCATATAGGATTCATAACAAAAAGAATCCACCAGCATATTCTGTAAGACTTAAACACTATTTAATAGCTGCAAATATTTATTTTCCAAACACATATCAAGTGATATTCATATGCTACATGGTTCCACTTCATAGAAATGTGTATCTCCAGAAACCACCTGCTTTCTTCAATCAAATCTGCATTGTAATTTCTAAAAAATCAGTTAGGAAGAAGAAGCAATTACCTATTTTTAAGAACAGTGTAATTTATTTCCCTCTAACTGGAGAGCGTAATATATGTAAACGAGGAGCAGCAGTGGCCTGACGGCTGTGAACATGAACAACTGTGTTGAAATGGAAACTGCAGTAGCATTAGCTGCATAACACATTACAACATCGTTTTAAACTGTATAAAAATGCCACAAAATGAGCTGCAGAATCTCAGTTCAGCACAGTGCTCACCTGGCACGAGTCAAGCACGGGGGTTCACACACCTTCATACTTCTCTACCATTCTTTATCACACAGAAAGGCTGTCTCACGTGAAGTTAAAGCAGTTTTGTCTTCAACTACCTGAAGATTAACAATTAACTGCAATAGTGAAATATGAAACAAATTTCCATCAAAACATGAAGCCATCAAATGCCAGGAGAACAACTGAGAATCAGTGTCCTTTAGGATGTGTATGAAAGCAGGATGAGCACAGGCAAACCAAACCTCAAATTAGGAAGAAAATTCAAAAGGCTGAATTCACTAGGCAGATAGTGCACGCAGCTGGCCTTCAGTTAAATTCCCTGCAAAACCTTATTTGTGTTTAACCTGCAGCAGTGCTGAAAAGAAAGGGAATACAATAAAAAGGCAGGGTTACAATGCAAGAATGAACAAAGAGTGCCCAATAGGTCATTGTCACTGTGCAGCTGAACATCACCTTGTATCCTAGGAAACACCATGATATTCCAAACACCTTTATGTCTTCTCCTCGAGTTACAGTTCAACTCCACTTATCATATCATCATTGCTCATCCATGCAGGTCTTTAGGCCCCCAAGGTTTTGATCATATTTAGTAAGGCTTCTCCTTAGCCACTTCTCTTCATATGCCCTTCCTGTCCTCTCAGTAAGAGACAAACTTATCTCAGTTTTATTGCACATAAATACAGCAATACAGCACTGTGCACACATAAATCAAGAACAACCTGAACAAACCAGCAAGGTAAAGTACAGGAAACACAGGACAAGGCAGTCTTTCACCTCCTTCTCCTCCTATCAGCCTTCACTCAAATGTACCAGGAAAGGTGCATTCAGAATTCCTACTACTGTCCAGCCTCCCTGAGCTCTGTTCATCCAACCATATATAAAGAGAAACAAATATAGAATAAATTGGAAAAAAATTAAGCAGACTGGGAAAGAAGGAATCAGGCAGAGAATATATAAGGAGAAGAGATAGGAAAAAAACCGAAAAAACTGAGAACAGAACCAAGAAAGTGAGACAAGAAAAAGGGAGGGACTGGAAGACAAAAGTGAAGAGAGAACACAAGAAACATCTTTTATACATCCTCACTAGGCATCTCTTAAAAGAAGGCTGTTGCTATGGCACTCTTCAAAATAAGATCCAATTGAACATATTAGTTCAGGGAGTTGAATGTGTGACACAACACTTGAAAAGATTTGCATTTCTATTAATTTTTAAATGAGTTATTACCAGCACATTCATTGTCCAAACATTCTAAAAGGGAAACACATAACTGATGGCAGATGCTTTACACAAAGAGTAAACACAGTGGGTTTCCCCCCAGCTCCTCTTTTATAAACAGGTAATGACATTTTACTATTAAAAAGAAAAAAAATAGCCATTTTTTCTTCCTACTATCAACATTACTTTAGCCTTCACATCAAGTTTCTTCTTACCAATCAAACCCACATACACTGCAGATTCTCCCTGATTAGTTTTGTTGATTTTTGCAGAGGGGAGCAAAGACATTTGAAGGTAACAAAGGTCTGATAAAACTGAGACGTTCAGATTAAAATATTGGATTCCAGCTGATTGACATAAATTAGGGATCGGGTCATTATTTCATTCAGGACTATGTACTGAACATTTTCAAGACCACCACAAAAATAACACTGCATTTTATGTGTGTGTGTATATATATACACACACACATATGTAAAGGGTTTCAAACTAGAAATTAAGAAATACTTGCAACTTCCCTTACAAGGTACTTTGAGTATTTATATTCAATCTAACTTCATATAGCTTTCTCCAAAAGTTAATCTAATCATTCTTTGAACAAGTCTACTGCATTTTCTCAGCAGACCCTTAACCCAAGAGCCCAAGTTCAGGCAACACATTCACAACAGAACTCAAGAAAAATAAAGTACATTTCCTCACTTAAACATGCCTTTCCAAAACAGTGAACACAAGACGTTTAGAGCATTTTCCTTTCTGAGAAGGAAAGTGAAACATACCTAGATAACCAAAATTCACACCATGACCACAAACCAAAAACACTGAACACACACATACACAAAAAAAAAACCAAACCAAAAAACAAAACCAAAGCAAAACAATAAATTGTCCTCCTTTAGCAACAGGAGTGCTTCAAACAAGATAGCAGTTCTTCTCCCCTGCCTCCTTTTACACTGTGCTGCATCACTCATTTGCTAACCTAGCAATTAGTTTTTCAGACCTTCTGGCAATATGATACAAACAGTACCAAAAAAAAAAAAAATCCAAAGACTCTGAAGACTAATCAAAGAACCGAGGCAATGGAATATACACAAACAAAGAATTAATGCCAAGACTGATGATGGTTGTCACAATTTCTGAGCAACAATAGGTCAGGATTTCCAAATGACCAACCAAAAATACAGTAACAGAAAACCTTCAAATGACAGTTCCCTAAAGTTTTTAATTTAAATTTTTCTAAATTACTAAGTATATTTTCATTAGTAAAGGTCAGATTGCTTAAATATCCTGTATGGTATTACAGTATTCTTTATACCAATAAATTCCTACACTGTACTGCAAAGTTCTTGTACAAAATCCACTGTAGCCCTAAAATAAGGAAGCATATTTATAGGAGCATGTTTTGCATAATATCTGAGGCTTAAATTAAATTTTCAGAATACTTCATGGTCTCCCAACATTAACGAGCTTTGCACCTAATAAAGCAAACAGCTCTATTTTACTGATTTAGCAAAAGCAGGGCCTGCTAATGGCAACTGGACTTTTTCTCCTTCCCTCTGTTTCACTGTTAAGTCAATGCCGAATTATAAATATATATCCCAATATCTAAAAATCCCACCAGGAATGCCAAGGGTACTTTAACCTGCACAGTAACTCTTATAAATACTAGATATTTTCTATTTTAAAAGCATATTTTCTATATTGCTTTCCTGTAATACCTGAAGGATTTTTAGTGCACTCAAGGGAGCTACAACAGAATACCCATTCTAATAATTTTTCCTCCATGAGATGCTCTTAAAAATCAGTGTCTAAATAAACTTCAAAAAATAAGCTTTTGGTATATACCCTTGCACTAAATTTACTGAACAATTTCCACCTTTTAAAACCAGAATGTTCTCTCTCTTCTTCCCCGCCTCAGAAAGACTTTTGTAGACTTTTTTTAATCCACTACTCCATAAAGTTTTCAACTTGTAAATCTGACTGCTCAAACTGAGAAGGTCACCCAGAGACCTCCACTCCTAAGTCTGTATCAATCTATAGTTAATACAGGGGAAAGCATCCATACTTCTTCCTCCATAAAAGGGGGCTGCAAAGGAGAGGTTGCAAGGACATCCTCACAAGGGGGACAGGCTCAAAGTAGCACAAACAAGTTTTATGGCACTAAAAGAACTCTCTCGTCTCAGTTCCTCAAGTACATTATTCTTCATATCATCATTGCAGTTTTGCTCTACTTGCACCTTCCAGAAACTTCCTTCTAGGGAAAAGAAAGAACAACCTTTAATACCAGCTGACCCCTTCAAAAACTTGAATACTAATATTTGCAGTATTTTACATTGGGTCTCTCCTATCTCATGCTAATCTTTATTTCAATTTTAAAACCTGCAGATGACAGCAGAGATTGCCTAGAGATCCATGAGCTTATCTTCATTATTACTGTACTACCTAAAGACTATTATTATAAAACTTTTTTTAAAAATTGTGTGTGGTAGATACAATCTACTACGTTCTTTTTATATCATGCCTTTTTCATGTGATACACAGTAGCTTTTGGTTTTGATTTATTATTGCAGATCTTAAATTTCCATGAAGACAAAACAAAAGGAAATACATATTTCAAAAAACCTTTAAACCTTGCAGCCAAGGTTTACATGGTTCCAGAATGTTCAAGTGGTATCAAGAAATGGTCTGGAAACTCTCATGGATTTAAAAGCCAATAGAGGCACTTAAAATGACATCCTTCATGGTTCAAGCCATCCATCCTTCCCTGAATGATAGATAATTTGACCCTGGAACCATATTCTCAGAAGCTTCACTATGTGTTTATCCTTTTATTCTTTTTCCTGGGTACTGATGCTGAATATCCCATAGGAAACAAAACACCAAGGCTAGAGACATTTCTGCTCTGGCCTAACAAAGATGTTCTTAAATTAGACATCATAGCTTAGAATATGGTATCAAAAATATATAAATGTCTGGTGGAAGAGAAACAAACACACTTGCATGGTTGCAGACATTTGCAGACATGTTGGCAAACAGACTGACTAAAAGAGACACATCTGCATTCCTTTTTTCTATTACTATCTTAGCTGGTCATGTAACCAGCTAGTTTCCTGAAAATAACCCCCGACTTCATGTCGTTACTTTAATTCACTCATCTCCTCTGGGTGGCCTTTATTTTGAATTTGTATGCACCACGATACTGGCCCAGTTTAAACTCCCTGAGTAATACAGCACCAGAGTTTCTGGCAAGATTAATGGGAAGTGGATTTTTGGAAAACCCTTTAAGCACTTTCTTTGTAAATGGCCACAGGATGCTTAATGGAATAAGAAACATTTCTCACAAGTCAGCTTTTCTGTGTAGTTTTCACTGCTTGGACTTGAAGAGAGGTCTAAATCCTTACATTCAAGAGGTTACGTGAGGATTTTGCCCTAGAGTTCACTTTCTGCATAGAGAAAACCCTTTAAAATAATTAATGACAGAAAGGTTTGGGCTGGAGGGGACCTTAAAGAACATCAAGTTCCAACTCCCCTGCCCTGGAGACGGAGACCTTCCACTAGACCAGGCTCTTCAGAGCCACAGCCATCCTGGTCTTGAGCACTCCCAGGGATGGAGTTATCCACAGCTTCTCTGGGCAACCTGTGCCAGGGCCTCATCAACCTCACAGTGAAGTTCTTCCTAATATTCCATCTAACCCTGCTCTCTCTGTTTGAATTCATTCCTCCTTCTCCTGTCACTACATGCTCTTGAAAATAGTCTCTCCATTAAGAGGTCATACCAAAAACATTTGATTCCTACGGTTTATTTTCAAGAGTTTGTTTTTTGTTTTTCAGAACATGCAAAAAGCAACTGGCTCAGCTGTATCTCTAAGCAAAAGCATTTTACAAAGTTATTTTACAATGACATATTGAACTGTGATGCTGCAAATTTGCAAGTATTTTATTAAAATGCATATAATTCAAGTATTTCATTGAAATGCTAGGTTTTTAAGATTTCACCAAGGTCATGCTCCCTCTGATATCACACCTACTTCCAAACTGTCTTGGAAAAAAAGCAGCATCTCATCTTAGCCCCTTCACCTACATTTTCTTTTCATTCTCCTGAGCTCACAAATGATTTTTCACTTTACTTTACTAGTATCTCTTTTAATAAAGAAAAAAACCTCCTAATTTTAAATCATTAACTTAATTTTCTTCTCCTGTTAATTGTCCCAGAACTACTGTTAATCATCTTGGGATAGATATTTTCAAGACAGATAGCATGCTTTTGCTGGCAATCGTCTCATTGGGATCAAGAATGGATTCTGAGCACCAGAAGTTTCACTACAGAATCACAAATCTCAGCAAGCAAGAACTGCAGCTGTGTCGTCACAGATATTAAAAAAAAAAAAAAAAAGCATAAATCTTGCATTCAATAGTGCCTGGAAATCAATTTTAGAACACCCTCCTATTCAGACACCTGGAAAACACTTTTACAGGCGAGAAAGAAGAGATTGATTTTTTGGAAAAAATATAAAAATCTGAAGAGCAACTAAGCACTGGAGTGACCCATGAAAGAGTGGAGAGTCAGATCTCCTGTGGTTTACTGTCATAAAAACCTGATCTGGGATTCCTACATGGTTTTGTGTATTCCAGCAACAGAGACCATATCTTGACACCATCCAGTGATAAATTCTATATACCACATGGCACAGCACATTATCTACAGAGCACATTTAACTAACAGAATAGGAAAATTTAAAAATATGCATTTTATTTCTACAGCCTTCCAAAAGGCCTTTAAAAATGGAATACTGTCAGCTTTACTGCCTTCAAAGGAAAATTAGTTAATTTTAGTTTATGTTACATTCAAGAATACATTTAATGAACTAATGATGGCTTTTATCAGAAGAAAATAAGCAGATTCTATACCTGGACAGCAAACTTTCATTTGATTATTTTAGCAGAAAATTTCACTCACTGTACCATGTAACATGATATAATTGTCTCACATGAAATAGCAGTGCCAGCTTCTGCTGCATGGTCTGGGAAGATGAGAATTAGAATTCAGTTGTATAATGAGCTTCTCCTACTAAAGAACTTTACAGCTTTCTGAGTTAAATGTCGATATTGTTATAAATGTGCAAGTGAGCCCAATATTTACTTTAGTCTCTAACTGCTCACACAACAGGGATTTGTAACTCAGAAGAAAACCCCATTGCTGGAAACATTAAGGTGAGCTACTGCTTCCAAAGAAAAATAGGTGTCAAATACATTCATGATGTAACTCCAATTTGGATCATACCGGAAGACCACAGGGTTCAATAAATTACAAGCTGCACAAGTAATTCATCTTGGCTTGAAGCACCAGCCACCATTACCTCCTGCTAAAGTAAGATTCCTTAAGGCTAACATGCCTTTTCTCACCTACTTCCCCAGTAGCAGAATGTTTACTTACAGGTAGATCATTTTTCACTGGCTTCCAATTTAAGAAATACATTCAAGGAGCAAAAAAGCAAAGACTGGATGCATGCTTAGTCGCCCAGCAATCAAACAGGCCATTGGCAAAGTCTCCAAAAGAACTATAGTCAACAGCAAAACGTTCAAACAGCCAGTCCAGATATACTGACAACCTCAGAAACTAATGACAAATGCACTTATTAAGCTTGCATGTATGTTTAAGAATTACAAGTGATCTACCTAGTTTTTTTAAGTAGTAAATACAAATTTAACTCCATTAAACCAAACTTTGTAGTTCAAATCTATTCTTATTACTTTCAAGTGGATAACAGTCTCTCTGTGTTTAAGAAGTACTTATCAGAAATGCTAGGTCTTCGAGGACTTTCATAGGTCTCAGCCCCAAACGAGTTTATTAGCTCCCATAAATTGCAGGTAAAGGTTGATAAGGTGCCTAAGTAGATTCAGAGGTGTCTGACAGCAGGTTGTTCTGCCTTCACCATGCACTCATCACCATCTCCTTTCCTCCTGCTGACACTCTCATCCTGCTACACAGCAACCCAGACCACTGAAAGGGCTGACCAGGCTAAGATTAAACTGTGATTAAAAACCTCTAAAAAGTCTTTGGAACCTGACTCGATTCCAAAGCTCACCTACTTAAGGGAAGCATCATGGGCCTGCAGCCACTGCAGAGGGAGAAGAGAGAGTTTCTTGGGCAAGAAGCCCACAGCTGACAATTATGGTGTTTTTAACTCACAGAGGCAGCCCAGTGATAGCATTAACTTGGTCAAAGTGGCTTGTGATTACGTGACAGGACACTGTTACAGGTAAGTTACTGAAATTCTTAAACTCTGCATTCAGTCAGTAGCTCTGCCTCAGACACTTCTGAAGGTCAGGTAAGTGATTTTTGTCCTTTTATGCAATAGTATCCCGTTTCTGAGATGACATCCATCACGGCAAAACTAGTTTACAGACTTTCCCTGTCCAGTCTGCTGTCTCCTTATTTTACCAGGACAGCTGACAGAGCAACTTTACTAAGTTATCCAAATGGTCCACATTAAAAAGGTGACTAATTTTTCCTAAAGTAATTGTTCTCAAGGGTGAACAAAGTAGACAGCATTTAGCTTTTTGAGCAATGTGAAAAGAATCACTCCTGCTGACTCTTCAGTAAGGGGCAATATGCTAGTTCATGAACACTTGTACTAGAACACACTTTACAATAAAAATTTTGTGGACACAGGCTCCTTTCTACACAAGCTCTAGATTTTAAATAAAGGTCCCAGGTTATATCACATTTCTAGACCATCAACCTACAACGTATAAAAAGGTTTTAATAGATTTTTTTTTTCAATCATTGTAACCAAACTCAAATTGAGCAGCTATAAAATGTTTATTTTTGAATTAAAGGAAGAAGTGCATGTGCTTCTCCTTTCCCTTCCTCCAAGTCTGTCAGTCCATTTTACATATGAGTAATCTTCTAGTCATCCCTCAAGTACTACAAACCTTGCTACCTTGAGTGGTAGCAATTTGAATTCAAAACCACTTAAACTTTCCTCTTTCTTCTCTTTTATTACATGTATTTGATGCATTTGTCTTCTTCAGACTAAAACAAGCCTGGCATTAAGAACAAACATCACTTCTTTGCATACATGTATAGTTATGAAAGGTTTTAAACAGCAGCATCTATTTCTGGATAATGCAGAAATCTGACCAAGCTGATGAGCACCCTGCATCTCTTCTACAGGTACTACTTTAACCCACTTCTCCCACGATAACATTTTCAAGCTTTATCACCACATATTTACTGCAGTAGTGTAGAAAGTACAGATTCCCACCACATGCTTGCCATCATACAGTCTCTCATGACCAAACACGTTCAGAATTGCTGTTCACAGAACACTTTTCTTCTCCCAGCTTGGCTTCTGCAGGCTCTGTGGAAAAATGTCTCCTCAACACCCAGACATTACAGCAACTTTGTCAAACTTCCCTGCTCCAAGATCCCCTCTGTGCAAGTGTGTCTGAAGTTAGCACAGCATCCAGCTCCGTGAGAAGAACCCGTCAGGGTGCTGCTCTGACAGTACCCAGATTGAGACAGGAAAGGAGGTAGAACATGAGAAAGAAAAAAAAAACCCCTCAGTCTCTTTTCTGTAGAGATTATAATTAAACTTTAATATTTTGCCTACAACTGAGACAGGGGTAATAAAACATTTGTTTTATTCCCTGAAAACTTAATAGTTCTGGATGAAGTCACTCAGCAGGCACATGTGACCCCTTTCTCTAGTCCCCAAACTTAAAGAACAAATATTCATCCTCAATAGGATCTAGAAGCAACAGTGAAAAGTAAGACTTACAACTGAAACTGGAATACTTAAGTATGTTTAATTGCTTTTCTCTTTCTTCCCCCCAGCTAAACAATATTTAATTAAAACCTATTACAAAGCAGAGTAGAACACTTAAGTATTCTTCAAGCAGCTTGCCATGCAACCTCACTGTTCTGCACATTGCAACAGGTAATAGTTGAGTGTTACCTGAGGAACAAAACCATTCAACTGGAGACAACAGGAGGGCAAGTTCTTAAAACCTCATCACAGACTCTTGTTCTGTTCTCTAAATATAACTCCTTTCATCTGTGCCTTATCACACTCACATGAAAATGAGTAAAATTTATATTTAGGTACTACAACAAGAAGTGCCTAAATACACATTCACCCTTCTGCAGCACATTTTTGTGTACCCTACCTTTGCTATTTATTTCCTTTTCAAATTGTAAGGAGTTTATCACAAATATCTTTATATTGGCTTTAGAAGTTACAGTAGCTACAATAATTAAATAAAAACATCTCCTCCATACATAAACACTGTTTATACATAAACGCTGTTTTAAGCATTTCAGAATCTTCAGATCTTTCGCCTTGATTAGACAGATCACCATTATGCTTATTAAAGCTTCAGGATGCCTTTGACTTTTTCTGCCTTGCCCTTTTTCCAAAATGACCAGAATATTTTTTATTGATATTCATTCATTTTCAACATCCATGTCTCAAGCCAAATTTTGGAAGTTGATTAAACATCAACTAGAGACATCGGTTTTGCTGCCTTTTTAAGACTCAGACAACCCACAGTGCTTCCAAGGCAGAGGCAAGCATTCAGAATTTGAGAGCATAGGAAACAGCAGAATCAGAAAATTGGGTGCTGTGTCTTCCTCAGTCCCTTCTTTTTAAATTTAGGTAATTGGAAAGATCTAAGGGAAACCATGTCACTCTAAGAGATATTGCAATGGCTTGAGAGCTTGGGGTTTCCTGAGGAGGGCGAGGAGGGGCAGACATACTGTGTTTGGCTTGGTGCTTTATGCTTTAGGTTTGGGGTTTTGTGGTTTTTTTTGGTTTTTACCTGAGTCCTATGTCCCTCTCCAGAAGCTGGCAAGAATCACCACTTTCTACTGCAGTTAAACACAGGCACAGAGGCCAGGCTGTCTCATAAGCAGTACAGTGTTTTTGAAGAGTCGTGATGCAATGAGCCTTAAGTCTCCATGCAAATAAATAATGTATTCCTATGCATATAGAGGAAGACAAGTATTCCATTCAGGATGTATCCTTTTACAACCTCAGTTAATGGCTTTTGCGATCAGTATTAGAACTGCACACGAACAGCATTTTTGGAAAGATGAAAGCCATTCAGGAATGAGTCAAATCTCTTACACCATTTCTTAACAAATTACAAGTCTTACTGCAAAGAACTATAATGCACCTCCAATTTCAATGACAGGCGTAAGGCCTAAAGGAAAAAAAAAAAAAAAAAAAAAAGAGCTCTGATAATGGCATTTACTCAGCTTCCCTCAGCACAAGAAGAACTGAGCAGAGAAAAAGCAATCTAAGATATCAAAGTATCTTTCAGGCTGTTACACACCACACTCATGGACAGGAATCAAAAGAAGTAAGGCCATATTTGACTACAGTGTTTTACAGTGTAATCACCTGGTTTGTTATCCTTGAATAGGTCTTCCAGTTATCTGCTATGTCCCCTAAATTTTGATGGAGCTTCCTTTCCACCTACTCCACTGTATTACTCCTTTTAGTCTAGTACTAGACTTTTTGTTATTACAATGGATTGCATTATTACAAATTATTAACATGAGAATTTCAAGTCTATCCTGTCATTCTGGAAGAGACACGAAATAGGGAACATGGGACTAGAAAGGACATCCTGGGTCACCAATTTTGCCCTGTGTTAGAAGTAGCCCTCTTTCCTTATTACATCAGGAGAAAAGAAGTGCACACAAATATTAATTATGACACTCCAAAAGTCTGAGTAGTTGGGGCAGAAAAATGACCATCAGTGCAAATTCATCCTCTCCCCCACCCTCCGTTTGTCCCTGCCTCTCATTACTTGGGCTATTCATATGGATTACAGACAGGCTTTAAAGTGAGCACATTACTATGTGTTCTCATCTCAGCAATGACTTGCAAAATGTGAAGAAAAGGTACATATTCATCCCTTAAAACCCCGTCTGCTTTTATGACTCAAAAGAAAATTTACTTCTCAGAGTTAAAAAGCTTTGTCTTCAAAAGACATGATGTTTCAAAGTTCCTTTCCCATAAATACCCTGGCTTCCACAGAAGTTAATATTTCAGAGACAGAAAGCAATTAGTCATCAACAGCATTTTTTCAGTTGTCTTTAAAACAGGTTCTTCTAAAAAGCCACTACCCCATAACAAAGGTAGAGACCATTCTGGATAGCCCCCGTGCTTTTCTCTGCAGTTGGATACCCAGTTAAATCCATGTCACCATGAGATATAGGAGAGACTGTTCTACTCTAATCTTTCTTTAAGGCTTCTTTCTCCAAACAGCAATAATGCCTGAAAGTATATAAGGTTAAGTTTTCCTGAGCCTCAAGTTCATAGAGGCATACTTTACTGCCCAGCTGTTTGGAATCAGCCAGCTGGCTTCATTTTGAAAATACAGATTTGTCCCTTTAAAGGCTATTTGACAAATGAAGTTCAGAAAAACAACACAAAATCCTACTTCAACAGTTGTAAGACAGCAGGCATTATCAGCAGGATTTCTTGTATATATCTTATTACAACAATCTTAACACAACTTTTTTATAAATTCAGAGTTGCTATGCATGCATTTTGAACAATTTCAATGAGGAGGCACTAGGTAATGTTTACATGATTAAAAGTTTTGTGTTCATTTGAATGCAATGTTATGTTCACAGAGTTTCTACATATTCCTTTCAAGGAGTTAAAATAAAGCCCATACTATAAATAATAAACTCATTTTTGACCTTGGTTGAATCAGCAGAATGGTTTTAAAAAAAGAAGCCAATGAATGACACTCTCCTCTCAAAATCACATTTTATACCTGAGGTTTAGTTCCTTTAATTTCTGCACTCACTCTGCATACAGAAATGACCCTTTTAGAAGAAAAGACTGCACAAATGGGCAAGATACAAACAAGCTTCGAGTAAGGACGGTGCATTAACTGTCACAGAAATAGAAATCCATCAAGAACAACAACAGTGGGGAGGCAAAACGATGTCCAGCAAAGGGAAATACAGACACAAATTGCCATCCTGATTGTTGTCAGGCACCAAAATACTGTTATATTACTGTGACAAATAATTAAGGGTAGTAACTTCGAATTTGAACCGCTGACTTTGTGTCACTTCCATGACAAACCAGCTATACAAGCAAGAGCATTTGGAAGTGCAACTCGGCTAGATGCCAGCAATAAACAGCCAATACCTCTATCAGGATTCTGTATCCTTTTATTGCCAAAGGACTCCTGTTCTACCGGCATTCACCAGGCATCCTGCTAAGGAATTGTGAAGAGCAAGCCACGTATGCAGAGCACGGTGTTCTCTGCTCCCTTTTGGATCAGGCTCAGTCAAGTCTTGCTCCCTAAGAGCTACTTGGAAGTCTGGATGCAAAAGCAGCGGAGCAGTGCAAAGCCAGAGGTTGCAAATGACCATACTGCATTGTCTACTCCAATTACTATGAAGATATTGTGCATTTGCTTCCATTCAATTACTTGCAATTCATTCAACTGTTTCTGTCTATAATACTGAGATTTAAATAGCATACATTTAACTGCACAAACGAACATGGTAGATTTTGTTTGATTAACATAGCTCAGCCATCGCTTCCAAGAGACAAATCATAAGGCAAGATTCTTAAAAAAAGACAAACCCAAGTACCTTAGAGCCTCCTTACCCCTAGCACAAGAAAAAAATAAAACAACCTGACAGGGCACTTAGTGACTGGTGGAAAATTAATTTGGGTCACTCTACTGTATGGTTGCTATGGCAACTGCATGCCAAATGTAGTAGGCATGCTCTTCATCAATGTTAATATAATATCAGCTATTCTTCACGAATTTTTAATCAATGTAAAATAAAGTATATTTCATAACTAGATATAGATTAAAATAAAACTTGTACGACCGTAGAACTCTTCTGTGCCAAGGAAGAAATGTCACCACCTCTTTCTTGTGCATACAGTAATCTGTCACATCATCTTAATTTCTTGCGAAAATTTCCACACCTAAATGTCACAGAAAAATAAGCACATCTGACTAGAAGTAGCAGGCGAAGGGTCAACTTGAAGGTTTTTTTTTCTGGATGCATGAATTTAATACCTGTGGTTTTTTTACAGTCAAGCTCTGGGCTAAATATCAAAATTCAGTAACACCAGTTTAAACCTAAACAACTCTGCTGGCTTTATGCAAGTAAGACACAACTTTACCTGACCTCTTATTCAAGTATTTTACAATCTGACCTCCAAAAGACACACTTTTGACCAGATATGGTAGGAAGCTAATGCCTGGAGCAAAGAGCAGTTTTTACACATGTATACCAAACCTTTTAGTTTAATTTTTTTTTCCTGATTATTATTTAAGGTGAACTTTCCCTGCTTCAGAGCCTGTTTTAACTCTTAAAATCTAAATATGGTTGAGCATTTTAAGACTAGACCTTTCTGTCAGCTACAATTACATCACAGAAACAAAAATGCTTGAGCTGTAAAAAAATTAGGAATCGTAGTTTGTCTCCTAGACAATATTAGACTGATTTAGTTTTAGCTCTTACTCCAAAGATAGCACACAGTTATATAAATATATACAAATGAAAAAATCCTTGATGCTACAGAAATCACCGCTCCAAAATCAGTGGATTTCCTGCTCCCCATGGGAAAAAAAAAAAAAAAATCAAAAATCTATTTCTGTTATTCTCACTAACTTTATCATATAAGTATTCAAACCAACATAACACAGGACCTTTTCACAGTATAGCTACACACCATAGCAGGCTGGTTAATACAGACTTTTTCAAAAGATTATCATCTTTGAAGCCTCCTGGAGCATAAACTGAGACACCAGAACACTTTAATGGTGGATTAGCGTGAAAGATTACAGTGATGACGGGGCTTGTTCAGCATTTCTGATACTTCAAAATGTCACTGCACTGAAGGTCACCATGTCACTTGATGTTTCATGCAGTCTGAATGTGATTTTGGGGTCTGGTAGCTTCCTTCAAGACAAGTTTGTAGAGCACACAGTTGATTGAACCAAAAGGAGTTGATTTTAAAAATGTATCTCCACCTCCTCTTGATTGCCTCCCAGGGACATTCAGACAAACAAAAAACCTGATTTTGAACTGTAAACTCACCACATGACTGAAGCTGATGTTGATACTCAAGGTTGAAAAACTATATTCAAAGTTTTATGTTTGACAAAGCTGCCCCAATCTACAAAACTGAAATAGGACAAAACTCTACCAGTCTTTGGTGTTACACCAAGCATTAATCTGCCCCTATGTTATAAAAGAGGTTCAAAGGTTTTAACCTGGATTAAGAAGTAAGAGTCCCAATAGCCGTTCCAACTACGCTATTAGGACACAGCTAAATGAAACGTTGAATTTTTTATTTATTTTACAGGAGTTGGAACACCAATACCTCAAAAGGTGTTCATTTCCCGAATCAAACAATTGATGAGTCTATAGTTTCTCCTAATTCTTCAGGGCTAGAGAGCAACTTTTGAGATATCTTTTTACTTCCTCCTTTTTAAACACAAATAACAAAACACCTTTTTCAACTTTGCATCATTTTCAAGTCAACTGGTTCTGTAATAAAAAGAATATCATCAACAGACTTGCAACTTGTGCTAGCATTAAAACAGTGCACTTCAGTGCTTGGTTTTCAAAAAGATGGTGGGCAGATTTGTACTTGATTTGTTGTATTTTATTCTTTTTTAAACATAAAATAGGGAGAAAAGATTTTTTCTGATGTATTACATATCTGCCATCACCTAAAAATAGATACATAGCATGGAGAACTATAAATTAAAAAAAAAAAAAAGAAAGGATTTGGGTACTAAATATCAGACATCTATTAGCTGTCCACAGTGTATTTGAATCTAAAAGTGGTTTTAATTTTTGTGCATTTCCCTCCTCCCATCGCATTTACGATCACCTTGTAAAGAAAGAACAGACAGAGTAACACACAACTTAGAGCTGGAGAGAGTCAAGATGTTATTCGATTCTTAATTTCAAACTTATTCTATTCTTAAACCCCATTTCAAACTCAGCTTCTGCTGAGAAGAAAAACCCTACTGAAACAAAAGTAGCTTTCTGAAAAATACCTACTTGAAGACAAAAACTCAAGGCATTAAACTAAAGAGGCAAAACAAATTGTATAACCAATTTCTAGTGAAAAAGAGATCAAATGTTCATGGCTGATATACTGCACTTAGGTTTTGAATTATTTGGATGACATTTGGGAGAAAAAAAGTAGTATTTTCTACAATAAGATTATTGTCTAAACAGATAGCTTTCAAGGCTGTTTAATTATTTCATAACCACAATAGTTTGGCTTTTTAGGTTTAGCAAATAATGCTTTGATCTCAGAGAAGTTGAGAACAGGCAGTTTAAATTCAATAAATTCTTTATCAGCCTGAGAAGTTTCTAAATGCACAAAAAGATGATACTCCCTGAACCTGTCATTATCAGTCCTTGCAAGAAAAACCACCAGAAGAGATCAAAGTTTTGGTTTTGGATTCTCTAACAATTCCTATCCATTCCTTGTTTAATAGCTAGCAGTTACATATCCAAGTATTTTAAGTTATATGTTTGCCACGTATGTAATTGCAAACATAAACAGCTGACAAATCCAGATTCAGGGTTTAGCTGGCAATAACAATGATTTGCAAAACAAAAACACCCTTCCCTTTTCTTTTCCCAGAACAGTTTTTGGCATTCAGATTTAAAATTCAATTTAGCTAACCTAGTTGACTGGAAATCATTCACAAGCAGTATTGCTGTCCTATGCCCTGAATAACCAAAATCCTTTGCTTTTCATTGGGGGTGCTTCCTAAATCCTCTTTGTTGAAGCTGTTACGTTTCCACACTGAAGCACTCAGGAGCTGAAATTAAATTCAAGTCCTCCATGGCAACAGCATAATTTGAGCCTATGTCTATCATATTTTGTGTGAACCTTCTTACAATTAAGCAATTTATGTAAGAGACCCAGGAAGGATGTCGCACTCTAAGTTAACAGGCACCTTCAGACGGGGGGAAGAAAAAAAAAAAGACGTCTTCAAATCCTGTCAAGTTTTAGTCTTGGCAGTAGTGAATGGTTCAGCAGCTGAGGTGAGTCAGATTAGGACCAGAAGCACAACATAAGGCAGTGAGGGAACATGAGCATCAGAAATTCAGGCGCTCAGAGGATTCTGCCATATGCAGGATTTGAGGCAGTTTAGCAGAATTTGATGGTCTAAATTTGAGTTGCAGGCAGAGATAACCCACTAACAAATATCAGAGGTTTAAAACAGAACTGGGGAGTTATTCTATACTGCAGAGGACCAAGGAGAGCGAATGGCAGCATTTCAAAGGGTTGATGTGAAAATAAGAGCATTACACCTTATATAGTGCTCACTAATTTGGTCAGAGAAGATGTTCTTAAAAAATAATTGCAACAATCAAGAGGTTTCAGCTGGAAGCATCATGTATTGTGATCCAAATCCCTTTTAGTGGTTTGGAAGACAAAATTGTAAAAGGAAGAAATAAAATCCAGACTTAACTGACATTTGGCCCGAGTGTTAACCATTACATTCAGTATCTCAGGACAAGTTTAGCATACGCAATGCACCAAATCAGTAAGTTACAGACTCCTGCTAATAAAAGGAAGTCAAAAGCAAAGTCCTGCCACAAATCTCGTGCAAGACTTGTAGCTCAACTGGCTTTGATTTCATTTAAGCAGTGAAAAAAGTGACATGCAAACCCTCAGAAACAGAGTGAGATGTTTCATGTTCCATCCAATTTGCTTAATATAGTGCTGGATGCCCTAACTTCATTGTGCTCAGCAAATCTTTTCCACATTATGTTATATTTTGTGGGGACAGGAGATGTTCGATCACTTAAATACCAAGTGCCACAGAACAATTAAATGTTTAAACTTGGAACTGAGTGTCTGGTAAGGCCTTGTTTACCTGAAGCCAGGATGACCGTGATTACCCTCATCCTATCCCTTTTTTTCCAACTGGAACTTCCACAGACAATGCCATCTGCACTATCACTAGTTGAAAACAACATTTGAAGGTCCTCACCAGCAGCAGTCCGAAAAATCTCCAGATCCTGCATTGTATTACATACTTGTTCAGACAAGTAGCTTGAAAACTGAAAGAAGAATGAATATGCTCATTGTATTTACATAATTAGTGACCTTATTAACTTGGCCCTTCAGACATTAAATCCTTATCTTTACTCTTCTTCTTTCCAAATTCATTGCATAAACTACTTAGCATAATTATAGCTTAGCACAGTTGTAAAGTACAAACAAAACTGTAGTTCAAGGCCTGCTCACACAGAGATGAAGGGTTGTTCTTCCAGAGCATAAAAACTCATTATAAAAAGTTAACCTGGACTGACACCTGCCAAGTGAGATACCCAACTCTGAATCAGAGTTCAGATAAACAGCCATTCATTTTTAAGCAAAACCTTAACACCACATGAATTGGGGAAGCACATTTCCTCCCCCATGGTTTTAATCATAATATAACTATACTAATTATATATAAATACATATAAAGGATGCTACATTCTATATTGAAGCACACATACAAGATAAATATAAAAGCCATCAATAATAACAATAAATAAAATAAAGACTGACAGAGCTCCTATTAAACAATAAACACCACGTATTAGCATATTAAGAACTTATACCTATTCGAGAGATACAGGAAAAAGAACATCACAGGTGCTTTGTGGTCAGTAAACCCAACTATAGATATGAACCTTCCTCAGTTTCACATTGGTATAATCTCTTGAATTTTACAGCTACAAGCAACTGACAAAACAAAGGAAGTACATTTGGTCAACATTTGGCAAGTGATTAAATATATCTACGCAGGAAGCATTTAAAAAACAAAGATCATGGCACTGGTTCCCAATACCAGCTACAACTACAAAATCTGGACACGGTTTAGAGGGTTATGTGCTAAAAAGCCTCAAACCAAATAAAGGTAACATTAAATTTAAAGCTGGTTTGTTTATCAAGGGCACATGACAAACAATATAACAGCTGCTAACAGGAGAATTCTGATCAACATAGTGATGTTAAGAAATGTAAAGCAAACAAAATTTTTATGGTTGTGTCCGTCATATTAAAACATGCTATTATCAAAGATGACTAAAAAATAAGATTAAAATCTCAATTTTTTTGCATTATTTAAACGACTACATAAGATAGATCAGCTGCACTGGTCTAACAAGACTAATTGCCTTAAAAGCTCATTAATACAGCAGGAAATAAAAGAAAAAGATTTTTTTTAAATTTTAAATGTCATACTACTAGAACGACTATTGGTAAAATTTCACAGCAGACAATATCCTGTCTAATTTTCCAGTCCCACGGGGTAATAAACCAAGCCATTTCAAGTAGTTAAGACTACACACATTTGTAATAGCTGGATTTTGGCACACCTACTCTGCACAACTACTGTGCTTAGTGTCCCAGTTAGTGTAGCTAAAGAAAGTATTCATAAACTTCAAAAGCATAAACAGAAGTGCATGATTTTAAAAACAACAACGGCAATGCCAGAAAACACTCTCAAACCAGTAACTGTTCATCCCTGCACCTTAATCCTATTTTCTTCCTAAAGCATGGGTTTGCTCACATTAGAACGTTTGTGGGTAACACCCTTAACGCCATCAGGCAGTGTAGAAATGGCAGGTACAGCTACCTTCAAGTTTGTTCTTCAGATCAGGGGGAAGCTTTTCATGTGCCTCTTCCACTAATCCCTGCACACAGGTCCCAAGGAACCACAAACCATGTTCCTCTGAATTAAACTGAAAACTCTTCTCTAAGGTTGCCCCTAACACACCACGGCAGCAAAGAGGTATCCAGTCCGCTGGGTCACCCTGAAGTTTGCCAAAGATTTTAAGAGATTAGATCACCAGACCTGTGTGCTCCAGACACAAGGTCACCAGGTCTGACTGCTCTGCTCTCCAGCTCTCCACCTATCCATCAACACCATCTAGAAATGGTGGCAAGGACCAATTATCTGTATAATATTATGATACAAATCTGCATTAGTGAAATGGCCACAGTCATGCATTTTCATCCTTACCAGTAAAAATTGTTTTATTTCTGTTTCACTCACTAAGAACACAAAAGCTTGATTGGTATTATTTGCTCACTGGATTAAAATATAATCAGGTGATACGATTGTTATGTTTGGTACTGTAAATCCTAAACACACAAATTATCAAAACTTTCAGATGATCTTTATGTTTACGATATGCTAAGAATAATGCAACTTTATAGTAATAACACCAAATTGAATAGTGCCAAAATCAGCAGATGTAGCTGATGCACAAACATTAAGAGGAAGAAGAGAAAATTACTTGAACAATAAAATTTGAAATAGTACTTCAGTAATCGTTGATTTTCCATATTTAAATAAGTTACTTTATCTGGAAATAATTTTGTGCTGGTATACAACACGCTCCTGTTTAATCTCCAAGAAAAACACGCTAGGTTAATATATGCATAAAGCATAAGTATTGGAAAGTGTGCTGCAAAATGCTTATTTATAAACACACAACAGGCAGTTTATGCAACTGCAAACTGCATTTATCTGCTGACTCAAAAGTTTTGCTTGCTGAGTAGAATATAACTGTGTTGCACAGGTTGCACTATCAGTGTAACATGACAACTTCAACTAAGAAAGTCTTTTCCAATCAAAGAAACAACAAATGCCATTTTTACCTGATGCTGAGAGCAGAGCAGGTCAGCCACACGTGAATAAGAAGTCTGAATAAGATAGGAGATGAAGAAAAGAAAAAATCTGCTTATACTATATTAACAGCATTTGGTTTCTCAGGTGCTTAGATAAGGTAGAAAACCGTACAGAAGTGAAAACCTTTCATCTAAAAATCCAGCTAAGGACAACATAGTATTTAGAACTGCTCTATTTGCTTCAACATATGATCAGTGTGCAAGAACTGGGGGACCAAGAGCTGTTTTTGCAGCCCATAACTATTAAAACAACTGCCAAAACACTGACCTAACATTTGATTTTCTTCCACATGTCGATTCAAATTTTCATATAAAACACAGGACTGTAATTAAAATCTTCCTATTCACAAGCTATTAAAATTTAGCACAAAATAATTCATAATCTATTATCAATTCTGGAACCACTAGGACTACAGAAATTACATAAAGTTTGAGAACTTTTGCTTGGGATTTCTGATATAAATGAATAGATCTGTAATGCTACAGTGTTTCATGGACTTAATGTTTTTAAATGTCTCCTTCAAGAGGCTTCACATCCTTCAGTTTTCACACAATACCTTTTGCTTTCAAATAGCTTGGGGACTCCTCCCCAGTTTTGCATTCCTTTCCTTCCTTCTTGATATAATATACTGAAGAGTATTACCAAGACACTCCTAAATTTCACTGAAACAAGCCTTATTAAGTCACATCTACTACTGATCTGATATTGATATTCTAGGCAATAGGGAAAGTTGCCAAAATAACCCAAAAAACAGTATCCATGTCAGTTCGGTGGTGCAAATTGGATGTGCTATAACTTGTTTATCCGTGTGCTATATCCTTCCTCCCTGCCTAGCTCCAGTGTTTAGATTCTAAGTGCTTTCAAGGTATAGAGAACAAAATGCTCCACTCTCACACAGCTACCAGACCAAAATAAATGTCTTCTCTGTAGTCCATGTCACCATAACGTTTTCTATCCCATCACACCAAGAGAATGCCATTGCAAAAATCCCATGTTGCTCACATACATTTCCACCCGTCCATATCAGGAAAGAGAGGAGGAAGCTAACAAGGACAATCAAAACCACAAACAGCCTTTTCTAAGAGGAAGAACTGAATAGATTAGGACTGTTCAGTTGGAACAGTACTGACCATAGCAGAACATCACCCAAGACTATAAAGTCACATTCAAAGTGGGAAGGTGATCAAGCAACATAATTTTTGCCCAATACAAACACACATGGGCCTTGAATGAAGCAGAAGCAAGACATAAAGCAGGAGATAATTCTTCACACAGTCCGCAGCTGAAGTGTGGGTGATGCTTATTTCAAAGATGGATTAGATAATTGTATGGAACAAATGTTCAGCAGTCAAAACCAGCTATCACTCATAACTCAGGAAGCTACAAGCCACAAACAGAGTATTCTGGAGCAGTCTTACTACGTGCTTACCTTACTACTGCTCTTTCTGGAATTGTCTAAAAATAGGTGCCAGGCAGAAGAGACTCGTAGACCACACGAGCATTGATTCTTATATTAGTTATTTCACCTTCATTTACCCAAAGCCACACCCAGCACCATTTATCAAGCACCTGACTTATCTGGTCAGATGACACCCTTCTTGAAAACCATTGGTGTCCTCACACCTGATAAAGATAACACACTTCTAAGTTCAACCACTAGAAAAGCAAGTATTTACTGCAGTTTCACACCCCCAGCTGAAATGAATGTACCCCTGAGCTGGTTACAGCTGGTGTGAAGCTTCCTCTCAGGCACTGAGAATGAGCCATAGGAAAATGAGAGAATACAGAATAATTTCCTTGGTGTTTTGTCTTAGTCATCACTTAAGTTTCATCAACAGGTAATACTGCAAGTTCCCACACATGGTGTAATACCTTGAGAAGTGGAATAAGAAGTGAAAGCACATCTATTCAAAGGTTTTGTTGATAGTACTACATTATACAATCAACTATTTTATGATGATTGTGGGAACAAGAGGCATCAGAGAAACTGCCAAATGAAACTAGTTACTATGGAAAATTTGCCCAAATTTTGTACCATACCACCCCCAATAACTGTGTTTAACTTCTGAGATCTGAAGCCAATTTTGAGGTTTGGTTTTTACTGTTTTTTTTTTTTTTTATCTCTTTTGGGGTTTTTGTTTTGGTTTGGTTTTGTTTTTTCCAAAATAACATAGATCTCCAAAGGAGTTTCCATTACTAAGAGTTTAAGCCTTTCAACAGACACATTTTAGGGTGCCTCTAAAAAGAAAATGGAGATAGTTCAAATAATTATGTAATTCACAAGCTACTATCCATTTACAAAATAATAAATTCTCTAGGAACAGGAAGAAGCAATGTTTTAAATCTTTATATTTTAATGCCAGACTATCTTAACCTTCTTATAGATTAAGTTGCAGTGGTCTTGAGTAAAGCAGCATTCTGGCATTTTTTAAAATCAAAACCAGATTCTCGTGCTGAATGAGGCCTTTATTAATTCAAACCTGTGCAAGATTCCCCCAAAATGAGCACTATATGAAGACCCAGTCCTGCTACACTTTGTGCCCCAGGTACACTTTTTATTGCAGATGAAGCAGACACCAAGGTAAGTTTTATTCTCCAGGAAAAGAATAGGAATTTGAACACATCAAATCAGAGCTTCACTATCAGAGATGAGTTTGGTTTTGTAAAACTGGCATAAAGAACAAAAACTTAAGCTTTTTTTTCTGTCAAAACACATTAATATTAAGACAGAGCTCCAAAAGACTTGGAAAATTGACACCTTGTAAAAGCAGCTATCATGCTTCACACAAGGGTAGATTAAAAGAACAGTAGGACTGTGCCAAACAAATTTATTTTTACAGTGCTAGTTTCAAAACCACTCAATGGAAAATAAAGACCAGATTTCACTCCCATTCACATTCCATAGAGGCAGGTATATCCAACCCAGAAACCCCTACCTCAATTTAAAGCCATCTTTGGCTACTTAAAACTGCCTACCTTGAATTTGTGCTACATTAAATTGCATCAACCTCAGCAGAAACAGCAAGCAAAGAGAATGCCACATCAATGTCAGTTAATCAGGTAGAGTATTTTCTTTAAATTTTCTCCTTTCAGGGTTTGCATTTGCACGCACACCTGAGGCAAAGCCACCACATCACTGCCTCACAGAGGCTACTACATGTCCTCTATGCACTGAAACCCCCTCACACTTGAGGTAGCCAAGTCAAGGGAGAGCAGCAGCCTACACAGACTTTGCCAAAATTTAGTTTCAGCAGCAAGGCCTTTAAGCTACCAACACAGAGCCAGGGTGGAAGTGAAATACCCCTATTCCATACCTCAAAGGCTGCAGCACATCTTTGGGGCCAGAGGGAGGAGCAGGTGAGGGCTGCCTGAACAAAAATCAGACTCCATTCTCGCTCTCCACTTGCAGAACTAATCAGCCTGCTACATCCTCGGGCAGCCGCCTCTCCCTGTTTTGCCCTGCCAGGTGGGGCCAACCACCTGGGTGAGGCAGCTGAGTCTGAGGCACAATTTCACCAATTGATCTGCCTTGCACCACTGGCCCTGAGCTTGACAAACTAATCTGGGAGGAGTTACGGTCAAGAAAACGTCTGTTCTCCTGTCAGATCCTCTCTGGATGGAGCACCTTTGTCACTGCACGGGGCCAGGATCTGGCTGCTCAGGGAGCCCCCACTCATGGCCAGCAGCTTCCCCGGGAAATCATTGCTAAGAATAGTGAAATTACTATGCAAATTCCTTGTTACTTCCTTATTGCTGTACCTCCCTGAGCCAATTCCCTACTCACAGCTATGATTTGAGGATTTTGACACACGCATTATCGATTTCATTTAGCACTGTTTCAAGTTCTGTGTTATTTGATCAAAATGTATCACAAAGCTTTAGAACCATGGTAACGATGCTATTAATTTCCTTAAGCAAAACTGCAATACTGAGAAAACAGGTTGCTTAAAGATTCAGCTCAAAGAGCTGTTATTTTTGGGGTAAGACTGCAGTCACAGATAGAGCAGATGTCCTCCACACAGTTTGCTCTCCACGTGTTTTCTATGCTGCTCCCTGACACTGCCAGGCTCAAAACTGGAATTAGCTAATGGACATGTAACAAATTAATTCAATATTCTTTTTCTCAAGATTGCTTTCGGACAAGCAGGCCACCACAAGGAGCTGGAATTCAGAATGGTCTGGTATTACCTGTATGTTAACAGTTCAGAGATTTGATGAGCTGTCCATCAGAGCAGTGATATTTATCAGATACAGAAGGGGAAGGTTACCTTCCCCCTGACTGCATCCCAGGCTTGTGAACCAGGAGAGAAATCAAAAGTAACACGCACATTTCTGGGGGTTGCAATAACATTTGTTAAGGAAAAATATACAAATGGTAAAAAAAGGGACAAATGCAGTCAAGCCCAGGTAGGCAGTTTTTAATCAGAGGTATTACTGCCACACTTAGAAAGAAAAAAACCCCCTAAAACGTAATACCTATGTAGTAACACATCTTACTTCAGCATAACGACGTGATGACAGCACAGCCCTGAAAACAGTTAAAGACCTGAATTCAGAAAGCACTATTTAAAAGATGAAGATATTCTGACACAAATCAGAATAATGTACTACATTAATGTGCTAAGACATTGTACACAACAGGACATTAAAACATTCCTGTCTCAGAACCGAAAAAACAACATTGATTTCAACTATAACAAATAATAAAAAAGCTATTAAATTTGCAAATTATTTTAATATTTAAATTAGATGTGAGAAATTTATTATAAGGTTCATCGTAGGGAAAATAAACTTTTATATCTGAGCTGCAATAAAGTTTTGATTTTCTATGTTGAAAAAAGACGAACAGGGTAGGTTAGGTTACTTATGTTCTTTGTAATTTTCAACAGAGAGAAATTCAGCAGATGGTTGGAATGCTGCACTTTTGATGCCATTTCCTTGTATGACTAGAAGAAGACATAATGCTAATAGAGCCACCAGATCAAATATGGCAAGATTTGGCTATTTTGTTACTGTATGAAAGGTACAGTACTATCTCTACCTAATCACCTCACAAAATAGTGTAATAATTAAAATTTCTATCACTGAAACTGCCTCCTTTATCTCCATTAATTCTACCCAGTGATGTATGTAAATAATATTGTCTTCTTTCATACATGAGAAAATAAAGCATGGGGAAGGACATTCCTCTAAATCCAAATATGTAGCTAAGAAGTACAACACATACATTTTGAAGCTGGCTTCTGGATCTGGATTGTCCAAACATGGCTTTATATATTATTGCAGATTAGCACCCCAGAATACCCATACTTACAGTGTTCTGACACATGAGATAAACACTCCACCATCACCCTCCACATCACAACAAATTTTGCGTATGGAAACAAATTAAAGCATTAAAATATTTTCTCGAGAGGCAAGGGCTTACAATCTTAGGTGCAATGCACAGTACAGAGCTTAACATCTTACAGAATGGAAGGGTATTTATTGCACAGCAATTTCAGCTCTGTTGCCAGCTCGATTATCACCAAACAGTGCTGGCAAGGGCAGCTTTTTCAGTATGAGCATATCTCATCGCAGGTTTCATTGTTGCTGGGGAGCTGCACAGCTCCAGGGCCCTAAGGGAAGCACAAATGCTGCAAATTGGTGGTACCCAATCAACAGTCAATCTCTTTAAGGTCCATTACTTCTCATTACCTTTTAACCATTATTTACTTTCTATTAGTTCAGATGGGATGATTGTAAAAAGGATGGCTGAAAAGGGCCAACTCAATAGACACTTTTTCAAGCCAATCTTCATTATTTTTTATATAATTACACAATCCATCACAAGATAAATACAATCTCCAGTCCAAACTGGCATTGTGTCTAACATTGCACCGGCTACTTGTGGACATATTTGAAATGTGATGATGGGAAGGAAGAACATACACAGCCTTCAGTATTATTTCACAGTTTAGGACATGCAACCTATAAAGGCAAGGACTGAAAACCTGAGTATTTTAAAGGTTCTTCCTAATGAAAATTCAGGGCAGGATTTTTAGTGTAATGTCTTGATAACAGTTTAAATTATTGAGAGAAGTGCTTTTCCACATCTGCACAGCCTGAAAGAGATTAGCAGAGTGTTTCTTGAAGGATGAAGGCTTCACAATTCTGATTTTCAGTCCTGAGAATCTGCCGTATCAAATAGCAACTCTATGAAGTTACAAATGGTTGCCTGAACTTCATGCCCAAGTTCACGACCCTTAGCTGTCTTCACAGCCCGTGTAATTAATTCATGGAGTTTTTTTTGGCTTGGTTTGAATGACTGTACCATTGTAGCAGCCTATTACATGTGGTGATACAACCACTCGGTGTTGCAAGCTGGATTTCAGAGTTAGTCAAAGTTTATCCCTTTTTCAAGAGTGAAGAATAGGAGTGGGGAAGGAAGGGGGGATTAATTATGTTCCTATTATGTTCTTTAGGAAGACTGGATGGAAGATACAGTTCCAGACACATTCAACCTACCTCACTGTGGAAAACATCAACTACCCTTAGTAAGTGAAGTTTAAGGGAAGAGAGCGACTCCTTCCCAAAAACACCTATTAGTCTTTGCATGGAAGGGGAAAAAACCCCAACAACCCAGGATTAAGACCCAGGCTGCTTATGTGTCTTATCTACAGCTAACTTTTATGTCTTTTCTGCATTTGTTTGAAGTTGCTTAGATGGCTGATTAAACTCTTTTGTCCTGACACCAGTGGGATCTGAGATACGAGATGCCCCAGCTACTGGTACATCATATTTTTAGTTCTGTATTCTATGAAATCCCCCCACTCCATTCTGAATTTCTCAAACCCCTAATACCTTTCAGTTTGAAGATCAGTTTCAACTTATATTGTCTATGAGAAGTTTTAGTCACTTTAGCCACTTAATATTCAACATACGTGCTGTATTTTGTGTCTGATTCAAATGCACTTTTTGTAAGGTTTAGCTATTAATGTCTCATTATCTGCTTTTGTTCTTACTTTCTCATAATATAGCACTTCCATTGCTGAAATGTTATGAATGTTTTAGTATCTAATTGTATGTTCATTTTCATTTATTGATATCACTTTCTGAAGGTGTTACTGGAACTGTGCTCTTCATTCCGTGGTATTCTCAGCACAAGTAACTTTGCACGGAACCTCTTTGCGGTGCATTAAAATATTTAACAAAAATGAAGTCATTTTCAGACACATGACTTAAAAGTATTTCTTTTAAATCTTCCAAATGAGGCGAAATGTTGCCCCTCTCTTCACAAATCATCTCCTGCAAAATTCCCACTTAAAAATCTTCACCTGTTTTTCACCAGTGTAATAATGTATTAAAAAAATGGAATCTACTTCCCTTTTAGTAAATCTGGTGAGTGCCCCAAGGAATTTGAAGTTTTACTGCAAAGCAGATGCACACACATGCACATAAACACTAAAGATAACTCCAGGTCAGTAAAATGTTGCCCTGTGTGTTTATACACCTTGTAAGATTTGAGAAGCAAATGTCAAGCACGAATTTAGAATGCCATTAACCATTTTGCTGCTCCAGGAGTGTGATCTTAATAAAAGTTTGCTCTTGTTTGAATTCACAGCTGCTGATTTATAACGTGAGTGACATAGAAAAGCCAAGAGAGTGTGAATTGGCCCAACTACAATGGAACTACACAGATTTTGAATAGCATTCAGCAAATTATTTTCAACATGGAAAATATTTTAAATGCAAGCAGATTTAGGAATTGTTCTGCAGAAAGCCAAGTCCTTCATTTATGGCAAAGAGTCTGCAGATTCCAGCTCTTTCATTCCCTCTGTCAATGCAACACATGAGTTATCTGCTGTCACTGTGAGTGCTCACCAATTAATCTTCAGCTGCAGCCCTCTTCTAGAACATGTCACTGCTGTGATTTTGTTTCCCTCAGATGGCTTTCCTGTTATTATGCTCTCACATTTGGATTTGTATCTTAATTACACGTTAATATTTCTCTACAAGGGAGGGGGTGAATCAATCTCATGAATTAATAGTGAACAGAGTGATAATCCAGGAAGGATAATGCAATGATAGAAGTGCTCTCACGGGAGGCATTCCACAAGATTGAAAACAACAGCTCATAAAGAAGTGCACTGATTAGAAGTGATTGAAGGGGCATGTAAGTTGAGGAGGGGCAGAACAGATGAAAGAAGGTAAAGTTTACTTAAACTGAGAGAGGAAACATGTTCATTTATATGAAACTTTGAAAAAGTGGAAGAAGGAAGAGAAGTCATTAAACATACTTGAAGAATTTAACAATTCTTATGGATGCATCTTTTCCCAGAATCCTGTTCATTTGCCTTGGCATGTGCAAGAGATGATGTAAAGGTTCTCTTCTGCTGCAGTTACCTGAGAAGGCTCTTCCAAAGCTTGCTGTGTGCTACTAAATAACTTACCTTCCCCTTGCTAGACAGCAAGGATCATATTCAGGGCTGAACTGAACTGCAAAGCAGGCAGGAAGAAAAATGGTAGGGAGAACAGAAAAGTAAAACAGGATAAATAGGACACAGGCCAAAATCCATATACCCATGGTAGAATTTTCCTTTAAGTGGAAATATGTAGATAAACTTCCATTTAAAACAGGCTTGGAAAACTAATCAAATTGGAATTTGCCTTAACACTGTTCTATTGTCATAGATTTTTTAATATTGTTGAGAGAAATATGGAGGTTTTTCAATTTTTTTTTGTCAGATCAAAACTTCTCAGCATTGTTTTGCCTTGTATTTCCATAAAAGGCCAAGATTGTCCTAGAAGCTTCCGTAAATTAAGGAGGAACTGGCAGATGGTTTATGAATACAAGCAGTTTTGAAAAACAAGCTTCATTGAAAATTTACTTTCAAGCAACTGCTCCCAACTCCAATTAATCTTCTGTGAGAAATTAGGAGATAATGCTTTCATACTTTTTAGTCCAAATATGGCTAATAAAAGAGACATGGAAAAAAAAAAAAGACTTTGAATCAAGCACTCTAAATTAAAAGTGTGTCTCTTAGGTAAAAAATGATAATATATTTGTAAAGAAATCTGAAAATATCCCATAATCATTAGGGGCAAAATAAAAAAATCAAATGGGAACAAAACATGTTATGAAAAAGTTAATTCTGTCATCAGGCTTGTTAGTCTATTATTATACGTCCTTAGAATTATCTCTGAAAAACTACAGATGAGGCAACAATAGGAATTTCAGCTTGTGTTGGGATCCAAATTTGTTTTAGATATCTGATATTTCAACACCATTACATGAAAAATTGTTGCATGAGACTAAGTTCTGTTTCTTATGATCATTCCATTCAGATTTAAAGAGAATTTATCTCTGACTTTAATCTCCTCCTCCATTCAAACAGTAATCATTTTCCATATCTAAACCATCTAAAGGCATCCAAAGCACAGACACTGTAATTTTCATAAAGAGATTTTCAGATTTTAGCTAGAAATACAGCAATCAAAGCTAGAATTTTCTTCACTGGAAGTGCTATCATGTTTCTAGTTACTTATTACTGATATAGAATTTTTTTTTTCCAATAACGAGCTTGCTATTGATATACTTTCTTCTCAGTATTTGTATTTTTTTAAAACCATAATGAATTATAGCAGCAAAGGCACAAAAGATTGTTTTTATCTCTTAATTGTATTTGTTGTAGCTTGAGTTTATGCAGGGGCATCAAAAGACCATCTGAAAAATTTTTTTGTTCAATCTCTCTCAGTTGCAGCTTAGTTTGCCCATTTCCATTATTTAAAATTCTGTATCATTAAACCTCTAGTACATAAAAGAAACTTACAATATTAAAGATGTTTAAAATGATATATAATTTAGGGTGTCTGTAGTGTCATTTTATTCATACTTTGAAATAGTTCCACAGTCCTTTCCAGAATGTAAGTATCACGTTTTCACTGGAAAGCCATATAATAAGACCATTAAAGACCTTTTAAATCATTAAATCCTTCATACATCTTAATATCCTCCTCATTTTTTTAACATAAAATAATGATGACCTGGCTTCTAATACATCATTCCTTCACAGAATTATAAAAGGACAAAAATAAAGTCCCTTGACTTAAAAGTGAGGGATCCAAAGAAATGGTCTGAAGAAAGCCCACAGACTAAAAGGTACCTCACGTGTGCAAACAGTGTGCTTTCTGAAAGGCTCACAAATGAGAAATCTTTAAACAAGCTATTTTTACTGCTGGGTATTTATATTGTTACTATTCTCAGTACAAAGTATTAAGCATAGAATATTGCCCAGTATCCCAGGAGTTGCTGAAAAAAAGAGAATTCAATTATATTCATCTAGTGTCAGCCAGGAAGAAGAAATACATGATGAAAGTAACTGAAATTAATACCAGAGGGAAAATAAAAGCACTAAGTACTATGACAAATTATAATCTTTAAATCAACAGAAGGTTTGTAAATAGGTGTTGAGCTCCAAAGACCTTTCAACCATTCTCTACTTCTTTCAAAACCCCACCCAAAGGTCTGGTCTCTCATTTAAGTGCGATCTGTGTGCAGGCAACTTAAGAAGTCATCAGAGAGTTATCATCATCACCAGCTGTGGCTCAATTTTTGAGTTGCACCGAGAACTACATCCCATTTGCAAAGCCTTCCATTCTAGAGTACTTTTTTGTTTTTTCATTTTTCATGATTTAGAGTTATTTTACATTTCTTTTGGTGACCAACTTCATTATATCCCTTGAGTGTTATTTCGGCTCAGAATCTAAAGTTTCTAGCTCAGCTACAAACAGGAAATTTCAATCAAGCATATTTTAGAATTAATTTTAATGGTGCCGGCAAAGAGTTTTTCTGTCTTTTGAAGAGTGTTTTCCCCTCGTTCTCAATTTATTTATATGTTATCTAAGACATTTTTTTATAGTGCTTACACTCCTTTTGAACCGAAGATTTCTTACACAATTTATAAAAGTGTTTCCATCTACCACAAGGCTCCATATAATGCAGTGGTCAGTAGTGGCACACATTTTACATGATTATTAATTGGTGAAAGATCATGTAAGCTTGGATTTTCCAAGATTCTTGCAATGTATTCTGCAGTGTAGATTTAATATTTTATCCACCCTCTGAATTCACAGAGATTTGGGTAGAATAAAGAAAAAAAAATGCTGAAGAGCCAATCCACATATCTTTTCCTTTCTTTCCCCCTTTTTCCCCACTGGGATTCATGTATCCACCAGAGGGCAATGCTGCTGCTGAGAAGCAGCTGATTCCTAAAAATTCAGAACTTCATCAAAGCACTTAGAGAAATTACATGAGTAACCAGAGACAGAGAAATCCTGATCTAGCAGTACATTTTAGACTGATCTTTGAATGGAGCAAAGGGAACCGATGGACAGAATCCTGCCCAGAATAAAGGGATAAAGCTGTGAGACAGAGTGGAAATTGGAGAGAAGAAAGCACATCTTACCCAAAAAATTTTACTTTTTTTGGCAACAGATATTAATATACTTGAGAGAATTCTAATTCAAATCCTGGCAGCATACCATGACTCAAAACATCAGTGAGATGTTTAGCTTTCCATCTTGTTCAGATTTGGTTGCTTCACTCTACTTCCTATCAACAATATCCAAAAAAGTCATTGCTGCCTGCCAGAGCAGCTACAAATTAGTTGGTACTCTTAATATGGATTTTATTTAGAGTGGTAATCAGAGTGATAAAACTTTGCAGCCCCAAGCTGGCACTCCTCTTGGCAGCTGTGAATGGACCTGATAAAAAGAAGAAAGTAACCCACCTCCATAAATACAGAAATTGTTCAAGCTTGCAGGAATCATGGCCAAAGATGAAGCACACGAGCCACACCAGCTACAGCAGCATGAGAAATCTTTCATTAAAACCCAGGAAATTTGAAAGAGAGTCAGTGGTTCTTATTTAACTTCTCCACACTTCCAGGACAGCAGCTTTGAAAGGCCAGAATTAAATCCCAACCTGACAGGCTGACACTGCTTTGTCAGTAGAACAGTATTGACTGCAGTGGTTTGCAATCAGGTGTGAAAGTGCTAATGGCAGTTTTCATCTCAGCTCAGCTTCTCAGACTTTAAAAACCTTACAGTTCTCTCCTCATATAAAAAAAGAAGGAACATGTACAGACTTCTTTTTTTTCTTTCATGGAGAAGTGTCTGGTTAGCAAGGAGGATTCCAAAATAGCTTTATGCAAATTTTTGGTTTACTCTCTTATTAGGGTATATTAGAACCACAAGCATTTTAACTTTCAGTTTGCTATGAAATTCCCAGATCCAAAGATGTCTCTTTTTATCCTTCCATTGGTCTAACAGGGCAGGAGCCCACTGAAATTTTAAAAGTCTTACAGGTTTAGTTTAAAATCTTCTCTATGTATCATCAGAAAATTGCTACCCAGCCATAGAACACACCTATTCCTGTAAAACTAATCAGAAAATCTTTAAATCAGTCTCTTGACAAATATGTGTTCTGAGGTACAACAGAATGGCCCTGGAAGCCAGCCAGCTGAAGGAGAGACCGTGGTTTGCTTGTAATGTTTGTGTTCAAGATTTATTGGGCAGAGGGATGTGTGTTATGAATAACGAATTGTGGCATTCCCAATTCTTGCATCCCTGCCACTGTTCACTGATTAGTCTTGTAACAAACCTAATCAAGCCGGGTTCTCTTCACATCCTTTTCAGATTAGTCTGTCTTCTTTGTGATACAGAACCACGGGGATCAGTGCACTGGCCTGGCCTTGGAGGGCAGCCCGGGTCATGCACTTCAAGGATTCAGTGTGGTTAGGCTGCTACTTGTTATAGCAGACTTAACATCTTCATTTTTGGCTGCCAAATCATATCCTAGTTAACAACAAAACAAAACAAAACAAAACACACCCACTCACACCTTCTTTACAGATGCTTGTTTTCCAGTGTCCTGAAAACCTATTTAATTCCACTGAATATGCACTCTGATGAAAACCTCTCTGGAAAATGCAAGCAAACTCAACGAAAAAGGAAAAAAAAATAGTTATCTGTAAAGAACTGAACATGAGGGAACTGATACCGTAACAGAACTAAAGACAAAACTGGTCAACAAACCTGGCAGATGAAGTTCAACAGAAATGAGCTTCTTGGCCTTGAAATTTTTAACTGCCCATTGTAATGATTCTCTGTTGGAGTCCAGCTCTGTTTCCATCAGCAGTTTTGTTAGTTAGCTACAGCTAAGCATTTGTAGATAAATAAATCACAAGTTTCCATGAAGCATTTAAGCTTTCAAGTCACTCGGTAGGAAACACTCTTAGTTTTGTAAAAGTAAAACAATTATTTTGTTACTCCATTGTACACTACAAAATACAAAAGGATAGTACCAAGTCTTAGCCCCATTTAGTTAGAGCTCTTCAGATCATAATCAATTACAGAAGTTTGGGGATTTGATGACTGGATGCAAGGCTGAGCAATTAATGAAAATAATGCTGTAGTCTGTGTGGTGCCAGAGAGATAAGTTTAATTTACAGTGCTGAGTCCACTCCTTACCTCTTCTCTTTGATTTAATGTATTTTCCAGGTGAACTTTTCCATATTTAGAGATCTGGCCATCCAAATCACTCATCTCCCATTCATTCATTTATTCTGTCCTTCTGACTGTCTACTTCAACATATTGTATGAAATTTTATACATTAATTAAAGTTGCCAGAAAATGTAATGTTTCCTTCTCTCACCTAGTGTAAAACCAGACGAAAAGTCACCTCTGCAACCTTTCCATATGTTTAAAACTTTTCAGAATAACCCTGTGCTGGCCATGTTTAAGAATCCAAGGCTACGGAGTTGAGCAGTGAATACAGGATCCAATTCAATTTTTGTAAAAGTTACAAACATACACAGAGCACTGACTGAAATATCAACATCGGGGTTTAAATTTACAGCTCAATATGGCTCATTTCTTGCCTTATTCCATGTTGGTTTTACAGGGACCTGCAGTGACTTTGTGTTCCTGAAAACTGGGGTTAAGGTGTATCAGACGAGGCACCCACAAACAATCAGGAAGTGATTTTGAAATGTAGCTCAATGCAATTATCAAAACCAGAATGTAGCCAGCAGTAAGTCTGGTTTAAATTTGTGGTTTAGGCCTGGTTTTTAATTTGTGGTTTAAAATACCTAAGTATATTTGTATGCTCAGTAAATTTATACTCAGGGTTAAAGGGGTTGAAGCTGGTGTTTGTTTTCTGTACTGCACCTCCACAGCAGTGCCCAGTAGGTGTGTTTTTATTGAATAAAACATTGCAACCACTCATCCCGTTACACTGATTTTGTGGCTATCCATATCTGCACTACAGCTCCACCTGCTCTACAGAACAACTGATGTTCAGCTGACACACATCCAGTATAAAGATTTATAAAGTGCAGCACAATTCTGCTACTCTAAAAGCGGGCCAATTTAAAAACCAAGCAAATATACATACACACATGAATTTATCGATTTGAAATATGAATTTAATAACACAATTGGCCAAGCGATCAATATTCTCCTATTTTCCCTAGATTAAAAATGAAAAAAAAAAAAAGGCTACCCATATAGCATTATTCTGAACAGAGGGAACTTGTGAACTAAATAGCTGTCATCAGATACTTATCACGTAATAAAAACTATGAATATTTTGATACTAAAATCAAAACTGCAATTATACTTTTAACTATGACTCATTGCTGATTTAGATTGTTGTGATTAAGGATGTTTCTTTATGCATACAAATTATACATTCAATTTGCAGATTGTGTGAGAATTAGGACAGCCTAGCTAGACACATTGCTGCTAAGTGCTTGGACTTTGTGAGTGATGTTCCTGGAAAACATAATGGTTGCTTCTCGAAATATTTCCTTATTTCTGAAAGAAATCTGGGAGTTTGGAAGTTTTTATATAAAGAGATGTATAGGCAATTCCTGTATATTCTCATTTACTTTTTTTTTTTTTTTAAGAAAAGCTTGGTAATCAGAGTGAATTATTTCCCTGGGCAAAGCATTCCATGTGGGTGGTTTAGTGAGTGAAAAAAATTTTTGTAGAGGAAATAAATTGAGAATAAGTGGTTTTACAACAATACTCAAACTAGTACTATCCATCATAGTCAAAGGAAACACCATTTGAATAAACACTGCAAAGCAAGGTAAATATAGTAACTTACATAAACAAATCAATACCAGCAGACTGCTATTACAAGACTGAATGCAAACAGCTCCTTTTATTAAAAAAGGTTGCTGCTCCCCCATTGACCACTACCTATATTTAACAAAGAGGGACTGACTTATAAAGATATTCAATACATTTATATATAGTTAATATTTAGGCACTTACTATTGATGGGAATGAGATTTTAGGAAACTTTCCTGTCTGAGCATTCAGGAGCCACTCGCTGCCACACTCCCACCACCAGAGACTTCCACTGCTGGGTCCAAAGCCCTTTCCCCACGGGCATCTCCCACAGGAGTCCTGCTCAGCTCCCTACACCCCCCACTCTCACATTCAGACAAGGTTCCCTTACTGCTCCGACACCAGGTTTCACATACCTGTCCCAGATGTCTGGATCCTTAAAACAGTTTAATCAGGGCACAGGAGCACAGAAACAGCTCGGGCTGAAGCCTCCAGGCAGGAACCCCGAATAAAGGACACCCTGGGGTGATAGGCTGGGGTGTTTCTGCTGAGCCATCGGCCCCTGCTGTCTCTGAGTGTCCTGTCACCTGGCTGGTGTCACAGGTCCCTGTGCCCTTTCTGTGCAAAGGGTCAGTGCCAATTCCTGTCCCCTTGCCAGGAGCTCCAGCATTTCCAGTCAGCCAGAGCTCAGCCTACAGCTCGCACTGCAGCTGCACACCCAGAGACCTGCATCAGGTGTGTTTCTCAACACCCTTTATGATTTCAGTATCTTGAAAACCTTCTAGATCCTCTCAGCAAGTCACCAGGCTGTCTTGTGCCGGGCACACCTTTAAAGTACCTCGTGTTCTTGCACACGTAGCGATGGTGTCACACCGGCCCCCCACAACTCCCTTTGGAACCAAAACCCGAAAATCAGTGGCCACTTCCAGTAGTAAAAGAACTCAAATAAGCAGCTTTATTCCATACCACAGTGCTCTGACACCAGCAATACCCAGGTATCTTAGCTGGAGGGAGCATTTTTGTTTAGACTCTCTCTGAGAAGAAATGAAGTGCTTTTCATCCTCACCTGTAACAAAGAAGACTCAATTATTCTCTTCTTTGAGTTACTTTCTGCCGGAGCTTCAGTTCTCAAGTACTCATCCATACAAACATGCATCCTAATCTGCATTTGTCACTGTTATTTTTAATAGGTAAGCCAATTATAGTTAGCTTTAAATAGAGAAGCCTAATGAGAAAATGTATCCCATAATTAAAAGGAAAAAGAATCAAGAACTTCCTGCCAACATTAACTGCTGATTTTACAGCAAGGTTGCCTACTCTTTTCTTCCATCTCCATATTTAAATTTTTGTGGCTTTTTTCCCTTTCTAATTAAAAAAATAAAGGTTAAGATATTTGCTAAGGATTTCTTGAGATAAAGTTTTCCATGTAGAAACTTCTGCAAATTTTTTTCATTGCTAATTTAAGTCTTCACATATTCCTTTCAAAAATCTCAGTCTTGCAGCAAGGGAAAATATGTTTCTACACTGGCAAGAGCTCAATTACACATTCTAAACACTGTACACAATTAAAGTATAGCAGACCATCTTAAATTCACTGGCTGTCCATTTATTAAGATTAAATATAGATTTAAGGAGAAAATTGTTTCTTCTTTGTGTATCTAAGTAAAGATCTATTTCACACCCTTCTCCATTGCAGACACAAAACTGTAATTAACTCAAGACTTCTATTTTGTATTAATATAGCCCTGTCAGCAAGCTAGAATGTTTAATATGCACTGCTCCTCTGTAGGCATATTAATGAGGAATTGCCTGCCACTGCAAAACATGTTAAATTCCAGCATTTCCATATGGTAAGATACCATATCAGAAAGGTTTCAGGGCAGTTATTTTCACGCTCCATGTCACCCCCATGCCAAGTTCTCTGCATTTAGAGACCCGTGCAAAAATGTCATTCACAATAATTTGTGTAGATATTCAAAATTTCTCACCACGTTTTCAGTTGAACTCCTTCTTGACTATTTTAAGAAACAACAACAACAACAAAAAAAGAAGTGGAGATTAGAATTGGCAAAAAACCAAATTTCAAGTCTCCACCTCAAAATAGATTTTTTAAATGGAATTTACATTTATATATATATATATGTATAATTCCATATAAATAATGAATGGCTAAGGCATGAAATGGATTTGTAAGTGAAATTTTATGATGTTGTGTTTCAGAAATGCTGAAATGCACCCAGTCAATATTTCAGTGTAAAGGCTTCCCAGAGGACTGCAAAGTAGAGTAGCTCTGACATATGCAAGATTTACTCTATATTCTACATGAGAAAGTTGATGTTCAAATCCTTGGCTTTATTGAGGCAGAAAGAGAAATTTACCCCAAATCTCCTATATTCAGAGTTCACAAGTATCAAAGGACTGCTGTAATGTGATTATTATTTACTTAAAAGTGAACAGAACTGTTTCTGGACTGGTTCCCAATCGAAAGCTGTCATACAGGTTTCAATTATTGACAAATAAGTATTAACAAATAGGTGGCTTTTGCACACCTAATGCCTTTAATGCAAAGCTGAGGCATTTAGGTGACCCTACAGTTATCAGCTTTACAGTCGTGAACTCCTGAGGTTGGTGACACAGGTTGTTTCTGTGGATTTAATGGCTAGAATGATTTTTATTTAAAAAAAAAGGCTGAGATGGAAGTCAGAAATTGGGGAGACTAAAAGGCAAATGTTGACTTTGTAGAAAAGCAGTCTGATCTGATTTTTTAACCGTGATTCTACCATGATTTCTCCAGTTCAGAAAACCATTACTTCTAGCACCTTTAAAAACTTTTAGTGCATGTTACGTGATTACAACTTTCCTTGTGGTCAGAAAAGTCATTCAAACTCATGTCAAACCAAGAGTCTTTATTTCAAACTTATATTTTCTGCTCAAGATAAATCCTCTTAAAAAAAAAAAAAAAGAGAAAAACCTGAAACAACAACAAAAAAGTCAAATTATAAACACAGTTTTAGATTCATTTTGCTTTGACCTCCATTAAAAATAGATGATTTTGACTGATATGACAACATGGTAAAAAAGGATTGCTTAATTATGTAGAATATGAATTAAAGTTAATAAGATTCAATTACAGAAAGCATGTTTACAGCACTTACTTGAGCTTGCTACCACACAAGCTGTTCTACTTCTTAACTATTATGAAAAATATAACATCAAGGCAGCCACACTAACAGAAACCATCCTGTTATGGTCTCAACTTTGTGTGTTCCACTGAACTGAAAGAACTCGAGTCACAGTTTTGAGGAAAGATAGACAAGAAAAGTATGTCATGTTAATGAGGCAAAATATCTTATGCTTAGTGCCTCTGGCCACCCCCAAACAGACCTTTTTTCTTCTAAACTTTACACACCTACATAATCCCCCTTTTATTTGTTCAATGCTGTTTGTCTGTTTTTCTGGTCATCCTTTCTCTTAGCTGGAGAGAACATCTCTGGGAACATTTTTAGGAAAAGGCTTCAGATCATTTAAGGGATATGCAAGATATGATCTAAATAGAACAAAAAATTTCTCCAGGTCTGAGAAAAAATCACACCTATTTTAAGGCCATTTTGCTTGCATGCATGAAGCTTGAAGATCATCCTCTGACTTTTGCCTATGACAATAAATGACTATAAATCCACTCTATCAATATAGCAATTTGTGACCCAAAATATGAAAGAATATTCAGAGGTTATATATTAATTTTAGCTTTAAACCCCCACTGGTTGTATTTTCTTCAAAAAGCTTTTGGAAATGCATGTTCCTGACACAATAATTGTCATTACTACAGGTTAAACTGCAGTCTACAACTTCTCAGAACAACACATATTGGGCAAAGGCTGAATCAGAGATATAAGAACAGATTTTCAGCAGAGTTATGCTGTGCCATCTGTCCTCTAAGTTCTTGTTCTAGCTGTTTTTCAGTCTTCCAGGAGAACAGTAAGACAGATATCAAGGTATTGAGAAATAAACCTGCCTTCTCACTGTCCTTACATACATCTCTCCCTTACCTTCCCTCCCTCCCTCTCTCTCTTTTCCCTCCTTCATTTCTCGGTCGTTTCCCCCTCTTTTCCTTTTCCACAGCTGTACAACCAGCAGCAGCTGGAAAGCAATATAAGCACACCTGAGGTAGCTCTAAGTAAGAGACACCCAGCCTCAGGTGCGTCAGCGCGTCACAGAAACCAGCGCAGGCTGCCTGACTCCGTTAAGCTGAGATGCAGCACCTACAAGTTCAGCTGGGAACTGTGCTAGGACACTTGTCCTGCCCACCTGTCCCCTCACCTGATGCACAGAAACCTGCCTGCTGCTGTGGCTCCTGCAGGCAGGCACCTGCCACCGCTCCGTCTCTTGTACCAGATCTCTTTTCCTGGGTGCAGCAGAGACAGGGGCTTGTCCAGGTCTCTCTTGTTGTGACCCATCCTATGATTTCTAACCACAAATTCAGGCTCTTCAGAACCGAGTTTGTTCAGCAAAAACTGTGGTTAATCAGGTACAGATTTTTCTAGCAATCGGCACCTATTTAAACATTTTATCTGTTTGCAAATTTTTCTGAGATAATATATTTGTATATAAACTGAGGAGCCTGCTTGGACCCACAAATGGAAATTACACAATGTGAATAAAGCATACGACAAATATATTCATGGGGAGGACATTTTAAATTTTTTTTTTTAACATCCTGATCAATTACACTAATTAACATCAGCAGGTCAACATCACCTAAATGATAGTCCTTCATTCAGAGGAATAAATGGAACCAACAATTATACCAAAGCTGGATTTGCTTCCAGCTGATATGCTTTTACCACGTGAAAATGCTATCTATTTCTGTGATTCCTTAAATCAATGGAATGCCTTTTTCCATTGTATGTAATCTGTGAACTGTCCCTGAAAAATGCAAAACAAGCTGAAGAACTCACTGGTTTCTTCAGCAAGTATGTGCACTGACTGCTGGAGATGAATTAAAGCCACTTCTTGCAGAAAGATGCATACACGCAGCCCTTCTTGCTAGTGTGGATTTTCTCTCAAAAGACAGAAAACAAGGGAAAAAGACCAGATTTCTGAAATTCCCTGAGGACTTCATTACAGCATAGAAGAAGTAAAATACAGAAAATAAAAGGCTATGGAATTGAGGTAGTATTATAGAAACACAGAACTGTTTAGGTTGGAAAAGACCTTCAAGATCATCAAGCACAAGCATTAACCCAGCACTGCCAAGCCCACCACTACAGCATGTCCCTGTCTGCCACATCTATGTGTCTTTTAAATAACTCCAGGGATGGTGACTCTGCTGCTTCCCTGTGTAGTCTGACAACCCTTTCCAAGAAATTTTCTCTAATATCCAATTTAAACTACTCCTCCGGTCCCATCGCTTGTTAATTGGGAGAAGAGACCGAACCCCACCTCACTACAACCCTCTTTTTCAGGTAGTTATAGGGAGGAATGTCTCCCCTGAGTGTCAGGAATTTATCTTCTGCACACTCCAGGAATCTCACAGACTGCTTCCTTTCTGCTGCATAGTATTTCCTGCTAAATCGAAGTCCCCCAGGAGAATATGGGCTGAGAACTGTGATACTTTCCCAGGTGCTTACAGAGTATTTCATCTGCCTCTTCAGTGTGTTGAGTGGCAGATAACAGACTCCCACCAGGATTATCTGCCTTGTTGGCCTTTCCCTGGATTTTTACCCATAAACAGTCTTCCCTATCCTCACAATCATTATACTTTGAACAAGGAAGACACTCCCCAAAATCCAGTGCTACCCTACTGTCTCTTCTTCCTTGCTGATCCCTTCTGAAGGGTTTATAACCACCCATTGCAGCACTCCAGTTGTGTGGCTCATCCCACCATGTTTCCAGGATGCCAACCCATGTCACAGTTTTCCTGCTCTGCAGTGGCTTTCAGCTCCTCTACTTGGACTATTGATTCCACTACCTTTGAGGAGGGAGAAGCCTTAATTCCTGTGACTATTCTCAGACGTTTCCGTGGTTTCTAACACACACATAACCATTGTGTCTTTGCTCCCCCATGCATCTCCATCCCCTAATTTTACTGAGGCAGCAGACTGAAGGACCTCCTTAGCACACCAGCACTCAAACACTGGTGTGCTGTTCTGATGCTTATCTCTACTGATCCTGGCTTTAACCCTTTCCCCCTTCCAACTTGTTCAAAGCTCTTTCAATGAACCCTGCTAATTGCTTTGCAAAGATCTTTTTCTCCCTTTGCCTAGCCTGTCACGGGCAGACCTGCTGTTTTATACACTGCCCCATGATCAAAACACCCAAAATTCTGCTGCTGACTCCAGGCTCAGGGCCAGGTATTGATCTGCTGGCTCTTGCTTTTTTTTCCCCTCATCATTCCTTGCAAAAAGAAGGATAGAGGGGAATGCTACTTATTTCTTAACCAGTTTTCCCAAGGCCCTAAAGTCTCTAGAGATTACTCTTGGGCTTCTTGTTGGAACTTCATCACTACCCACCTGAAAAATCAGTAAGGGATTATAATCTGAGGGCTATGCCAGGGTAGAAACGTTTCCAGATGTATTGGTAGGTATGATTACAGCATTGGACTTTCCAGTGTGTGGCTATGTCAGCATTAGTTTTAAAAGTGTCATGGCACATGCAAAACACTTATTTTGTTTCAATCTGTCTGAACTAGCTGCTCAGTCTTTCTTTCACTAAGCTTTTGTCTGACTTGGTTATTCTGAATGACATCTAGAATAGGAGAATTGACTGACTGCTAAGCATCTTATATTTTGTCTCTAGGTGAAGATACAGGGTATCTATCAGACCATGGTTTTAAACAGGGGTGAAGAAGGCAGTATGATAATTGTATGTTTGTTATGCAGTTTGCCAAAATGGTTGTCCTCTTTAGTCAATACCTATATCACTTACTAACTACATTATACTGAAGATGTACATTCTCATGAAATAAAATCAACTACAGAGGGCATGAACTATCTGTAATGCTTTATCCTGCTTTTTCAACATCTGTTTCCTTATGGTCACAAAAGTATTGAAGAAAATGAATAATACAACCACAGGATAATCATAAAATCAATCATGACCTTTTTTGTCAATAGCCACAGGAGTTTTTCTATGTGGTCTCTATAATCTCACTCCCATAAGGTGATGCAATCTGATGCAAACATCACAGGATTTAATTTTCCAGCAGCGGATGCAAACTGACTGTTGATGAGATGGATGTAACTCATGTTCATGGTTCCCCAATTAGGAGAAGCTAATGCATTACTTGCCTTGTACTCGGAACTCACCTTTAATCTACACAAAACATTTTTTCAATCAAGAAAATTATTTACCTGATTATATATGTTAAAACATTACATAATATGTTGTTATATCTACATGTAAATGTTGATTTGCATTTCTGTACAATGACAGATTGATTAGAGTCCAAATGCTTCTTAAGCACTGACAGGCTTGGAGCATTAAACACCTCTCCAAAGAGGCTGTTCCAGTGTTTGACCACCCTCTCCATAAAGAATTGCTTCATACTGTCCACTCTAAACCTACTCTGGCACAGCTTTGAACCATTCCCACAGATTCTGACTCTGGTTACCAGGGAGAAGAGCTCAGCACCTCCCTCTCCACTTGTCCACCCCAGGAAGCTGCAGAGAGCAATGAGGGTGTCCCTCAGCCTCCAACTGCTCATGGGACATTCCTTGCAGCCCATTAAGCAGTTTTCTTGCCCTCCTCTGGATGCATTCAAGGACCTTCCGATGCTTCTTAACTGGTGGGGCCCAGAACTGCACCAACGCTGAATACAGAGGGATAATAACCTCTTTTGACTGGTTTGGAATACTTTATGTTCTGATCAAGAGCAGATCAGAGTATAAAAAAAAAGTGGGCAAATTTCAATAATATTTTTACCCAGCAACTTTTGGAGTATTATTTTGTCACACACCTTCAGGTGAGACAGGTGACACCTGCTTTGATACCTGTTTATTTCATCTCTACAAGCATAACAGATACTTAACCTTTAATTTTCTTATTAAGCCAAATTAACAAGACAAAAATGTAATTTTCACTTTGCAGATTGATCCAATGAGCACGTGAGAGGAATTCACATCACACATTAAGTAGAAGTTATATCCTCTACCATGAATTAGTTAAAAAATAATGTTTTACAAAATACCTTGCTCTACCTAAAACCATCTCCTTGCATTTCTTTCTAGAAAAATCATTTTTTATAGGATTTGTCTTGGAAAAAAAAGGTTGTTTTCAACCTGCTACTTAGTATTCTATTTGGAAATCTCAAAATTGTACTGAGAGTATTGTCACAATTATGGGGGGAAAAAAAAACAAAGGCAAGATCTTCTCACCAGAGATGAACACAATCAGATTTCTGTCCTATGGGAAATGTCAGTTTCATTTATCCTCAATTGACATGATCATGTGTATCTATCTGATTCACATTATGGAAAAGTATTTCAAATAAGCCCTGTTGATGACAATATTTTCACCAAGATACAGCTTTAAAATTATCTAATACTCAAAATAAAAAAATGCCTATGAAAATTTCCTATTTATTTTCAAATTCTATATTTCATTTCAGACTATACAGAGTATTTACCTAAATGGCAACGTAAAGAGAAAGCCACACAGTTTTTCTACTAAAATTATCAGTATTTTTCGTGTGTTTAGTTTTGCTTTTTTCTAAAAAAATCCCATGTAAGCTTATTAATATTACTTTTGCTATTCTATGAATTAACAAAGGTGTGTCTCATTGATTTTGAATGTTATTGCCTTACACATATTTGGTCCTTTGGATTTTTGTCTTTAATTTCACAAAAGACTGTCAAATTTATATAAATTCTGAATATTGGATAAAAGCTTTTTCCTTGAATGGGTACTTTAACATTTAAGGTTGCTGACGGGTAACTTTTACAACTGCATGACTCAGGTAGAGTACAGAGTAACAGTAGCTCCCAAAGATGTGGTGGACAATAGGACGGATTCATGGAAAGGGAAGAACCTCTTGGGCATAGGCATTATCTTTCAGACTTCGTTGATCAAAGTATTATCCAGGAATAATTAATACTTGGATTAAAAACAGTGACATTTCAAAGTGACAATGAAGTAACCTGAGGAGTGTATTTAACTGAGAAATCACCTCCCAAGAGTATTCAAGTCACTAAGCCATTATAATAATTAACCACATCCTCTGTCATTTTTTACTGTTTATAATACAACTGAGACTTCTTCCTTATTGATTGGCAAGTCTGTCCCTGGTACACATCAGTGCTTGCCTAGAGTTTGCTTTGTGAACATCAATTTTATCATGGATGTCTATTCCTCTTACAAGAAATTATTTCACTTTTTTGTACTTCTAATTCATGTGACATCATTATCATGATACTAACTAAAGGGATGGCATTTAAAGACAGAGGCATAATGCACCCACTTTGAGGATCATTTCAGTACCCTATTATGATAAATTGTTTATAATGATTACAGAGTTTATTTGTGCATTTTCAAAGTTTCAACTTCGAGAAGAATTTCAACCCAGTTTTCAGATGGCCTCTGGGTACATTCTAGGTAGAAATGAGTCAGATTAAGAAAGAGAAGATTACAGGCATTTAGATCCTACTCTTTTTGAAAACATGAAGAAACCTGATGCTGCAACACCATATCAGTGGGAAAAGGAACAGGTTGCTTTTGTCCTTCCATTGCCTCTTCCAAGCTGTGCTGTTTTCCCAGTGGGATTGTACAGCAGATTGGCTCAGGTGCTCAGAACATTAAAGAAAATTAATTAACATTCAGCATGTGGAAATATTATAAATGTATTTGTTTGGACCTGCAAGATAGACTTCTTATGTGATAATACTGGCATCCAAATCTTCTGCATTAAAAGAAAATGTTATTTTCATGATTTTACTAAGTGACCTTCTTGCATTTACTGTTATCTATTCAATTTGGGCGCCTTGCTCAGGCCAGTGTTGCTAGGTAGTGATGCAACACTTTTTAACACAGCAAAAAAAGCACTAGAATAGCCATAATCAGATAATAATAATAGCAATAACGATTAAAAATACTTAGGTGCTTCATCTGCTTTATATGGGAGGATGAAATAATGTCCACTTTAAACGAACTTCTCCCTCAGTCAGGGAGTGCAGACAGTGCTCATGGAAAAGCCTTTTTGGATGTACCAGGCACATTTCCTCTCATCTTGAAATGCCAATTCTCTTAAGAAAATATGGGCATTGAGCTTTGCAAAGGTGAGCCAGTGCCATGGGGTTGGTATCTTTTGTGGAATACCTCGAGGGTCTGTCAGGAGCATGGGTAGCTCACAGAGGCGCTGAATCCCTGGTTTGCGTTTTGCTTGCAGGACTTCAGGTAATCTTGGCATAATATAAAAATATTACTAAAATTATTTCTGGTGTGTTTACCACTTGGCTAATTAAAGTATTAGGGACTTTCTCATATATAATTATATAGAAAAAACCCCCCACTTTCATTTGAAATGAGGATTTAGCACAAAAATTAATCAGGTTAGGACAATCTGATATGTTTTTTATCTGTCTCAGTAGGACCTTTAACCTGTGGTTATTGTGACAGTACTATAAAAGTAAAGATAGTAAGTTTTTATATAAAATTTTGGCATGATTTTATAAAGGTTATAAACAAATCCATCATCAAATAGAGTTAACAAAATGTAGGTCACCAACTTGCTAAACACCAAGTATAAGATTTGAGACAACTAAGGTTGACTAAAACACAAGATTTAATGTATATGCGCTTTTCATTTGCAGTTTGAAACTTAAATTAACCAACTTGATCTGTTTAGAAGAGCAGTTTAATATCTACCTCCTTACTTACAGCTTAATATCTACTTAGCAGTTTGTATAGAGATTTCTAGCTCCTGTGTTTTGCAAGAAAAGCTTAAGTTAAATTGTTTTATAGAACTGAAATCTAGGAATTGTTTTTTCCCTAACTCTTAATGTACTTTAATTTTAGACCAAAAACAGATACAAGGAGGATGGAAAAAAACCCCACTTAGACTCTCTGCTGTAGAATGGTGATTAGTGAGAGACAACATAGCTCTGAAATGGTGAAACTTGCTCACACAAATGTGTATGAAGAACACATATTAAGAAAAAAATCCCAAGGTTAAAATTCAATTAACTGTTGTTTTTATAATGTAGTGAACCTAATTATTGATGATTGTGTACACTTTACTACAGTTTTTCTTTTGTACATCTAATTAAATGCCAACAAAAGAACTGGTCACTATGAAGAGATAATCGACCACTGTACCTCATTCACTTTCACTTAGGAAAGAGAGATACCATATTTTACAATGGTTGATTATCTACTGCTAAGAATAATCTCTACTTAACATTTCTCTAACTGGAGTATTTATTTCCATTTCTGCAGCTGGCAGAGTTTTACTCTGCTTTTGTATCTAAAAGAAATTAAAAACCAACTTGCAGGGCCACAGACACATATCAAGGGAAAACTGAAACACATATCTAATTGAAAAGTAGAAAAAGCCTTAGTTAAAAAAAGTGTTTTGTTGAGCTAAAGGTCAATGAAGTTGTAATGGAAGCCAACAAAGCTGTAATATATTTATGACTTGGCGGTGTGCTGGAGTGAATTGGTGCAGTCCCAGCAACTCCAGCTGAAACCATAATTATCAGAAAAGGTACCAGCCTGCTCTGCAGCTGAAGTGTTTGCATTTCCTCATGGTACTTATACTCTTCTCTCAGTCTGAATATTATAACATATTCAAGAAACAAAGCAACCCTTTATTTTTCCTAAAGATTAGAAGAATTTTTGTGGTTTCCAAAAAAAAAAAAAAAAAAATTATTCTTCCCCCTGTTGTTTCTTAGTTATTGCTCAGTTTGCTGAAAAAGATTATAATATCATCTTTGTTTTCAAGCAACGTGGAGTCCTACTCTTTGACTAATATTTGGCCTTTTCCCAATGAACCATGTCCTCACAGTTCAAAAAAGAGGCCATTAACCAGAGCCCAAAGCCAGTTATAGATTGTCACACCTTCCTGTCTGAAGAACATAAATTAATTTATAACATTCATTTTCTACTCTGAGGTTAAAAGGCTGAAATCATGGTCTAAGGGATGAAAAAAATAAGACATAGACAATATCTTAAAGAGAGAGTAATTTGTATAATTATTTCTCACATTAAGTTACCTAAAAAAACATTGTTGATGTACCACATTTGTAAATAAACTTGAGAGAGCAGACAAAAAATTACAGAGAGTATTGGAAATAAAAGCTGTTTGATAAACGAATTTTCATTCTTAACAATTTTTCAAGCTATTCTGGTCACTGTGAAAAAACAACATGAAGACAATTTCTGTTGAAATTGTAACAGACAAATTTTTGGAGAGTTTAGAGAATGATATGTTCAGGAAAGCTTTCTGGTTCAGAAAAGCTGCATTTCACGAGTTTATGTGGAAGCACTGAGGATTGGCTGCAGCTGAAATTTACAATAGGAAGATTTCTGCGGTAGTAAAAATGCATCTCCAGGGATAGAGGACATAGCATTGTTCAAGAGGTGAACAGGGCATATGTACTGAATAATTAAGTTCATTAAAGGAAAGAATAACAGGCAGTTTCTAATTTTCATCTTAAAAATGAGGAGCAGAACCTTGGCTATGCTCTGGTTTTGCTATCTGACACCGTACAGCTACTCCCTGACCTCAGCAGAGACACAGGATAACACTGACTTCAGCAATTGTCTTTTCCTATACTCAGAACTTCTGAAGATTTTGAAAGCAGATGTGAACAGTTTTCATCAATAAATAATTTCAATTCAGCAATAATTTAATAGATGATATACAGATTTTGCTGTTAGCGGGCTATGCCCAGTACTGGTAGGGTGCCAGATTCAATACTAATTCTGTCCCAGTTTTATACAAGGTTTCTTTTTAATATTTCTTCTTCACTCTCATATCTCAGAGTTATGTGCTGTAAGTCTTGACTCAAGATTGATCAGAACATATTTTGTGCTTTAGAATTGCTGCAGTGGTATAAAAATTTCATCTTAATTGTCAATGTGCAATTGTTCATATAAAGCATGGATTTCTTTGAAAGATTACTTTTGGAATTACTTGGCGTATGCGTGATGCAAACTCTAGAGTTTTCATCAAAAGTTACTAACCTGGAGAAAAAAGATATTAAGCTGTTCAAAAAGCCTGCATGTGACCTGCAAAAGGATTAAAGGTATCAGTTTTCTGGGTATACATTGAATCCTCACAATGAGAGGTAAAATACACACATGGGAAACAGAAATTCTAGTCTTGGAAAATGTAGCTGACAACACCCCAGTATAATTTTTTTAAAACCTTTCCGAACTGTGCTACACGTAGGGTATATATGTATCTCCCATCTGCTCCTGGAGATGAAAGTGAATTATCTAGTCAAGAATGGGAAGGAACTCTCTGCATCAGTGTTTGCTTGTGTCTAAACCAGCTAAGCCTTTCTCCAGAAAATCAGGGTTGCTTTTTTCTCCCGTCTGGGCCTGTTGTTCCTGGGAACTGTGCCAGTATCTCTATAAGATATTTTGCTTACCATCCTCATATAATATCTCAGTAGTTTCTGATGTTTTTCACAATGTAGAAATACCCTAACAATTTTTTGTAAGCAGAGTCAAATGATCCCTTGATTAAATTTTCAGAAGGTATTTAGGCATGGATCTCTGTTGGAAATGCCAATGAGCAATAGAGCACTAAGAGCTTTGCACCATGGCTACTTGAACGTACTTTTCAATCCTAATTTCTCTTTCATTTCTTACATTATAGGTCATGAATTTTATGAGACAAGGAGCTGCATTATTAAAAGTCACTTTATCAGGTAAGTTTTTAAAAGGAATGAATAGTCTCCCTAAGTCCTTAAACCAGAGGGGAAACCTATTTAAAAAAAACAAGCAGGACTCTTAAAACAAATAAAGTGTTTTTTGTACATTCTTCTTCCCAAAAAATCCCTTATTTGTTTCTGCCCACAATATTTTCAGCAAAGGATAAAGTAAATATTTTCTATAAAGCCCTTATGAATCGAGTTCACTAATATTTTTGGTGAAAACAGTTTGGCTATCTCTCTGAATATTCAAGGGAAAAGGGATAGAGGTGGGAACAGATTAATTTGTGAACAGTTCCAGTATTAAATCAGTCTTTCAGGATTATATACTACATTTAATATTTATTATTGAATTATAAGGCTATAACTTACATCAAGACATTGGACTCACTGGATTAAAGAAAAAGCATTCTCCTTATCTTGGAGGAAAAAAAAATCAAACCAGAAACTGTCCAAATTATTTGCTTAAGCATTTACTCCATTTAATATTCTCCTGTTTTCTTTTCTTGAACTGAGAGTAATCAACACAGTTAATTCTCAGAAAACAGACCTCCAACCATAATACTAGGCAAACATACATACAGGGATGTATGTCTTCTCTGCCAGGACTCCTTATTTTTCAGCATAAATTCTTTAACTCTTGTTCATTTTTTTAACATTGTGTTGTGGACCTGCCTTCAGATATCAGTGGCTTTTGACAGGCAGTGACAATATCCTGATTTTGGGCAGACATGTCAGTTCAGTTGCAGTCAATGATGGTTTAGCTGGTGATGATCCCTAGTATTTAAAGCCCTGTACTGGCCAACTGTCCTTACATTACAGACTTCCATATAGAAAAATGTTTCTAATAAGGAGCTAGCTTCAGGTGGTTTTTTTTGGGGGGGTTGCTCTTTTGGGGTTTTTTTTGTGTGTGTTGTTTTGGTTTGTTTGGTTTTGTTTTGTTTGGTTTGGTTTTGGGGTTTGTTTGTTTTTCTTGTTGTTGGATTGACTGGTTGGTCGGTTTGTTTGCTTTGTTACACAACACAAGCATATTGTAGAAATGTGGAAAAAGAAGCTAAGGAAAGAGTTCCCATTTAGGAGATGTTGTATATAAAGACCCCAACTTCCATTACTCTAATAAACAAAAGCTGCAAAACCCAAACTCAGAGCTCAGAAGAAAAAAGACTAAAATGAAGAGCCCAGAAATTGCTGAAATCTCTTGAGTTTCACTCTAACCAAGAATCAAAATTGACTTCTATTTACTTAGCAGGTTTTAGAACCATTTGGGCTAAATAATTAATATTAAAAAAACAACACCCAAATACAGAGGCTTTTGTGTACTTAATATACATGGTAGGCTCACCTTAAGCAAAATGTGCTAGTAATAAAATTGGAGAAATTTCAGAAGGTGGCCACATTCACATTTTGGAATGCACTAAGAGAGCCTCTCCAGTATTCTGAAGGCCTAAAAAAGAAAAGCTCTTTAACTGTATAATCTAGACAATACCGGGTTTACCTAATGAACAGTTTTCCTTTAACACATAATCAGATAAACAGCTCTACTCTGTGGCTCATCTCTCCTGTGTTGTTTGAGTTCTGCTTTTGCAGAAGCCAGTCTTTTTCAAGAATGTTGCATGTAGTTTTAAATCATTTCTATTCTTTTTCTCCCTGGAGAACTGGACATCAAAGATTAACAGGCTATGAAAAAATGATGCTGAATGGGAAATACTTTTCCTGAAAGAGAGCTGCTCCAAATGGCTCCAAAATTCAGTAAATGAGGTAAATATTAACCCTAATGTACAGGCTTTTCTTCAGAATACACCTTTAGCTTTAGTAAAAAAATCTGAGGAATATGTTAATTTCCCACAACTCACTGAAACAAATAAAAATAAACATAAATACGATCAAATGGAGTCCTAGATGGGAAAGGTTTATACTAAAACAGAATTAAATTTGATAGAAACTGTTGGCTTATGTCTGCAAAAGCCATCTTTGTCATAGGATGACAAATCTAGAGGCGAAGTACTAGACTACACTGTCCTAACAGTTGAACAGGGACTAATTAATGATGTCCTAGAATTTTATTTTTTTTTTAACAATTTCATTCCTATTTAGAGTGATACTGAATGGGATTTCAGGTTCCTGTCCACCTTTGGAGTTTTCCACACACTTGTGTGCTAGAGACAGTCACACCAACTTCTTCCTCCCCTCTTTAGCCAAGTGCTAGTCTGGGATCCTCATGTATCCTAGATGGGGGGATAACAGAGCACTTAATGCTTCTTTATGTGGTTCCAATCAGCTCCAGCAATTTGCTTTCATAATAATCAGTATCATTTTGATAATAGTTCACACTGATGTTTTTGGTACAGCTTTACAGTTAAGATTTAGCTACATAGCCCTAAAATTACTCAGACTGTAAGTGACAAATAAATGGCTGTGTGAGAGACAAACTTGCAGCTACAGCTCACTTATGCCTGGACTACTGCATTATTTCTAAAATGCAGGTCAGGGAAGTGATCCTGCCCCTACTCCGTGCTCACAATGCTGCATCTGGAGTTCTCCAGCTCCAGGTTCTCCAGTTCAAGAGAGACAAGGAACTACTGGGAATGGTCCAAGAGTGGGGCTATGAACATGGTTAGGGGACTGGAGCATCTCTGTTATCAGGGAAGGATAAGGGATCTGTGCCTGTTTAGCCTGGAGAAGACTGAAGGAGGACTTTATCAGTGCCTACAAATCTCTTAAGGGTGAGTGTCAAGAGGATGGGGCCAGAGTACTTCCAGTGATGCCCAGCAACAGAAGAAAAGGCAAAGGGCACAAACTGAAACACAGAAAGCTCCATCCGAATATGAGGAAAAATGCCTTAACTTTGAGAGTGGCAGGGCACTGGAACAAGCTGCCCAGAGAGGTTGTGAAATCTTTTTCTCTGCATATATTCCAAACCTGGCTGGGCACGATCCTGTGCAAGCTGCTGTAGGTGAACCTGGTTTGGCAGGGGGGTTGGACTAGATCTCCACAGATCCCTTTGAACACCAACTGTTCCGTGATTCTGTGAATTTGGATTAGAAAATGGTTTTATCACTTGCAGCTTCCCCTGAAACTATTTCATCTTTTTAGAGAGCAGATGCTCAGCCCTGCTGATATATGGCTGAAACATATGGTTGTGGATCTTCAAGTTAGGAAAGATATAAATAAAATATGCATGACTTGAAATAATATCATATGACACTATATATAGAGCCGTCTTAGCAAAAGTTCAAATTAGGATGGCTATATATTTATTAAGAAAAAGACAATATTGTAATATTGTTGTGCCACAGGGAAAGAAAGGAGATAATTCAGTGTTGGCTGAAAACCCATACCAACACCTTGCCTTGCATGCAACTGCCTGATCCTAAAAAGACCTCAAAAGATGTAAAATCTTGGGTAGCAGTACACATTTCTTAAGAACTCTCAGCAGGGAACCTGCCAAAAATCCCAGCTGTTCTATAAAAGTATTTGTGAATTGCTGCATCAAAATAGTAATTTAGTCCATAGACTAGAAATGAAAAATTATCTTTTTAAATCCAAATGTATACTAAGAAATAAAGTAAAAGCTATGATTTTTTCTTGAGGTAGGTGTTAATGCAAACAGTGCTTTAGATATAGTTGAAAAACATACTCAGATGTCATGGTCAATTCAAATCCTTATTAGAAGTAGCTTTGCAGCTGTCTATAGCATCTGTTGGTTAAGGTAACAGGAAGAGTCTGCAAGTTGGGTTCATCACCTTAGCACATATGGTAAAATAACTATGATGCTAACAATTCTTTTTCAAATCATAGGATCTTTTTTTTTTTTAAACAGGAATCAATCAAAATACCTGCAAAGAAATCCAAGAAAATACAAAAGAAAAAATGTTTAGATTAGATATTAGGAAGAAAGTTTTTACTATGAGGGTGGTGACGTACTGGCACAGGTTGCCCAGAGAAGTTGTGGATGTTCCATCCCTGGAAGTGTTCAAGGTCAGGCTGCATGGGGCTCTGAGAAACCTGGTCTAGTGGAAGGTGTCCCCACCCATGTCAGGGGGGTTGGAACGAGGTGGTCTTTCAGGTCCCTTCCAACCCAAACACTCTATGATTCCATGAAATTGTCACAACTGTGTTCCAGAGAGTGAAAAGGTAACATAGACCATTCCTTGAAAGAATCTGTAGTGACCTCAATGCATTTTTAGCACTAGGAAAAAATAGCACAGTATTACTTTCTATTTTGGTACCTAGACATAATTATCACATACATTAGATTAATTATTTTGGGCCATAAAGATCTTGGAAGACTGGCTGCTTTTTCATTAATATTTTGTCCTTGCATGCTTGAGTTTGATTTGATTTGGAGGAAAGGAGCAAGAGAAGGCTTTTGCTCTGATTTTCAGCATGACAAAAAGTGGGACACAAAGAGCATACTGCTCCTGGAAAACAAGTTCAATGTGCCTGCACCAGCAATTACCAGCACTCAGAGAACACCTGAATATTGGTTGTAGTTATGTGGAAATTCTTGATTGTCATAAAATGAGAAGCAGGGTCACATTTACCTACTGCTTTTGTCTTTGTTTTCTATCAGTACAAACTCAGTCCAACAGTATCCTAAATATATTACAGCACACATCTATTTAGAGCCAAGAAATAAGATTTCTTACTCTGGAAATAAGACTGTTCTCACAACTTCTCTCACATTTGCAGATAACTGTCAGAAGGTTCACACACTTTTTCCACTTTAAGAAAGAAGACATATATCTTCTCATATTCACAAAGAGAGGAATTAGGTATTTATAATGTTTATATTTCCTCAGTTATGAAGAATAATAAGTAAATAGAAATAAATATACACTAATAGAAATTCTAATATATACTAATAAATAGAAATAAATATATAGTAATATAAATAAGCATAAAAATTCTTTGAATCACAGAATTATTTAGGCTGGAATAGACCTTTAAGATCATCCAATCCAACTAGCAACCCACCACTAAATCATTTCCCCTAAGTGCCACATCTACAGGACTTCTAAATGCTTCCAGGGATGGTGACTTAACCCTTCCCAGGGCATCCTATTCCAGTACTTGACAACCCTTTCCATGAAGAAATTTTTCCTCACACCCAATCTACACATCCACTGGCACAATTTGAGGCAATTTGCTCTTGTCCTATTGCTTGTTATCTAGAAGGGAGTAAGCCCCACCTCACTGCAAACTCATTTTAGGTAATGGTAAAAGTTTGAAATACTTATACAATTATATAAATTGTATTAACTATTAAAAATAATAGAAGCTGCTTAGAAAAGAATAAAAATAAAATATCATAACAAAAAGAAACAAATTTTTTTTGAGGGGGAGGAAAGAATAGTGGTTCAGAAAGTTATGTCTCTTCCCTGGAATGAAACAGTTTAAGAATCACCTATCCTTTCATCTGTCACTGCCACTGAATGTGGGTCACTGTTAAACTGGGTTAGAACATAACTCTGTTTCCCATTGCATGTTCTGGTTTATGATCTCAACAACCCTTAAATGAAGCCCATGAGTGAGCTTTGCATACACTTTCAGTGACTTCTCAAGAGTCTCTTTCTTTCCTACCCATATATAAGTGATTCTTGACTACATATTTGCCGTTTTTCTAAAGCGCAATCAAGAAATCAGAGCCTCCCACAAAAAAATGTCATATACCTCTAAAAAAATGCCTAACATAGATCTCATTGTCCTGCATTTAGAAGTGTACTAGCAAATTCCTCTGGCCAGGGTACATTTTACAAATGTAGAAGCCAATTCTGTAATGAAATATGATGAGGTAAGTCCCTGAGGCACATGTGATGCTCAGATCGAGCATGTGGCCCAAGAAGGCTCCAGATTGCATCCAGATTTGTAGCTGCGTATCCTTTTTTGATTATGATTCAATGAATCTCACATCAACACTATTTCAGCAATAGCCAACATTGACAAAATGTGTCATTTCACAGAAAGTTCTGAAAACCCAGTTTCTATGGGATTTAAAAAAAAAAAGTTTTTAAACTCCAGATTTTCCTATAGAGGAGGAATTATATTTTGATCACAAAAGCTGAAAGCAATTATAAAGATTTATAAATTTTGTTGCTCTGTTATGGACTTATGAGATACTGATTCCTAAAGGTAAAAAAAGCATCTCTGAAGTCAGTCTATTACCCAGTAAACCACCTTACAGTTGCTTTCCTAGGCCTACTTATGACTTCCAAAACCACTTAAAGAACATACCTAATTTAAACAAAGCTCAAGGTGATAAGGTTTACAGGGTTCTCGCCAACATACCTAGAGCATTTCATCTTTGTTCAAATACTCATTAACAAGGAGCCAATTAATTAAAAAAATGTATTTAGATGACAGAAAACAAAGAAACATATGTCTTGTCCACACAAACTTCTATCTGAGAGTGCTCATGTGAGGTTCTTTGTTCCAATGTAAGTGCTATCTTTAAATAAATAACAACGGCAACAAAAAATGACAAAGTTTTTTAAATGCAATTTTGAGCAGAAGTTGAGAATGATCACCCTTAGTCTAGCTGTCTTCAGTGTGGAGTAGAGATGTTAACCATGGCAACGGTGCAAAAAGGTCAGATCCTTAACTTTAATGCATACTGGTAAAAAGGAGATGTTATTCTACAACTAACAGATTTTTGAAAAAAACTACTCCAGCCATCAACTCAAAAATCTGTTTCATGAAGCTTTTTCATTACTATTAAGGTGACTATTTTCAAAGGGCTATTATTTTGCACTCCTTTTTTTTCACAGAATATATAAGCCTCCATTCCCATTAAAAAATAGAAATACTTTGAACAGTATTTTATTTGCTTTTCTAATATATTTATTAATATACAGTCACTCTTCAAAGCACCTTATCAATGACTTAATAGTATCTGTTAAAGTTATCATTTGAAATCAAACCCGAGCATCTTCAAAAGGTACTCTAAAATAAATATATCTCAGACAAATTTAAAGGCCATCTCATCTTTAACTCAGCCTGATGGTTCAGCTCTTATTTTAAGGTTATATGTGAGAGAGGACACAATTTTTCTCTCTTCTGTGAGGTGTTGGTTTGCTTTACTACTAATCCATGCCCAGACACATACATGAAGGTAACATTAATTTATGGAAGACACTATCTAAATCTGATTCTTGATTCTTGCCTTTTTTCTTCCCTACACAAGCTTCAGCCACGATGCTGCTCAGGTGAATTTCTGAAGCTACACTATAAGGTGTTGTATTTTAATAAATAAATGCATCAATAATACAGAGTTCTTGAAGAGCAAATTGTCCTACAATTTAGTGTTGCTTGTGAGAAATATCTAGCAGTATCCTGCTACATTCCTGCCACACGATACCTGTCAGCTTGTTCAAAGCAAGAGAAAGTGAAAAATCAGCTTCTAAATAAGAAATTGTAAAATTTTCGAAAGAAATTGGTATGTACCTCGTCAGGCAGAGGGTGAAGAAAGCAATCTTTTTTGGCAGAGTATGACATCCTTATTACAGGGAGGATTCAGGAGGAAGAGTGCACAGAAGAAGTGAGTCAGCACAGTAAATATACACAAATGTAAGTATTATCAGAGTATTTAACCTTTCACATACTGGGGGTCACTGCACTTTATGTGCAGGGATAATACTGCAGGATTCCTAAGCATAGCTTGTATCTGAAATGGAAGTGATTTTTCTCCTATTCAGGTATATGAAAAAAAAATGCTTCTGTTAAAACAATCAAGTTGGGAATAATTTAGCACAGTAAGAACTGCTGACTATTAAAAATCATTTATATCTTCTCTATCTGGTTTGCAGTGTTCCACATTTCCCTATATAAGCATTCTTTATCAGACAGAACTGAGGTGTTAATAGCAACAGAAGATTTTCTGATTGTGATGTATGACTTGTTACCCAAAATATTGTCTGAATTTATATTATGATGCAGAAGAAGGCTCAGGATCTGAGCCTTCTGATCTTCTTTTATCTATTGAAGTAGCTTAAAAAGTCCACATGCATTGTGCATGTTGAACATATTGAACAGGGGAACATTTCCTCTTTAAGAGAAAAAGATATTATCAATATTTTAGGAGATGCCAGACAGACTGCGTTCTCTCTTGATGAACAAGTATTTCAGAACATGAGGTTTTATACAAATTAATATTTACATACAGTGGGGAATTATCATGATCCTTTAGAATAAGCACAGTAATATGAGTTGCAGAGTTTTTTGAAGCCTTCCTCACCAGATTGTCCCCCTACCCTTTGGTAGTACTGTCAAGAATGAAGTTATTTTAATTATTGTAATGGAATCTACTATTAATTAAAAAGTTTATAGACGATTTACTGAAATCATATTACATTTTTTAAGACTGATACTGTGGAGTAAAATGTTGAAGCTTATTTACAAGATACGAAAACAACAGTAGGGCTAGTTTCATATACTCCATAAAAGAAACTTACTGCTAAAATTTTAGTTTAAAATTGCTTCTTAGAAAATGATTAAGAACAATTTTTATTATTTAGGGAACAGGAAGATTGTTTGATACTGCAGTAATTTCAGAGCACATTCTGCCATCTAGTACTTTTTAACAAAAGTAACAAAACAAGAAGTCTCATGTTCAAGCTAAGAAATATTTTTAAACTTTCTTGCTCTTAATTTACAAACTCCACTCAGTGATAAGAAGATTACACAAAATTTAAAAGAGGATATTGAGTAAGCTGCCTGCTGAAGAGCTTTTAATTCTTCATGGAAGCAACATGATGCAAACATTTGAAAAGCTACTTAATTTTAGGGAGAAAGACATCAAGCACAAAAGGTCCATGTAAATCTTATCTTTACCAAGTTTAGCGAAATGAGGACAGCATGCAAGTTTACAGGCAGTGAAGGATTTCATCAGCAGCAGGACAGTTTGCAGATGGGCTGAAACACAAACATTGAAGGTAAGAGATCTAAAATTTTACAAGTAGGGGAGAAGAAGAGGTCTTCCCTCATTTCATTCCATTCCTCTAAAGACTTCCCTTTCTCTTTGTTCCAAGACTGCATCAAATGGGAGCAAGAGGGAAAGGAAAGCCTGTTTAATTAACAGAGAGCACAGTGCCACCTTTCCCCACGCAGGAAGAGGCTCTCACATCTTCCAGCACCCGCTGGCTCAGTCATTTGTGGAATGTTTGCCAGTCTCTCTCCTAGGTGCTCTGAACAAATGCTGCAGCACTCTGGGGGAACATTCAATACGAATGGGGCAAAAGAACATGCAGAACAATTTCCAACACTTTCCTCGGGAAGGCATTTTATTTTATCTGTTTTCATTTGAAAACAGCAAGAGATCCTTCCACCAGAAAAATATTCCTGTTGCATGAATTTCATTAGCATAGCTAGGGAGCTCCAACTGGGTACCAAATGGTACGACTTATATTCATGTATATATTTTCTGCCATATGTCAAGGAGTTGGCTGTATCTAGAGAATACTATAGTTCTGGCTGATTCAGCACAGTAAGAAAACCACAGCCAAACATTCAGAAATATGGGCTTAGGGCAGGGAATAAGGACTTCCATGTCAGTCATTTTTATTTGGAAAGGTAAAGAAAATTATTGGCTTATGAATGTCAGATCAACTGAAGTTCCCATATGATTTCTTACTCCTACAGGATAATAAAAATATATCACCTGATACAGAGAAATGCATGACAACCCCACCAACAATTGTGGGTTTATCTGCAGACCTAAAAACCATTTTGTAACTATTTTCCATACGTACAAGATTTATATTCATCTTGCTAACAAAATAATTTTAAAAAAAGATAGGATTTATCTGTCTACAGAATATTATCAGTAGTGTTTTCCCATGATAGAAATATTTCCATAGCTAGAAATCTGAATTCTTACTTTTTATAGTTCAGAGAAAGTGTAGAATTGCAAAACATATCCTAAATATTTATAAAATGGAGCAATGGCATGGAACATAAAAACCCAAAATCTTTAGAGTGTCTACTATGCCCAGCATTGTTTAGTACTTTACCTATGACAGCATTATAGGAGATATTTCTGAGGAAATAAAGACACAAAAGATGAATTATAAATCTACAAAACGATATCGTATTAAAAGTGAGATTTAAGAACAATCTAAAGGAGCAGCTTTGAGTTCAGGATCTAGCATTACCAGAAAAGTGAAATTCCCATGAAGCAGTGCTCTGTCACCATGGCAACCTTGCAAGGTAGCACAAAAGGGTTCCTCTTTATGCAACGCAGTTTTATAAAATCTATCACCCTAAATGTGACAGCATGCACTATCTCGTGGGTCTGCTGTGACACCACAATGCATAGGAGTTATTAAATATAACCAATGCCTCATTTATTACCAGCCAAAGGAGTTACCTTTTAAATGCAAATGTTGAAAATTGAAATGAAGGGTTTAATCAGTAAAGCTCCCCAACCTCAAATTACCATAGGGAGAGCAACAATATGGGCTTGCCGACGTGGTATTTTAAAATATTAATTCTCAGATCTGTGCTTATTTTTGACAACTGTAACATGACCTTTAGAAGTAAAAGTAATAAAAACAGTGTGACCACCGTTTTATGAAATAAAACCCTATAATCTCAAAGCATAAAAGATATACTAATGGGTGATTACAAAGGGGATTACAGTGCAGCCTAGTGAGTATATCTTTAACAATTCACAAGGCACTGCTTTTTACCACATAAATATAATTCATTATATTTAAAACCTGCTTGAGAACAAGGTTACCTGGCAAAACTGCAGCAGGTGCTCCAGGCTAATTTGATTCAAGTTATTTTCTACAGAATGTCTAATTGTGAATGGCTCTGCCTATTGATCTCTTGATATGATCAATAATTTTTTTTCATCTCTGTGAACTGCACAGGGAGAGGATAGAAAAAAAATACTTATAGTAGCTTTCTTCCACAGAGGATGGTATCTTTTTTTCTTTTTCCCCAAATGTCATTCTTATTGTGAAATATCATACAAAACAAAATCTAGAAGGGAATTAAACTAAACTATGCAAGATGTAACGAATTATAAACTTTCAAAGACTGTGATGAAGTCTTATTTTTCCTAATGTTTGTTTGTTTTTCTTTCCCATACAACTTGCATAAATCTAGAGAAAGATATTTTAAATGACCTTTAGGATGTGAGAACATGCATAATATTGGCTTTGTAAATTTAAAGAAAACCCACAAGTAACCTTCTTCTCAAGAAATTGCACCATCGTTTCTTTTTTTTTTCCCCTTCTTAGGGTTTAAGCTTATGAACTCAGGCATGGAGTCAGTAATAGAAATATACACCCAGATGCAGCTTGATTTCAAAGGTTTTGTTTGTAGGTTAGTGTCACTAACAGTCATGTCTCTTAAGCAAATGTCTTCGTATGTCACCAACACAATTCACATTCTTCAGAAATAACCTGTTCAAACAGAACTAAGGTTTTGAGAGTAATTAGACCAGGGAAGGCATAAATGCACTTTTCAAATCAATATAGAATATAGTCTTGATAAGGACAGAAAATAAAGTCCAGATTATCTGCAGAACCATCTTCTCATGTAAGTGCTTTTTGAATTCCAAGTGAATTCATAAGGGAGGAAAAAAGTGATACAAATGCTATGCCATGTGTCATAAGGACAAGACAGCACTTTTCCAGCTTTCCTACACCTTTTCACAGGACTCTGATGACAGAAAAGGAACCATTAACACAGGTTAGCCAGCTCCTGGGACTTACCCCAGCAGGAAAGAAAGCCTTGCATTGCATGCAGTTGGCAAATAGGCTCTCTGGCACCACTTCACATGACTGCCACGAAGAAGAGCCTCCCTCAAGAAGCATTGTTTCCCATTAATCCTCTGGTGTGGTAATGGGACATTTGAAGTTACATCATTCATCATGAGTACCTCTGAGGTGGCCTGAAATTCAACAGCGGCTGAATTAAATCTTTGTTCCTCGTAGAAGTTATGAAACAGCATAAGTTTTCATAAAATATAGCCATTGGCTCTTTTGCCCTTTCCTTGCTCTCCAATTGCTCTTGTGAACATAGAGGCAAGGCAAGGCCTCATTCTTCAGCATGATTATGAGCATAGGATACAAATCTTCAACAGATTGTAGACAAAAATAACATTTAAAAAATCTGTAAGTGACACCTACAGCCTTCCAGCCTTTCCAGGACAGCACCTTGAAAGGGGAATTGCTGCTGACCTGACATGCATAGTGCCTTGACTAAGATTCTGTGGTGAAGCAGTCGTAAATTGGAGGGCCAAGACTCATCCACCTTAACCAAAGAGCTGTTCCTCCCCAGAGCAAAGTGAAATGAGGAGTAGGTAAATGTCAGATACAGCAACTTGATTTTGGATTGCAAGACCTGAAGCATATTTTGTTATTCCTATGCCTTAAGATCAAACTATTCAGACATCTAAACCACATATTTCTTCTTGTAAAAACAATATCTCTTTCAAAACAAAGATACAATTTATTCAGATCAAGAGTAACAGTTAAAGGTTTATAATTTACAGCAACCAAACCTGGAATTATGTTTAAGATCTATTTAGCACATCTATGCTTTTCCTTGAATCATACAATGGAGCCATGTTTGTTTGAGTACAACTTTTTTGAGGAAAAACATGATGAATAACAGAATAAACTGTCAGACGAACCTGAGCATTTTAATCTTAACTACAGAACATTCCCAGCTCTGAAAGCAATTTTGTCTCATATTAAAACTGCATCTTACATAATACAGTGTTGTATCCTCATCTATGTTCTAATTTTAATACAATAATTAACACTAACTGCTTACTACTTTTTATTAAGAAATTATTTATCATACTTGCTGAAATTCATATCCTCACAATATCATCTAATTTATTCTCTACAATAAATTTATGGCCAATTCTTTCTTTGTGACTGGGGTAGTTTCTGCATGCTTGAGCAAATACTATGAATGTTAAAAGTAATTTTCTTATGATATATGTCACATACGAAAATAAAGAGAAAATAATTTTTTTTAGAAAGTTCTGTAAGATGTATGACTTTAAATCATGAAAAATAATAAGGCTAAACTGCCAACTCATTTTAATCAAAAAGAGTTCTGCCATAGACTTCAATAAGGCTGGGATATTGCTCTTAGAGAGTTTAACAATAAACAAGTTCACAGACAAATTATTTATTAAAAGTAGAATGAAGATTAGTCCATAAAGCTCAGAGAAAAAAAAAAAGTCAATATATCTAAAGTTCTGATGTGTCTGAGTAAACTAATTTTAAATTGATTAACTCAAAAGCTTCAAAAAGGAATTTATATAGACACAAAATTAGTGACTGAGTTTTATATTATACAGTCTACAGCTTTTTCACACTGATAATAACATATCCATTTATTATAAACATTTAAACCCCCTACACTTTTCTAGATTATACCACATCTTAAAGTATATTTTAATGACATAACCTGCCATAACTCAAAGTCTTAAAATCGTCCATTAAAGCCCAAAGTTAAAAACATTCCTTCAGCAGCTATCGACTATTTCAAGGCATAGATTGATATATGTATATTTTCATTTCTTAGAAGTGGAGAACAGAGAATGCACTGTTCAAAAGAGATAGATCATGGCAAAGCAGTACTGCAGGAAAAAAAAAAAGGCAAGCAATATTAAATCAATAGTTATATTAACTATATTGATGACCCTTTTCATTACTATCATTCCAAACACAAAACAAATTTCTACAATATCAGCCTGCCAATAATAACTGTGGGCTGCATGAAGGTGAGCAGGTGGGGCCTTTCTCCATTTTCCTACGAGTAATTCAGTTGTAAGAGCAGCACTCTCAATTTACCGCATAAGCAAATTAGTAGCTCGTTTCAGGGCAGAGTATTGGCTTTTCTAGAGTTATATCCAATACCTTTGCAGTAAATAATACCACCGTCTACTCCCTTACAAATTTAGAGCAATTAGTTGTTATTACCAGGGGATGGACTATGAAAAATTTTCTCACTGTAAAGAAACCACTGCTCATGTACGTGTGCCACAAAACTGCTCTGCCAGCTCAGAATTCACCACAGAGGAATTCACCACTAGTGCTCTTCAGCAACTTCTGCCTAACGAAGACTCCTTAGCAGAAAGGTGCCTTTTGAAATAAGTGGTCTATCCTTGACAGCCTCTTTCATCGCCTGACCACAAAGGACTTACTGCCTAACATATCTTCTCCTGCACGTTAGCCCCACCCTCCCAGACTTCAGACTCCTCATGCTTGGCAACTGGCAGTGGCTACAGAAAAATCTGGCTCCAGTTTTAACAAAGCATTAATTTCATAACCCTGCCAAATTTCGTTCTGTGTCATGCTTGCAGGTTGAAATCTAACTTTTGAGAGTAGGAGCATTTTCTGCAGGTGAACAGCAAGACTTGGATATAAGGCATCAATTGTTCTGTCCTTCACTTCAAAGAAAACACAGAAGAGTAGAACATCCACAATAGATTCCAAAGAAGTAAAATTGTAAAAAAAATACCATTTTTTTTCATTTCTGTCCTTATTTTGATATATCAAACCCATTGAAAAGCCATAGAATCATTCACGTTGGAAAAGACCTCTAAGACCATTGTCCGACTGTTGACCACAAGCACACAACGTGTGAATTCTTTCTTTAAGATGACTGAAAACCAGATGATGACATAAATAATTTGATAACAAGAGGGGGATTTTTCGTTTAAAAAATGTATTTATCAGCTGACATTTGGTAATATAATTCATATTCAAACTCTCAAAGTATTTGTAAGGCATTTTCCCTCAGTTCAATTTTGTATACTAATAATTGTTTTCTTAAGGAAAATATTAAATCATTGAAAGTTGATCTGTAATTCTAGAAATTGACCTTCTAGCATTTGCAAAAGGCTTCATTTGATAGCTAAAAGAGAACCTCAGACTTTTCATTACAAGATGATATGCCAAGCTCAATGCATAGCCTAACACCTCATTCAGTACACCTCGATTTTCACACTTTCATTGACTTTTATAACAGCAGATGAGACCTGAACTTCTGAGTTCTGGAAGGGAAGAAATTTTACACCCTACATATTCCAGAGTGATCAAAACCTTAAATCTTTTCTGAGTGCCTCTCAGTCAGTAGCAATAAAAGATTTGTATATATGAGATTGCCCCATCCTGGTGATTCCGATGCCTGTGCTGAACCAACCTGTTTCATGGAAGTGACTCCACTCTCCATAGTTAAGGAAGGCTCCAGCTCAGGACTATTCCCAGCCTTGCTATTCGCTATGATGCAAAGATTTCACATATTGCTATAATCTTCAGCTGTTTAGGCCTTCTTTCTAGACTCTCAATAGGCAAGGAAAGAGAGGCCTAATTAAGACCTTGTCCGGTATTTACAGACTAATCAAACATTTTAATGAGTTACTTAAATCATGTTAACAGTCTATAACTGTCATTAAAATTACAAACACATATTTTTTAAGCGGCTTTAAAATAAAGTGTTTTAAGAGAATTGAATTTGAAGAAACAACAAACGCTACAAGTTGCCAAAAAATGCAACAGGGCTGTGGCCATGGGTGTGCCTTCTTAACGTTGTCACGTTGGAATGACAAAATCGAGACAAATGGAAATTCCGGACATAGATTTTGATAAGCACTGTTTAGATCTCACAACATTTACTCATCAACTCCACAGTTTTCACTTCTACACAAGAGTTCCCAGTACTAAAATTCCCACAGCACCCAAGGGCACAACATTTTTCTCCGGATACTGCAGAAGAAGCCTGTGTGCTGAGCCAAGGGATGTGAATTCTGGCGGGCAGGATCTCCCTAGCCCTTTGGTTAGATCTCTTCGCATTGCAAAGCTTAGGTCCCCTTTGTAGAGCTGGCCTTCTTTATGAAAGCTTTTTTTTTTTTTTTCTGTAAAATTAATGGTAAGCAAGATTGACTGCCTCTGGATGTATAATTCAATTTGAAGTATCTGAAAAATGTTACTGAAAATCACCTCTATTTGCCAAAAGCTGACAAGCTATTTGCACAAAACCATGGAAAGAATTCTGGGAGATGTCAATAATGAATAGGATAAATGTTCTCAAGCTTGATAACTAAAGGGAGTTTGCTGATAAATTGTAAATGCATTCAATATGCTCCAGAGTCACTTTATATAGATATTGCTCCTGGATTTACAAAAAAGAGTAGTCCTGAAAAAGTGCTACTTTGCTTTCACATTATTGGACATTTTAATGCACGTAAGTAATGACTGAGTATATGTAATGTCTGTGTGTTATTTTCTCATAAAATTTTCAGACTTGAGAAATAGTGGGGGCTTTGGGGGTTTGTTTGTTTTTTTTCTTTTTCCATGTTTAGATATAAAAAAATGCAACTTATTTCTTTAGGGGAAATATAAATGTTTCGGCATCCTATTCAAACATATTATTATATCATACATACTCTACCTATTTGCTTCTCTTCACTCTACTTTCTTACACATTAACATTTTATATTTGATTTGAAGCAGTTGTGCTTTAAGGTCTCTTAAACTATAATAATGTGGTTTTGGAATAGGCATCTAAAAAGTACCCAGATACCTAACAGCACATGTAAGAGTTCAGTATCTTCTTACTTTTAAAAAGCTATAATAAATGTTTATGTTCTGGAGAATCAGAGATTATTTGCTCTATTTATCTTTATTTAAGACTAAGATACAAAAAATATTATAAAAATTTTGGTGGAAATGGACAGAAGCTGTATTTACCTGTAATTGGTAAAGGAGGTATAAAGTGAAACTGGTTTTGACTGTTTCAGCTTGCTGATTTCAGAAGCAAAATTATTTCTGCTGCCTCATGCCTTCTTTTGCGTATTTCTTCATTCTTTTGCCACCACTATCACCCCTTTGATGTCATGAGAGCACTCTGCCACTTAGTTTTGCCCGTGGACCTAATCTGGTTTAGTAAATATTATAGACCTCTGATTAAGACTTAGAGGTCTTGGGATTTTGTCTTCCTTAACCTTTCTCTCAATATAGATCAACTTCATAACATCCTTCTTCTTAACTGGTCTTAAAGCAGGTATGCTAAAGTATACACAGCTCTTTTTAATTCACTGTGTTTGCAAAGATTCTTTGCTGATGTACAGGTGATGATCAAATCAAGCCTATAGCCTAAATATTTAATATTACTTTCAGAGATATGAGTTAAAATACAGTAATGAGGAGAGGAGAATGGTTGAAGGAAGCCTTTCTCTCTTGAAAAATGTTGTCATGAACTTAATAATAAGTAATTTTGTTATGAAATCAATTATGAAAATTGAAGATATGAAAGCGTTGGAGTTGAAATTCCTTTGACAGAAATATAGCATTGTTGAATTCTGATCACACATCAAGAGTGACAGAAATGCATAAGCAGGATTCTTCTTTTTAAAGACTAAATGAACAACCAGATAGCTTGCATGAGGCACATCTTCCAGGCCTCTCAGGCAGTTTTCTCTACACTCTCAAGCCAAGCAAGGACCTTGTGATGCTGAAAGATTGCCAGGTCTGGGTTTTGCACTTCTAAATTATGATCCACTTCCACAGCAACGACTCCTTCACCTTCCCATTCTTCTAAACATCTCCCTTTCCTGGCCCTTGGAATATAAATAACAAAGTGGATGGGTGGTTGGCTTTATTAAAGGTTTGCTTGGGGCCCACTGAGCATTGGAACGGTGGGTCCTAGGAGAAAACCTTGGCAGGAAATAGCTGTGATATTTTAAAAACTTGGGAGCAGTTACCTTACCTTTCTCCTAGCAACAGGGAGACACAGTCAGTAGGAGAAAAGAATAGAATAAAAAAATATTTTATACCTGCTCTTCTATGGCTCTTCAGAGCCCTCCTGCCTACTTTGAGACTTCATAAACACATTCAGATCTGTCTAGGAACAGATATAAATGTCAGGACACTGAAGTTTCCTGGTGTAGTTTTCTACTTAATGCCTTAGTTTTTCAGGGAGAAGTTTTGAATACAATAGCCCAGAACAGGCTGCTCTTACTACCTTGTGCCAGAAGTCATTGTCCTCCCACGCTGAAAGCATCTCAGAGGTGTTACAGGTATTTAATTAGCAAAGTGCTTCACAAAAGATAAATGTTCACACTATAAGGAAAAACACTGTCCTTCAGAAAACGGGAGAGACAAGAGATGCATAAAGTTTTAGTAAAGTTCCTGTCAGCTTTACTCACCCTTTTTGTATTCTCTGAGCTTTCCACTTAGCATAAGAAAAAACCCCTTTCTTCCAGTCCATATTCACACTACTGCCTTGATCATAGGAAAACTGAACACCTTCAGTGCACGATAATTAGGTGCACCTGTAATCCAATTAGTATTTCATTAGTCTTCACACAGGAAGGGGCTTTGTTCTTAGACCACAGAAACCCTGTTTATTACTCAGTAAAAAAAAAAAAGCAAAAAGCAAAAAAAAAAAACAAACAACCCCCAAACCAAAACAAAGCAGAAGGAAAAGCAGACCAAATGCAACTTGCATATCCTCTAAAGAAAGCTGAAATACAGAAAGAAATAATGCTGATTTAGGCAACAATACACACCTATCAACAACTTTCAAAGTTTCTCCTCTTTCTTTCTTGCTCTGTGTTACTGCTGATAAATTTCTGTTCCCAAACCATCCTGGATTGGCTCTAATGCCTGCTTGGTTTTACTCTTAGTGCCTATTTACAGACAAAACCACTACCATAAGCTCAAATACCAAAGCAATCAGAGGTGTTCCATGTAGAGTTACTAAACCCAAATCAATCTAGCTTTTGAATCAAAGACTTTCTGGAGTACTGGAAAGCTGTTTCCTCAAATAATATGCTGGGGCACGTTAACAGTCATGATCAACTTCACCGATACTCAAACATCTGCTGAAACTGTCAGCAGATGTACTACCGGCAAAACAGGAACTGAGAACCATATTTTGAGGAATGGAAAGTCCATGCTTTAACTGCCAATGAGGTTTTCCTCAGTCCTTCAGCATAATGACAGACATTGTGCAACCATGAACGCATCAGGGCTTCAGCCGTTCTCCTGCTAAACAATGGCTCTTGTAAGCAGATGTAACACACAATGCAATAAATATAAAATATATTGTAAATATAAAGGAAAACAGACTGCGTGGTGCTTTACTCCCCCATGTACTCATTTATGAGAATTTGAATATTATAATCCAATATAAATTATACAAAACAACCTAATTATGACTGCTGGGGGGTCTGGGCTTGTTTTTTGGTTGGCTTTTTTACATTTTGTTTTGCTTTTTGCTGTCAATTACTCTGTATCAGCCTTCAAGTCCCCACGCTCACCATGCAGCAGTACTGGAGGAACCAGGGGCATTTATTTGCCATGTATTTGAAGCCTGCTCCTCTGTGGGGCACCAGTAGAGCTTGAACACAGTCCACACATATGGAAAAGTAGCACTCAGCTTTTCCTTATGTGAATGTCCAGTTTCCCACCACCCTATGGCTCTTCTCCACAGAGTAAGTTCACTAATGGGTGATGAGTTCCAGCTTCATTCAGGACACAGAATTTGATTAGAAGACAAGGATAGATGAGGTAAGAGAGAGGCCTCCTGTTAACTACACATAGAGATGTTTCCATATTATATCTTGACTAATTAATGCATAAAATAATAAGTAAAAACTGTAGTACTTTTTTCCCCATCCAAGTGAATACATTTTGTATTTTCCCCAGTGACATATATCCAGCTTCTTGTACATATATTTCACCCATTGCATTAATAAAATATCAAATGACAGCAAGATGTTAATAACCCAGAGCCCGTTAGTCTACAAGGTGTGCAAGTGAACAGCAGTACTAAGGCATAGAATATATATGTAAAGAATTGGCTTTTCTCCTTCTCTCTGATAGTCAACATGTATTATCAGGGGAAAGTTTAGAATATTTCTAGTTTAAAAGAATTCCAACTTCCATGAATTAAATAACCCATTAATTTTTTTCATATGTTCTGGGAGAAACTACATACTCCCATTTGTCTTCTTGAATTTTAGCAAATAACAGGATCTTTTCCTGGCTACAGTAAAACTGAACATTAAGAAAGCATTTGAAGTCTTCATGAATAAAGATAATTCTGATGTAGAATGAAAAGTCCTTCAGTAAAGTAGCCTATGATTCCATCCTCTCCTTTTGTGTGAGCATAAAATAACTAAAGAAGACTACTTAACTCTCAGTGAATATATATTTGAGTGCTGGGGTTCAAAGAGAAACTAAATATTAGAACATTGAGTTCAGTCTTTAAATTAAAACTCTAGGTCTTAGGAGTTTAAATCTTCTCTTTAATTCAGAGCACTCTTACAGGACTGTGTTAGCCTCTAGTTTATAACATTTCCTAGATTAGATCACAACTTCTATTCCCCATTTAATTTGTCAGCTGTGTATGAGCATTTTCCCCTGTATAAAAGAGCAGGAATTAACAGCTCCAGTTTTGCGGCCCAAATAATTCACAACAATATTTTGCCCAGGGTTTACCTGGTGTAGCAGTCACTGTATGACTTGGTAAGCTCATTTCTTAAAGTATAACTTGAAGACCTCCATGCCCTGTTGAAAGGGTGTTATGAGGACCTGTATAAAATAAAAATACCGAATGGCATAACATTCCTGAAAATGAGTTTAACCACAGTATTCAATTTGAAGTATTCAAAATAAATAATCACAGCAAAAGGTTGAAGTCTGAGAAAGATTAGTCTCCTTTTGATTCCACTTCCAAATATGTTTGAGGTTTTGCCATGAAGGTGTTTCAGTTTACATATTACATCCTGAATTCAGGGAATGCTTTGAATGGTTTTTCCAAGTAGTCCATTAGGGCTTGACTTGGAGGAACTCCTTGATACATAATTCCATCTACACAAGAAACACGATAAAAGTATTACTAATTAAGCAAAATTGGTGTGGCTCTTTTTACGTCTGACAATTTTCTTACATGTTACCACAGTAATTTTTCTGTTCTGTGTGATTCATAGGCTTCAAGGCCAGAAAGGTTGTTTTTGATTATCTAGTCTCATTTCCTGCATAATAAAAATTACAGGCTGTCAGCTAGTACATGAGAGACCTCCTCTTTAAGCAGTTTAATGGCTAAGAACCTAGGAAATATATTTTTAGACTTTCTGAAGCCTGCTCTTCTGACTTGGGTCTCAAGAGTATGCCAACTAGGTAGAGAAGTATAGGCACATTCTCGCCTCCCAAGGTGGATAATTAGCATGACCTAGATATATGTACATTTCTGAGAGTTATATGTACTTATTAAAAGCTATAGGGCTGATATACAGATCTTTTAGGTGTTTTGAAAAGGAAAATATTAATTAAACTTTCATTTTGCTTTTATAACAGCTCAATAAATGCAAAACTTTGAAAAATCTGTTTCTTTAGCAAGACTATTCATTTCAGGGACAACTGAAATGGATAGACTTGTTAGCAAGGTATAACTCTCTCATCTATTTTACAACATTGGTAAATATCAAATACATATGCTTTACTGGAAGAGAGAATAAATGACACATAATGACATATTAGTCATTTTTATTACATATTTGTCATTTTATAAAACATTATAAAACTTAAGATAGAGGCATTTCTGAGAGGTAAACTGATGAAGTATAGCAGGTTTTATTTATCTGCTTATGTGGCTGCATCCTGATTGCAGCTACATGTATGTATGTTAAATGTGTATATGCTAATAAAAATTGTTGAGGAATTTGTCCTTTAGAATTGTGAATGACTTACTGTGTTTTACTCCATGTATTCAGTGCTTCCCAATATTTTCAATAGCAATACAGGAATTTATCATCTTCACAGTAGTCTGAACAGCGTCCTTCTTTGCTGTGAGAAGTATGTAGCAGTAGACTAAAAGTGGGACTCAGGTAGCTTTATGTAATATTAGGTTTGCCATAGATATTAGGTTTGCCAGAATATAGGTTTGCCACAGATATTTTCCTGTCTCACATAGCATGTATGGATATGTATGAATATCACAGTTCTAAACAGATGAGTATGTTACACAAGAATCATATAAAATTACTAATTTCCAAGTCTACCTTTGTTGCTCCAATCTTGCACTTAGATACTTTTATATGGTTCTTTTCTGAAATACAAATTTTCTTCCAATATTATAATGCAGTTCCAGTCATGGACAGTATTCTTATTTGAATAGTTCACTCCAGAGAAGCATAGAGACAAAAAAATCTGCTAAGGACATTAAAAAAATCAGTGCATGACTGACACAGTCACAGCTGCATTTTCATGTGTTTGAAGGTGCATAATGATGTAAGCACCTTGAGGGATACCTGGAAAATTCATGGCTTGCACAAGCATTTGGGTGAAATGAGAGCACCAGTTCACTACTTGCACCACGATGATCTGGGGGTGTCTGGGTTTATGAAGATTAAATCTAAATAGAACTTTTTGAAATCTCCCATCACCTTTGTGATGGCATAAACATATAGAGTAGTGTTACAGCTCAATATAACTACAGCCAACTGATTCTTCTGAAATTGAAAAATATGTAACAACTAGTCAGTGGTTGCAGTTAATACAAATAATATCAAATATCCATTTAAATAAACATACATTCCTAGTGCAAACAGCATTGTCAAAGAGGCATTTCGCTTTAAAACTAATTCATGCTATGTTGTACACATGTTCAATAGTAAAATCACAACTTGAAGTATCCTTATATGTATGCAAACATGGTTTTCAAAGGTGATTTGCCAGTAAATCACGTTGGTGATTTTTTTTTTTTTCACATTTCTTATGGACTTGTGCAAATACTAAATGTACTCTGAAAGTACCTTGTAAGACCAAGTGGTTCAGCAGAGCCATTCACCGAAAAAAATCAAAATACCAGCTTGTATTACCAGCAAGAAGCCTGCAATGCCCTTTTTCTGAGATCAAAAGCCCTTACCTGGCACCTTTTTGATATAACTCAAGTTCTTCCTAATAAAGATACTCAGGTTCAATGAAGCAGGAAATCAGGTAAATTATTCCTGACTTCTAGTCCTAGAGAGAGATGTTACTGTTGGTTGGGAGTGGGGTCACAAAAGCACCAGTGTAGCTGGCATAAGGAATCTCTTAGGGTTTTCAGCTAAAAGGTGCTTGAGAAGCAGAATATTAATGGTCATGGGAAGATATTTGGCCTCCTTTCCTTCGGATGGATACTCCTGAAAATGGAATAACCATGGCTTATGATATGGAACTCAGGACAGACCTACTAACTAACGGTAATGCCAGAGAAAATTTACAGACTTATACTCACTTACTGCTGAATTTTGCTTTTCAAGCAGACTCCCCTCTGTCTAAAGAATATGCAAAGGCAAATTAAAGGAATTAGACCCAGCTGCTTTTATTTCCTCCCACCCCCAAAATAGAGAAGCTACTGAAGTCAATGCTGTGATGCCAACCGTACCAGGTGTTCTGTGGTAGCTTGTTGCTTTTTTATAGCTTTATTAATAGCCAGTGAATCAGTCCAGATGCTTCCTGTCTTTAAAGAATAAATGTCTACTTTAAACAGGCAACAAAATATACCAGAATGCCCAAGTCATATTAGCACTGCCGATCAGAAAATTGTTGTAAGTGGGTGCCAACAGAAAAAAAAAAATCCTCTGGATATAGCTTTAATAGGGAAGAAAGGACTCCTTTCGTTAGATTAAATTTATTCAATAAAAAGATTTAGTCACTTTTGTTTCCTTCCAAGTCTGGAAAAAAAATATCTGGATAACAGGTTGGTATCTATGAAAACCATTACAAGAATGAAGAAGGCAGAATTTCACAACAAAGTCCACCTTCCATGGTCCACACTAATTTTCTATGAGAGTCCTCCTTTGTGCTCCTGAACTTCTCAGTTCATTGCACCATTTCACTGTTCTACTGATACTAAATTGCTCTAGATGGACCCTGGAGTAAAGATAGAAAGATATCTTCAAGTGATTGAGAATATCAGAGTTATAGATGACTTTGAAAATCATGAAAGAGATCTATTACTAGTATCAGTGCAAATTATATTGTTTAATCAAAAGAGCTTAAAGAAGACTGGATAATTCAAATTTCTGCTGTTTCTAAGTAACTTAGCGTATTATTACCGCCAAAGAAAATTACTGTAGTGTTCAAGAGTAGGCTAAACATTTTGTATGCAGTATTCTTGTAGCTATAAGAACAATTGATTCTGACCAGATTATTTAAATATTTTTTCGATTCTTTTGCAGGGAGTTATTCTTGGTAGAAAAATATTGTTATGATGTGCATTTAGAGAGCATAGTCCAGATCTTCTATTGTACCAGTGCAATTTTAGAGTGCTCATCTTAAGAGTTCTTCACTTTCATTAAATTTAGTTTCTTTAGAAATTGTGATAAAGTTTAGTTCAGAATTTTGTAACCCTGCATGTAGACAAATCTTAGAGATGTTTGAAAATACTCCTCCTCAGGGCTCTAATTTCTTTCCACTTAGCTGGTGAAACTCCACTGAGTGTAATTGATTGGATTAATGTTAAAATCAGCTGAGACTTCTGTTCTAAGTGAGATGTACAATAATATCCAATTACTTCAACAGTGCACTGAAATAATAGAAATTAGATTCTGTTGGGCTCATTTGTTTGGTTGCTCTTGTAGATTCCAAGGACTGAATTTTATGCTAGGAAGATACAGTGCAATCTTAGAGTGAAGCTGAAATCTTTAGTGCCACTCTACCAATGCATTTGGCTCACGAGAAGGTTCCAGGATGTTCTGCACAAAATCCAAGGAATACACCTCTCTCAAATATCTGTTTCATTGGAAATGTCTATGAAATATGTACAAAACTCTCACGGAATTTCACTGTGCAAAAAGGATACAGGTCACTGCAGCTTTAAATTATCATTTTCTATGTACATTTATATATACATTAAAAGAAAAGTTAACTTTAAGGAAGAAATGCCTGGTTTTCCTATTCCTTTATTGCTTACCTGCTGATTTTTTTTTTTTTTTTACCTCTTCAGAGTGACAGCTTAACTGTTTTCCATCCTCAATAAATCCCCTTTCATTTTTGGCCTGAAATATATATCCTTCATCTTGAAAGAGCTTTAATATACCTTTGAAAGGTTTTCTGTCAACATACCCATCTTCTGGATAAACCTATGCTCAAAGTGGAGCCTGGTGTTGAGGAAGCCAAAATCTTAGAAATGCACTATCTTCTACCACAATGTTTCCTGGACTCGGCAGAAATCTACACATTTGCAAATATAACACTTTTTTAACATTAAATCCCTCATGGTTACACACTTATTTTCTTTCCTGTGAATCCATAGGAAGTCTATGACAAAGACACATATGTTGCATGTCAATTTTGAGTGACATCAGAATGATTCAGAATACGGTAAATGCTTTATTTTTGTAGTGGTAAGGCATTAGAACTCATGGTGTGGATTGGACATTACCATGTGGTGACTTTATTTTTAAAATAAGTGTGTTCCCTTTTCTTCAAAAAGTTTTCTTGCTATTTGTGGCAGGTCCTTAAAATTTCTTTTCGTACTGCTGATGAGGAATCAGCCATCTCAGATACATTTTTGGGTATGCATCTCAAGGCACTGCATTTGCATTTCTGTTCCTGATGTTGACTGGTTTCTTCTGAGCCTTCAGATACAAAACTTCTTCAGTAGTCATGTTCTGCTGGGTTTTTTTCTCCTTAGGGACCATTAATTGATCACATTTCAACATAAAGTTGAATCTGCAGCTTCAAATGACAGTATTCCAGGGTTGCAGGGTATCTCCCACTGAAGTGCAAGGAAATTACTTGCTTCAATGCATCACAACAAACATTGAGTCAACAAAAATTTGGACATATTGACCATACAAATAGGATAATATCAATATTTATTGGAACATATATGGGTAGGCATGAGGACATGGGTTACACACAAAAACTTAATTATAATACTTTTGGTGAACAGCAGCCTCTATTTAACTATATTATGAGGTACTTTAGAAAGAAAGTAATCACTATAGAACAGATATGATGTGTAGCTACTGCTCTTTGAAGTACTTTGAGGAGCTTTATATTTTTAGTTCATTAATTTACTAAAAAAATGTAATGCTCCTTAAAAATAAAGGTAATTTTATAGAGAGTATTTTTTTAAATTCTTATGCTCATAATTTTGTAAATTATACAAAACTTTCAGTATGTTTGGTACCTGTAAAATGGAGGATAAATTTTTAAACATTGTTGATTTGTTCTTTTTTATCAGCAGAATCAATTATGAGATTGAGTGGGGAAGTACAAGTTATCCATTCTTCTCCCGTAATGTCGCCTCAAAACAATTTCAGTTACCCGACCCTGGCAACCCCATTCTGTGTAAAACTCCTAAATTAACTCACTCCAATTCTAGCAGCGAGTCTTTCCAACAAGCTGCTATCACCTAGGATATATAACTATGTGAACAAGTCCAGAGAGTCAAGAATGCCCTCCATCCGTGTTTTGCGCTTGCCAGGCAAAAGCCAGCTGCAGTTGAGAAGGCATGAAACTGAATCCATGTCAACAGGGCATGGAGCCAAAAGTAATGAGCTGTGCTAGAGCTCAGGGCTGTACCAAAGCATTTACATGGCTTCTGGACTGTTGGGGGCTCAGGGCAAGGAAGGCTGCGGGGTGGATGTCTCTCAGACCCACTTCGGAGCAGCACACACAAAAGCAGATAAGCAGACGAGAGGCTTTTCAACAATCCACAAAAGATCAGAGAGTGTAAGAAGCCAAGGCCATTTTAGTTCTTTGAAAACAGAGCAAAAATGAAAGTCATCACAATAAGATGAACTTGTGGTCGCAGGAAGGTTAATGACTGAATTCCACATGGTTTCATGTTAGGGGAGGACACTCACACAAGGTGAGATTTGTGTGGCGTGACACAAGCACTGCATAATTACTTATCTATAACATACCACTTTTATGCTCACAATTGTTTAAGGGTTTATTTAAATTGTTTTTGTTTTTCAGTGCTCTATTTTTCCATCTGTCAAATGACTTGTGTGATTGATAATTAACCAGTTAGTGGCATCACTGTGGTGTTACAGATATTGTACAATAGCTTGTGCATAAAAATCTTTCCCTCCTTTTTGAAGGAAGTTGACACATATATAAATTGCCATTCTGAAATCTTTCTTCAGCATTTATACACAGTATACCAAATACCAGCACATGAAAACTCTGCAATCTAATACAATAAATTGGAGTTGTACTATCAATCTTTTGGTAGAAACACTTATTGCTCAGCTAGCTAACATTTAATAGTTTGCTATGGACCTGAGTGATTCATGTACAATTTAAAGCTGCACATAATCTCTAAAGTAACCGAACAGGAGTATGAACACAGCATTTAGGTATAGAAGAAGCCATATATGTAGTCAAACGTATGATAATTACACAGAAATAAACTGTAGATTAAAATATGTATAGGCTTAATAGAACTGCAATATGAAAAAGAAAGTAATACATGTCACTATGTTACAGTTTCTGAATTATAAATTCCTTTCACTTCTCATCCAAAGAATGTGAAAAGGAGGAAAAGGAGGGGATGGGATGGGTTCAAAAAAAAAAAAGGGATTGAATGTTTTACATTAGTTGCCACGTAAGTTTAGTTGCATTATTATTCATCATAAGGTAATTCTGAATAATTTTGACAAGGTAAGGCCTATAGGTGGAAATGGCAGTTTTATTAGACCACCTCCAATAGTTGGAGAAAGCAGATAAAATTTTTTGGGGCACGTATTTGTTTTGGGCAAACAAATCTGTCTGTTATGAGCAGCAGATTTCAGGTTTGCTTTGAATTCAAACAATTTCTGTGAGTAGCATATTTAAGTGGTCTAATTAAAACATGAACACCATATACAAACCTTACCTTGCCTGTGTCTTTCCACCAGCACAGCTGTGACAACTCTGCTGCTGAAGTTGTATACAGGTAGAGGTTGTATACAGGTAGGTTATTTCCAGGGGAAGAAAAAGAAATTTCAAAGGATTACTGAAACCATATGATGCTTACCAAAAAATAAATGAATGCCAGTATAACTAAAAGATTGCAGCTCGTCGTAGAATTAGGCATAGCATCTACAAGGAGTAATTTGTGGGGAGATTATCTAGAATATTCCAATTTATATTTACAACTAAATGACAAAGAGCAGGGGTGTAGTGGGATGGTACTGGATTTTGTATGCTTGCCCCATTGGAGAGGCTGTCTCATCTCTCCTTCCTCTGTCAACTCCAGGTCCCTACCCTTGTTCACACCCTGCCCTAATTCTGAAGATACATTGACATTTTTTGTCTTTTTCCAGTATCCCAAAGAATATCTACACAATTACAGGAGATGGTGATACTTCAGCCATTTATACTCTTCACGACAAATTACATAGTAAAGTTTCTTAAGAGTGTTTTATTTCCAAAACAAGATCAATTCATGATATAATCACTCAGAATTTTGCAATCACTTTTGTTATTGACTTTACCTACCTCTCAAGAAATGGAACTTATAATGAAAGATTGAAATAGGTGTTCCTCTTTTGTCCTTCATGCCTTTCCATCACCCTCCTAATTTGTTATATTGCCATGAGTTACAAATGTTAGGGGATGGGTTCGTTTCAAGGCCACATGTTTCAAGAGTTGATATTAGTGTAGTTTCAGGATACTCAACAAAATGAGGCCATTTTTTGCTTGTTGGGGATATGGTTCAATATTAAGGAATATTGTTCGATACTGAGGGATATTTTCTGTTGCAAGCAACTGGAGTTGGAATACATATAAACACTTTCCATCCATTTGAACAAATATACACCATTATATTTGCAGAAGTATTGTGATTATCAAAACATAGTAATAATTATTTCTATATTAACTGGATAAATCTAATAAAAATCAAAATATGAAGAGAAAAATATTGTTGAATGATTGGATGACTGGTATTTAAATTATGTGACATGGCACATCATTAAACATTAAATGTTGCTAACATATACAAGGTAATTTTTTTGGTGAATATAGTTGTTAAACATTTAAAAATAAAAATATAAATGTCTAACTGTTGCTAAATACTTGTAAAGTTTCTGTTTTGCTAAAAATCTGCTCTCCAGATCAACTACTATTCATAATATATATTAATAATATTTATATTTAATCCTTTCATAGAAAAACCCTTTGGTGTTGTACATACTACAGCATTTATTCTGTGTACAGAACAACCTAGAAAAATAAATCTGTGTTATTAATAAAAACTATCTATAATGTCAAGGTTCAGTTAATATAAAATGTCTTGTCAAGATAACTGCAGCCAGGACATCTACCAATAAGACAGAAATAATAAGTAATAAGGAAGCCATACACACTAGGTATTGTTAAGCAAAACACAAGGATCATACAACAAACAAAATAAAATGACCCTATAAAGCAGACAAATCAGTAGACTGCTTTTCATACTTGCTTAAAACTTTTCCCAAGCAAGAAGATTTAGAGCTCCAGAACACACAGAACCCTTTAAATGGTACCCCAGCTATACAGGTGCACAGTCTTTCCAGGGGGTCTGGTATGAAGAGGAACGAGACACTACAGGTTTGTAATCAGTCTTTGTATCACATGAACTTTCTAGGTATGGAAACACTAAGACACCAACAAACCTGCAAGTTTGTTTCTAATTTATCTAGTAAGGAATGTATGACCATGCAGATTGGATTTCTGGTTTATACAAAGAGGAAGCACACCCTGACAAATGTGTAAGATGAATAGAACTGCATTATTCATCATAGGTAACAGAGATTAAATAGCTTTAATGACCAGTTTCTTATCATAAAATTATATGCACACAATGCCTATGAATAAGCATCCTTGTAACAAAACCTGTTGTTTATTTACACAGAAAAAAATCTTGACCCTACTGCACCGTTTCCTCTGGGAGAAAGGAAGTAAACATGGAAAGCATTCTTTACATAAAGTAACAAAAAAGAATAAAAAAATCTGAAAGAAACCCCACGTTTCTATTTGGTTTTTATTCTTCCTCATTCCTTTGTCCAATTCTTATCTTAGATATGCTCAAAGTGATTAATATACAAGGAAAATCTCAGGGCAAATGTGATTAGCTTCTAGCAAAGACTTGCTAAAGTTTGTGCTATTCCCATTTCAAACATACATCAAGATGTGGACTGACCCTGGACAGATTATCTCCAGAGAGTCTCTGTTGAACAACATCATGCTTTTTTTTCTGTGTCTGGTGGTTTAGACTACAATTCTTTGAGAACAGAAAAAGGCATACCTCAAAATGCAGCTGTTATTTCATCCTGAACACTTCCTATGACTGTAGCCTCTTTTATCACTGCCAAAGCTTTACATCTCACAAAACCAGGAGACAAACTTTAAAAAAGGTCAGCCTGTACTTCAGGATAATACTTCTTACCTTGATATCCATGAAATATTTACTGTAAGAATATACCTACCTCAAGTTATCAGTGCAAAAATTTTACATTTACTTGCATTATTTATACATACATTAAAGTATACTGATGGCATTAAAAATAAAGAAAATCATGTAATACCTTTACTTTTACCTATGGATTTGGTGAAATGGTTCCATGAAGAAAGCATTTCCAGACAAAAAGAGAATAAAGAAGAGGAGAGAAACAACAGTAAGAGTCATGAGTACATGTAAATGCAATAGTATCTGAACATGAAGAGACAAAGTGTAAGGTAAGTGTCTGAAGACAAATGGAGATGCAATCAGTGTCATATTAGGGATCTAGTTTATTTCTTCCCAATCATCTACATGCAGAGAAACACAGAAATAACCCATGCTTAGATAAGAAAACTGTCACAAAAGTCACATGGACAATGGTTAGGAGGAAAAAAATCACTAATTTTATCAGGTAGCAAAATAGTACTCTCAGCATTCCAGAAGCCAGGAGCAGGTGCTTTCTGCACATTTCCAATCAGCCATGCATTAATGCAAATGGACTCTTCAATGTGTACAATGTGACAAGCTGAGTATCTTCTTTCAGGAGCTATCTGAGGAGTGGTCTTGCACTTTGTTTATCTTTTATAGAATCACCCATAATTGTATTTTCTGATAAATACATGAAATTTTCTTAACCACTTTCTAATTTCTCTCACCTCTTTTCAGTTATTGTATTGCAAGAGGGGTAGTTGAGGAGGCAGGAAGGACAAAAGCTTACGGAGCAAACAAAAAACAAAAAATGAAATAAGAAAAGATGTGACTAAAACCATGTGCTTCTTTGCAGCCAAAGACAGCTTTCAAGCATTTGCCCATCGGTTGCAGGGATGGATTCAAAGCAGCTACAGAACAAGAAGAAACAATGAAAGCAGAGTGGAAAAGGAACAGAGCCCATACCTTGGTCGCCCATCATCAGGTGCGCCAGACCTTGAAGGGAAACAAGAGCACAGTCAGCAATGAACAAGGGAGCACGGGAAGGTGGTGTTGTCACACTGACAAAAATGTTTTGTGACAGGCATCTGTTTCCTATGAGATGTCTGTATCACAGAGGGAAATCAAAGAGCATTTTTCAACCACTGGTTGGAATGCTTTGGGCTACGAGTAACAGAACTGCAATTCAAACACTGGGTGCTGTTTTACTGTGTATTTTTTTTCTGTGCAGTATTTGCGATGACAGAAAATAATAAAATGCTTTCAAATCCAACCAATTCCTTTAATAATCCATCTGTCTTTATCATAATTTGATTATATTGCTTTGAACACTTTGCTGGGAGGACTTCCTGTCCTCTAGATGTTGAAGGATGTTCAAACCCTGGAGAAGTTTAAACCTGAAAAATGGGCTGGGTCTGATCTTTTTCCCCTCATAAAAATGAGCACTTCAGGTAATTAAATAAAATTTCTTCATCACATTGAAATGATAATGCAAAGGATGTCCCCTTATTTGTGTGAAATGTGACAGTAGAATGAATTTGTTCCAGAGAAGGCAAATTATTACATATGCAATATAAAATACATAATAATAAAGAAAATTTAAGTGACAGTTTCTGCAACTAGTTCATAAATCTGTGAGAAATAGATTTTGTTTTATATTTGTATTGTGAGGCGAAATCCCATCATACTAGAATAGGTCTAGTGACATTTGAAAGCAGATGTCCATAATGATAATCACTCATCCAGAGCCAAACTTTTATACCCTTTAAGGAAAAATATTCAGCTTCTTTAATTCATGACAATAAAATGATACTTAAATTCTCAATGAGTATAATGTGATGTAGGGAGAATATTTTTTTCTAGATATATTCAGGTTTTTCACTTTTTTTATGTCTGATTTAAAAAACAGGCTTATTCTTGTTGAACTTAGCTGTTTTAGGATCTATTTCAGAAGTCATTAATTGTTCATGTGTTAAATGTGCTACTCTTTTCAAAAAGGCATAAATTATTTTCTTATTTGCAATTAATTGAAATTAATTCACACAAAGAAGGTGAGCAATAAAATATCCTGCTCTTTATTGGAAAGCAGACTTCCTAGAGGGTTCCTGTGATTTCTAATTCACAAAGAAAATTAGGTGCACAAATGACTCATGATACTTGGGGGTAGTTCAAAGAAGATACTCCCGACTGCAATCAGTCTGAAAGGACTTGTTTCTTATCAGCTCCAAATCTCAAGTGATGTTCCAAGTAGACTAACAATGGTTTTGCTGAATTACTGCTTTTTAATGTCACCCTTTTTAGATGTGTAGTTGCACTGAAGCGCCTGATGTGCCCCATCTCTTGTGCAACAAATTCTGTTTCCAAATACAGTGCTCTGCAGCTGGTGGGATTACCTGGGGCTTACAGCAAAGTAAACGAAAGCTGACTGTGATCCTGAAGGGATGCCTGCATAAGCATTGCTTGGGAAACATCACACAGCTGTACCACAGTTTGCAGCTTGTGAAACAGAGGAGAAATGTTTTCATGGGTGTTCTTTCTCTCTAAGTGTTGCTGCAAGAGAGGCTCGCCGAACACACAGAGCACAAAGACCAGTTGATGTTTTTTAAACTCATTTTTTAATGCTGGATGTCCTTGCTTGGATCCCCTGTCACATGGCTTTTTGTAGGCATCAGTCTCTCCTTGGGATTGATTAACTTGTCTTTTGGGTTTTAACATTTCGTTGGCAAATATAGCAAGAAATCTCAGACTTTTAACTTGACCCTAACTGTATTCGATGGAGGAAAAGTGAAACCAGTCGAATACTACAACGCTTTTTTGTTTAATAAACCTGTCACTACTTCATGTGAGCTCTTCCAGCTCCTAGAAGGTAGGAAACAAATCACTGTCCTGTCTCCCAGGGGAATGCTGAGAAGACAATCTCTTACTAGCTTGCATTCACATATGAACTTCATAGTTATATGAACTTAAAGGAAAGTCTAGCTTCAGATTAACACTGCTTGATAGCTGCTGTTTTTGTTAAAATGGTATGTGAGATCGGTCAGTTGCAAATACATAATTCTTACATAATTTGAAAAAAAATGTAAATAGCAGAAGTGCCTCTTGAAAACATCATGGAAACTACTTGAATTTTAAGAGTCACTTACAGTGTTGTTCAATGAAAAAAGGCAGTCAAGTGAATGTAAAAAATATACACTGCTCAAACCAAACATGTATCAATTAAAAAATTCAGTACTACTCCTCAAGGCACTGTATTTTTCTTGACTGTGTATGTTACTTGATTTGCAAGCAGTAAGGTCACCTATACGTAATTTCTAAAGACACATAATGATACTTAATTTATATTTTTGCAATCTGTGGATGAAGTCTATGGAAGAGTGAAGAATTAGTAGTACTGCAACTGTTCATTCCACAGGGTGGTTTAAAAGGATACAGCTAAATCTACCATGACAGTAATCACTGCTAGATTTTCAAAATGAAAGTTTGCTTACAAGACAGAATACCATAATCGATTATCATGGAAAGTTTTAGCCACGTATAGGCATCCCATATATTGATAATACTAATTTGTGCACCTTTACTTCATTAATGGAATGATAAAAGGCTTCTCTTTGTGAATTAGGAATTAGAGATTTAGTAGGAATAGCTCATGTGTGATCCACTCCAACTACATCCTGAACTTGGCTCTGAGAGGAGGGAATTAAGGGGCACAGGGTGGGATAGTGGAAGGGGATATGGAGATAGGATATTGTCATAGTTTGGTGTGTGAGTTCCATGCAGAGCACAGGCCAAAACAAAATTTAAACATGATAACCCTGCAGTGAATGTATTAAACCCTAGCACAACTTCAGTAAAATGAATAAATGGCAGCCTTTCTGTACCAGTAGTATATACCAAATTAACTCTGTGAATAGTACATATTTCTGTTTGCTTATTTACAGAGATGCTCAGATGTCACAGGGATCAAAGATGAAAAATTTTAACTCAGGTTTGAAGTTGTGCTTTGGATACACCTTTCTATGCTTCCATTCTTTACATATTCATCCTTTGTAACTTTGATGTATGCATAAGTATCCAGACCTGTGTTGGAATAAATTTAAGGTTCCAGTTTTAAGAATTAGATCCAGGTAAAGTCTGGATTAACTGTTATCCAGACTTTATCTTGTACTGCTGTGCATAAATGAATATGTGAAATGCAATTGAACCTCCATATCTAGTTACACTGAACCTAATTCAAATTTTGAGACTCGTGTTGACACCAGTAAGAGTTTTATGCACAGATCAAATACAAGATTAGGCAGTTATTTCTAGGCTTTTGTATTTTTCAGTTAGAATTTCTATCTCAGTGTTGTTGAACACATTTTTATCTCAAAATGAAAATGGCATTTTATTGAGATGTACATGCGTGACAGTGCACACAATTAAAGCACCAGAATTGTTTAAATTTTTTTCCTCCTGGGGGTAACATATATTTTAATAAAATTGCACAGCATTATCTATGTGCTAAATCTGAGCACCTGTCTTCACCGTTGAATATTGCAGCACAGAGAAATGAAGTACCAGCACTTTGAGGCTTCCTTAGAAAATCACTGCTGAATGGGCAGGCAGTGACCCACGGTGACTCAAAACCTGAGTGAACTCAAGTCCCAGAGTGGCTCACGAGAGGACACTGGGTCAGAGTAATTCCAGGGCCGTCACTTTGCACATGAGTTAGGTTACAAAGTCCTTGCTTTAAAAACAGTCTTAAAAATATTAGAATAAAATAAAATAACTGTAATTTTTCAGCTTAGATAGATAAACTGATTTTTCAAATAGGTAATTATTTATCCAGTATGAAAAGATTAACCCCAGAGTGTTTTTAAAACACTTGCACATAAAAAAGCACCTGCACCTTTTGGCTTATAAGTAAAAAGACATTAAAACTTTCAAACTATCATATATTTGCATGTTTTACCAGCTAATTGACTTACTTACCAATACTCAGGATAGATGGCATTGTGCTTTAGTTTCCACTGCCCTATGCCATACTTTCTTTAAAGGGATTTAATTACATACCAACATAATTATTAAAATCACATGCTGCTTCTTTCACAATGTCCAAAAGGCAAGTGCATTATGCTGAAAAGTTAGACAGAAAACCTTTTTTCTTAAAACTTTGTGCTGTAAAGGATATTACAGTAAGCAAGGTTTGCAGTGTTAAAGAGAAAAGCGCTTTCCATTTTCCTAAGCAATTAAAAGATAGGTATTTAACATGCATTACTATCTTATAGGGAGGATTAAGTCTCCACATTGATGAGACAAATAGTTTCTTGGAGTGTTTTTCATACAGAACATGATAAGAAATCAGTCCTGCCAATCTCCAGAAAGATTTTGAATATGATATCAGCCATACGAGTACAAATCCTGTTGTTTCAGTGGGGATTTTCTGGAATTACAGCAATAAGGCCAAGGAGCTTTGCTTGTGTTCTGTATGAAAAAAGAAATCACATTTTTTAAATAAACTTGTATGCCCTTATGGGTAAAAAATACAACTTACCGTACTGAATGATATGCGTACTTTTATAACATTAAGCAGAAGGAAAAAAAACCCCACTGAACAGAAGGGAAAAACAAGAGCTTAGGAAAATAAGGTAGAAAGCACCCACCTTCCACATAGTTGTCTTCTGTAAGCACATAACAGGGAAGGAGAGAAAAGGAAAACATTCATTAAGCAGCATGCAGACTGGAACTTGCCATTGCATGTCTTTATCATGCAAGGCATCAAACACAACATGCAAGTGCTCCGTTGCTACAATCCAGAGGGAAAAACAAAAGCACCAGGGAAGCAGTGTTTCCTCTATTTAACAAAATTTCTGTGATATGAAATAAAACAATGCTCTTTCCAAAGTGCAAAAATTGTACAGGATTTACTGCAGCTCTTTGTACATGCAATTATTATTAGTAGTTATTAATCAAAGGATCTTCTTGTAAGACTTTTGTAACTACATTTTAAAGCCACCAATCATTTGTGATAGAGATTTTAAGTCCATTTGGTTCTACTTTCCAATTCTGAACTTTCCTTGATGACCTGTATGAAATAGATGATTTTAAACTTCAGGTAACTCAGATTTTTGAATATGCTGTGAAGATGTTACCACAGGCAGCACAGCTGACCCTGCAGTCGTTAGTGAGGCACTCACTCTGGTCATTGGGTCAAAACTCCAAATCCAGCATGGCAAAACTGGCACTTAAACTGGGTGGAATAACTCAGAATTGTAGGATCATGTCCCACGGAATTTGCCAGCATCAGAAACTTGCACATCTTAAAAAAATCAATCCATTCTCTGCCTGATACAGCAAAGGTCACAGCAGTGCCAAGGATGGCTTCTACCCTCGGATTAGATCAAAGGGCATTTTGCCTAAGGAAAAGATGCTCTCAAAAAGCAATAATTGGTCCTTTTATCCACAACTCAACATCAATATGGGGCACAGGAAAGAAGGTTCTCCCAAAGCCTACAAAGCAAAAGGGGACTAAGAACTGAGCCTCAGCTAATGAAGTGGACAGAATTTAAAGTTGAGAAACAGGCTCAGTGTCCTGATACTCATGTTAGTGTCTATAGTCATCAGCTACTCCACTAGGGAGGTGATTTTGAGGGATTGTTTCTCTGTTACCCATTACGACCATGACTGAGGAGAGGATAGGAGAGAGAAAATGGGAAAGGTAAAATAACAAAGGAAAACCATCACAGAAGTCAAGGAGATGGACTGTGTGGAACCAACAAACAGGGAAGGGTGACAACACCAGCAGTCTGACTGCCTAGGAGATCTCTTTCTGCAGTTTGTGTCATCTCCACCAACACTTCCTGGGGAATGAGCATGCAGAAGCAATTGCAAATTGAAGACCAGTTCTGTGATTACAGGTCATTTCTCATGGTGTCATCCCATAGGATAATACCTTTTCATGTGACCATGAAACTACACTAATTTTGATATCTTGTAGCTCAACAAATAAATAAGAAAAGAAGTTACACAGGATTTTGCTTAATGATATTTCTTAAGCACAGTCATTTCCTCCCAGAATGTGTCACTTATCATGGTGAAAACCCTTTATAAGTTAATGCCAGAAAGCGCTGAAAAATGTCATCATAACTAGACAGTGTTACAATAAATAATATGAAAAGTTTACCACTTTAAAAATAATAACTACTCTAAATGATGAATACTAAGGGCTTAAGTTTCTCAGTTTTCAGTTGTAATACTCAGTGGTCAGAGTAGATAAAGTTATTCAGCTTAAGATATTATAAATCATCTTCCCCTTTCACACACTAAATTTAAACATCTAAAGTCTCACTACCTCAAAGTTTAGTTTGCTGTGGAAGTGCAAAGGGGACATACTGTTTCATGCATTTAGGACAGTAAGAGGCTGAAAAGAAAAAAAATATCAAAAGCAGTATGCCCGCTGTGAGTAAAATACCTCCAGATCAAGAAATTGAATAAAATTCACTAAGAAAACGAAAAAACCCACAGTTTCACAAGATAAAGATATTATCTTCTAGACACAATGTAAATTGGAGTGATATTTGAGCTATTAGAAATAGTGGCTCTTAGATAAACATTTCTGGAATAGTTTTCTACCTTTAACTGCATACAGTAATTTCCTTTCTTTAAATACAAACCCCTCCTCGAACTCAATGAAAAATAAGCCAGTTATTTCAATATTAGTGTAACATCAGGCTCTTTCACCTAATTCTGGTTATCACAATTACAATACCAATGCTGTCATGGCATCCTTTCTGGTGGCCATGTTTGGCTTAACACGTTGTTTTAAAACCAGCATATGAACATGCTAACAGGCCAGTTGGGTTCCTCATGATGTCAGAGTCAGAGAATAGGGTTCATTTCTGAAAATGAAATCATAGACAGCATCAGATGGTTAAACTCATCTGGCCACAGGGTTTAGCATATTTTGGTTTATATCATGAGCCCTCTTCTTAGCAATAATTGGTGTCTGTTTTGATGACTTTCAACAGAAAGATTCATTCTAGAGGAGCAGCTTCCCCTAAATGTCTGATTGATTAAACTTTTAAGTGATAAGTTAAGCTGTCAAAACATTTTGAATTAAATAAAATTGAAAGAATTCAATTACTATGTGAATAAAACAGTGTATATAGCCAAACCCCTCTGCACTAGTAAACAGCAATGAAAATTCTTTCCTCCACGTGTTTTTGTCATGGTAAATTAAACTATCTTAAACAGTCTTGCATTCTAAGAAAAAAAAAAAAAGTTCAGCTTCTTTATGGTACTTTACAAGGCTCTTATATTAGATTACTGTTGAGCACTTTACTTAAGGTAGTTTCTTTATGATGGCTGATATATTTCCATATCACTAACACTTCACTTCCTTCTCCTGATTCCCATTTTCTTGGCATGGCCTATTCTTCTAAGCAGGGTTTAAAAAGTCAGAAGGCCTGAATTCTAGCCTTGATTTTAATTAATTTTGCTCACTCCAGCCACTCTTCAAAAAAACCAAACCAAAACAAAACAAAAAAACCCCAACAAATAAAAGGAAAACTCTTTTAAAGCCATGTATACTATCAAGTTGTGGTTCAGAGGGAAAAAATATTTCCTTGTTTAAATCAGGAGTAACTGCATTTATGCCATTAGAGTTGCACTGGTGTAAAATTTCTGTACCTGGAGGAGAGTAGAGCTGTACTACAAATTTCTGTCACTGCTGATTTAGCCACACATAGTCTGAATTTACCCACATTTATATCCATCCACTCTGGGGAACCTTATTGTCTACAGAGTAGCTCTGCTGACATCAGTGGAACCAAAGGTTTTCAGGACCCAGAATGCCACTCCTAGTTGCTGCAGGCAGTGCCACAGAACAAACAGCTCTTCACCTTTTCTGCAGCAGCTGATCGTACCACTGACTTTCCACCCTGACAAACAGCTTTCTCTTCAGCATTCTGATTTCAAATAGGCATGAGGAACCCTCTGTTTTCACATCACACGGAGTTACTCACTTGAAGAACTACACAGTCCTTCATCCACTGCAAGTGTTTATTTCCTAGGCCTTCCCCCACGCTCAGCACCAACGAAATTAATTGCAGTGCTGCTTTCTGAGTTTACAACCTAATTCCTTCAGCCAAAGTCTGCTCTCAGTGCTACATGTGTAATCTGTTGACTGTGCATACTGAGCCAAATACTGAGTTGATTTAAATCTGGTGTGACACAGTTGAAATCAGAGGAACTATACAACTCACACAGGCTGTGAATCTGGCTTATTATCTTCAGATGAATTGTCTCAGGCTGTCCCTACTGAACTGAGAGCAGATTCTGCTCCATATTTTTTTTTGCAGCAAAAGCCCAACTAATTCTTTTAGCAAATCAATATGATTTAGTGATATGAAAATGGGAATCATGTTTTTACAGTATATTTTTATTAACTCAAGAATCATTTTAATATTTAGTGATTCTTCTTGGAAACCTTGATTTTAAAAAAAAAACCCCAAACTCCACTCTTTCTGTTTAGCGGTTATTTCTGCTATTACATTTTTTTTATCTGCTATAGTATTTACATCTTAGCCACACAATTATATAAGAACAGTATTTTCATGATAAACAGGAGAAAAAATACATTAGTATTTTGAAATTACAAAAGTAGAAATAACATTATAAGAAATAGCATATTACAAGAGGCATTTTTGTAGGGTTTTTTTTTTCCTCATGAAAATTGCAGTTCACAGTCACATTCCAGCAAGAAAGGATAATATACCATAGACATATTTTATGAATTTCAAAAGATATTCAGAAGTATGACTAGTGGTGAAGTAGCATGAAATAAAGCTATATTATGAAGGTGTCTTGCATCAAAAATGACAGCTAGAAGTTTAAGACAATATTTTGTTTTTTCTAAAAATAATGCATATCTATACTTTTCACTTAAAAAGATTGCACTTGAAAACATCATTTCAAGGGGCAGCTTTTTCTGTGGAACTGCACCCAGTTTTTCTTGGATAGTGTAATTTAGCCTGTCCCATCAGTGTCTCAAATGGTTAGAGAAATTGGTTTTATTAGCATGCAGTTCAAAACAAAATATTTGGAAAGGATATGAAAATATGAAGCATGTTATAAAGCATGAACAGTCACAGTGTCAATAACGATGAACTAAAGCAATACATTGAATATCTACGGCTATTAGCATCGATCTTCTGAAGTGCTGTGTATCTGACAAATTCCATTGGGCTTATTTGCATTTTTAAAAAATGTTCTTTTGAAAACCACTGTACATATTGATTGCAATTATTGACTGTAATTATTAACAACTAGAAATGGATTATAAAGAAACCTAGTACAGAACTCTGATTTTGTTGCAGCCTTCACAAATATTGAATAAATAGGAAAACAGCATTTTCTACAGCTGGGCTTCATGGAACATGGACTTCATGCAAAATTTGAGATTCATACACAAAATCTACAAATCTGCCAGAATCTAAGGAATGGGGCCCAGGAGTTCCAACATTTCCACGTCTCCATTAGGTCTGAAATCAATGCACAGCCTCTCCCAGTCTCCACACAGCCTCGGTTAGACCCATTCAGAGGACTTTCCAGTGCAGTGGGTAGAAACATGACAGGGACTTTATTGATTTTTTTTTTTTTTTTGGTGGAAAGGAGAAATTTCACCATAACAGGAGTTTGGTCCTGTTCTGGTTTCATTTTTTACCTACATCTCTTTGAAGATCCCTTCTTTGCTGGAATGCCATGTTCAAGACTTGGGAGAAACGCGAGATTCTATCAGAGGCACAAATGATCTGCCCTGACTGAAATAAGGACAAGGCTTTATGCCAAATGCGGATCATTAGGGCACAATTAGATGTTTTTACCAGCTTTTTACAAGACAAAACCATCAACCCAAATTCAGTATGCTTCTGTAAATCCTACTAACATGCATGAATTTATTCTAGGGGAGGCCATCTTTTCTGGACGGAGCTATGTACCCCAAGTGCTTTGAGAATGAAATAATGACATGATCATTTTAGTTCAGCTACTGTAGATGAGCTCCTAGTGTGAAGTAGCAAGGAAGGGGGGCAGTGCAAGTTTTGAATGCACAAGCAAAAAAATCAAGAAAAGAAATAGAAAATGACATTATTTTTTATGGCATAACTAAAACCATTACTGTGTTTAGTTCCAGTGCTCATATATTTAAAAGGAAGTAAAAAATGAGAGAGGTTTCAGAAAAAAACTTTCGCCACATGTCATTCATGTCATTAAAAACCTAAGAAAACTCAGCAACCATGTCTTACAAAGAAAGCCCTAAGATGCTCAATCTGTTGAATACATCCAAGATAAGATTAAAAGGTGTCTGAACCCAGTCTATAACTACCAATATTGGGAGAACAGATCTTGAGAGCAGTTTTCAACCAGACAAATACTGGGCTAGAGAGTCAGAAAAGTTCAAATTGAAAAGAAGACAAAAGTTTTCAATAAAGACAAAATAAGCATTGACAATGCTGGGAAATCCTTCCCTGAAGTCTTAAGACAGACCTTTTTCTAACAAAAACTGTGTATCAATCATTGCTTTTGGGCTGCATTGTGGAAATCACTGGAAGAAATTCTACCTTTTGCTTTTTAGGAGGTCAGGTTAATATTTCCACAGTGGTACATTCTGGGCAGAACTCCTATGAATCTATGGAATTTTTTCAGTTAAATGAGAACATAAACCAAGCATAAACAGCAGCAACTACTTTGACACCCTGTTAAACACAAAAATGTCCAAAAAAATTGTTTTCTCAGAACCAATCTCTGCATCATTTACACAAAGATTTAACTGAGAAATATTTCCCATGCAGAATTCAAATGCAAGGGGTGAAAAAAAACCATTTACACAAATTCCCATTTTCCCTGTGGTTCCCCATAGGAAAATACCCCCACCCACATTTTACTTCTACATCCTGTTATATTTTTTAATATCCTTTCCAGTTATCTGCAGATGAGAAACAGAATCAAAATCAAGACATAATTAAATCACTACCCTTTCTGAGGCACTTTTTGGTGCTATTTCATTCCTGTGCAGATTTATAACTCTTCTATCTCTTATCGTCACAAGTGTATCAAATGTGAATACATTCAACACTGCTTTAGCTTAATGTTATTAATCCATGATGATTTTATTGTTACATATTTTTAGATATTGCATATTTGAATAGGCTTTCACTCCCTTGGAACCACAGTAGTTAACAAATAAGCACATTTTTGATACTTATATCTCTTTTCCTCAACTGCTTCCCGTTATTAATAGAGATAATGGAAGGAGAAATAAATCATTTGCATAAGTGAGGGTGAATCAAATAACCATGTTTCCTTCTCAGTGTTTTAATTTCCATGTATAAGTAGAAAATGAAACACAATGTAAATTTATGTATTTTACTCAGTAACCAGCTATTCTTTAAGAACTGCTGCTCTTTTTCCATTTATCCTCTGGAACTATTTCTCTGGATTTGAAACATTCAACTTCTATTGAAAATCTCTGGGATTTTCACACTTTACTTTGGTTTTTGCATTTGGACCTCTTCCTTGTAATCATTAGAGGACTTTTTTCCTATCACAGAGAATGGATAAACTGACTAGAACTAAAAAGTGACTGTATATGGTCCACTTTACAACTCCTCCTTTCTTTCTGGCATTATTATTATTCCTTTGTATTTTCTTCAGTTTCACCCTGCTGGGTATGTGGCATGAAAATATATTTTCAGGCTATTCATATCAAAACCTTTCATACAGAATTAACTCTTCTGGCTGGCAGAGAACATTGTCAAGATTATGCTCTATGAAAGTGATGTGGGGTTACATAGGTATTTCTATTTTAAGAATACCTGTTTTGAAATTAATTTGAGAAATTAGCAATAAAACTTATTTCAATAACTTCTTTAATAAACTGTTGTGAAATGAGGAATAAAGATTTTTCTGAATTACTCATACTTGTTTTGATGTATGTGAGAGTAGAAACTAATCCAATATTTCCTTGTTGCATTGTGCTTTGTCTAGTCAATTATGCCTATCCAAGAGGCTGCAAATTCAGGCCCCAGTTGCTATCAGAAGAAATCAAATCCCTCTCCAATCATCCTTTCAGCAAAACTGGTCTCTTAGACCCATTAATAGGATAGGATTAGCTGAGTTGACAGAGAGCAAAAATGCTGTGCAGTGATTGAATGGCAGAAGTAATTTTCCAACTGGATGGCAGCTTTACAGAGGTGATGATCCAGTGGATAACATGAGCAGGAGACTCACAGGAGGAGAGGCCGTGGGTTTTGTCAATGAGAAGGATATTATCTTTAGACAACGCTTCCTAAAACTTTTCTGATTTAGTATTGTAGGGAGGACTGGCAGCTATCTACACTTACACAATCTCTACTGGGCAAATATAGCACTTCCCCTTATAGCACTTACTAAAGAGTGAAGGCACATTTTGCCTATCTGAGATATTCACTCAGGCTCTGATTCTGGATATTTGTGCCTTCCCAGACTAGCACAACACCAAAACTGACAGGACTGCATGCAAAGCCAGCCATATTTTTGCATTCACATTCTGTCTTTATTCAAAAGAGTGGAATGTTTGAGTGCTATTCCTGATGCCATGACTTTGACACAGGCGGCTGAAGACAATTTGGTATGAAGTGTTCTTGAGAGTTAGCAGCTAAAAATGTAGAAGACACATTGTACACAATTAAAAATAGAGTACCAATATTCAAAATCATTTTGTTCTATAGTTCTTTAGCTAGACACCATGAAATTTTCTTGGCTACTACTGAGATTCATTTTGTGGATGTGAACTGAGCTGAAGCTTCCTTTGGAAAACATTAGAATGGTATTAGAACAAACCTTTTCCTCATTTAAATGGGAAATTCCTCTGAAGTGAGTAGAGCTGTACTCTGGAAGTCAGCATACTGTAACCGAGTCGTTAATTTGACATCAAATTAAAATTTAATCACAGCTATCTGTGACTGCTAGTGAACAAAATAGATATCTTTATTTTTTTTAAATGAAAAGGAACTTAATTTTCTCTATTACTAGTCTACAATCATTTCAATGCTAATGCTGAATGTTATTCTGATTAATTAGTTGTTATAGATAATGACAATCTAATTACAAGAAATTTTACAATTTACAAAAAAAAAAAACCAACATTTCTTCATTTAAAATATGGTTATCCTTAGCCAAAGTAAGAACTGATACATTTCTTCTTTCTTCCATAGATTTTACAGGAACTGCAAAATATTTTTTTTTTCTGTAGCCATGTGAGTTCCTGGATTGAGGATCCATGTGTACAGAGTACTTACACACACTGCAATCAGTAAGGTCCTTTAGAGCTATTCTTGATTTTCGTTACTCACTTTGAGATGAACTAGTTAAATAGTTCTTTTCTTGGCATGGGGATATATATTGTAACTTTTACAACACTCCTAAATGATGTAAAAAAAATGAGGGCATTAGTTTAGTATGGGTGAAAAAGGTGGCTCTGACAAGGAGAAACTATACCTGTTGTAGTTTGGCAAACCCCTGATTATATGTACGTTATGTTGAGCTGCACTGATTTTTCATCTATGACTGTTCCTATCTCCAAACTGCACAAATAAAATTTCTAGTGGTAGTAGAGGGTAGTGGATATTTCAAAACAGGCCCATATTTGGGTTTTGTAGAAATTAACCCAAGACAAGTTAGAGGTAGTTCTTCTCTTCCTAAGAATTTACACAGAATCATAGAATCACACGATAACTAAGGTAGAAAGGACCTCTGGAGATCATGTGGTCCAACTTCCCTGTGCATGCAGGGACCCCTAGATCTGATTACCCAGGAATGTGCTCAGATGGCTTTGAAATATATCCTATGTTGGAAACTCCACCATCTCTCTCGGCAAGCTGTGCTGTCCCTATAGGGATCTTATGGGACACAGTGTCAAAGGCCTTCCTGCAGTCCAGGTAGACAACATTCAGTGTTCTGCTCTCATCCATCACATCAGTCAACTCATCAAAGAAGTTTATGAAGTTGGTCAAGCATGACTTACCCTCAATGAAGCCATGCTGACTGCTCCTGATGATTTTCTCATCCTTAATGTGCCTGGAAATGGTTTCCAGGATTAGCTGCTCCATCTTGTTCCAGAGAACACAGTGAGTCTTATCTGCCTGTAGTTCCCTGGTCCTTCTTCTTGTCCTTCTTGAAGATGGAAATGACATTTGCGCTCTTCTGTCTTTGGGCACTTCTCCCAGCTGCTATGATTGATCAAAGATATCTCGAGTGGCCTCACAATGACTTGTGACACTTCCCTCAGAAAATGTGGATGTATCTCATCAGGTGCATTGGGCTTATGTACGGCCAGTTTGCATAAGTATTCTCTGACCTTGATCCTCTTCCACCAAGGGTGCATCTTCCTTGGTCCATCCTTGCCCCTTTTTCTCTGGGACCTGGCATTCCTGAATGTTGATTCTGCTAGTAAAGGCTGAGGCAAAAAAGCCATTCAATATCTCATCCTTTTCTGTGTCCTTTGTCACCGGGTCCCCTGTCTTGAGGACAATGGGTCCATATTTTCCCTGGTCTTTTTTTCACTAATGTGTTTATGAACAAGCCCTTCTCGTTGTCTTTCGACATCCCTGGACAGGTGAAATTCTATTTGGGTTTCGGCTTTCCTAACGTCACTCTTGAATGCTCAGACAATGCTTCTGTATTCCTCTCAGCCCTACTTGTCCTTGCTTCCACCCACTGTAGGCTTCTTTTTTTGTGGAGGTGATCCATAAATATGAATCTGCTTTCTCGGACCCTCTTTTCTCCGGGACTTTATGCCATGGGACGCTTCTGAGCCCATCTTTGAAGAGGCCATGGTCAGCTCTCCTGAAGGAAACAGTTGTGAGCTTTCTTCTCACTGTCTTCTGTGTCTCCAGGGTCCAGAACTCCACCATGGTCATTTCAGACAAGGTTGCCTTTACCTTCACATTCCAAATGAGCCCCTTCTTTTCAGTGTGTGCACTCCAGGAGATTGCCTCTCCTCATTGGCTCTGCTATTATTTGGAAGTGGAAGTTATCATCAATATACTCCAGAAGCCTCCCTGATTGTTGTCTCTCCTGACAACTTATCCTGATAAGTTATCTCTCCAGCAGACATCAGGGTGGCTGAAGTTCCCCATGAGAACCAGGGCTTGTGAATGGGAAGCTCCTCCTGGCTGACCATAGGCCTCATTGTTTTCCTGATCAAGTGGACTACAGCAGACACCCACTACAATGGCATATTGGACAGTTCTTGAAGTCTTCCTTATTAATTTTCTTCCTTTCTGACAGAAATTTCTTGGATATGTATCCTGATGTTCATCTTCAATCATGATACATTTTTTTCTAAACCAACATTACCTTCAGTACAGGAAATGTGAAGATTATTTTTTGTTTAGTTATGCTGCAATGTAATTAATGTTTCATAATCCATCAGCATGGTAGCACGTTGCCCATGAAAATGTGGGAAAGCATCTTTTCTATTGCCAGCTCTTCTACAGCTGGAAAATTGGGTGGGACAACAAAGATGGCATCAAGAAAAAGCAACACAGGATTCTTTAGTGAAGAACCATTTCTGGTATAAAACTTTATCAGAACCAATTATAACACCTTCTCACAAAAACTTTTCCTTACAAAAAGTTGTCTCTGTGATATATTTCCCTGTAGTACATGTGAAGGGGACAGTAGAGGATACTGTAATGATCTTTCACGGGAGTGAGTCATAAAGAAGCTTAGAAGGAAACTAATGAGAAAATCTAAATGTACAGCTATAGAAGGAGCTACAGGGGAGACATAAATATTGCTGTTTGCACCATATAAATAAATATATCCATTGAAATGTGCTCTGAATATATTTCTTAGATAGCATTCTTTCAAGGTTACATCTTAAGCATGATAGAAAACGCTATTTCTTATATATTTAAGAAAAAAATTAATAATTAGTGGATTAAGTAAACTTTCCTACAAGAAAAATCCTTCTCTGTAAGTTAAATGCTGGCAAATAAAAGAAATCTTGTTTGATTGTTAGCCCATTATTGAAATGAACACACAAATCATCTGCTTCCTAGTTTTAATTCATGAAGAGGAGGAATAATTCTGAGGTTCCCAAAGTGGAAAAACTCCTACATCTAAACCATAATTAAAATTTCTTTCCGGCAGAGTATTTATGCCATTAGGCAATTCACAGAATTATAATGATGAAAGCAAGGATCCTGTATCATATAACTTATGTACTTAATCAAGTTAACAAACCTCCCAAACAAAGCACAAACATTTCTTGCATATTTTTTTAATCACATTTTCCAAACAAAGAATCTAGCCATATACTAAGAGAGAAACTCATATTTGAAGGAGGTAGAATTTTTATGAGTATATTCTGATTACATAGACCACATCAGCATATGAACAGTCATTCATGTAACAACAATGCCTTATGCGATGTAAAGGGTGTATAAATGTAATGAGTGCAGCCAACACAGTGAACAATAAGTGATGTGCTATGGCCCAACTAGTCATACCAAAACAGAAACAATCTCCACACTGAACATAGGAAAAAAATTTTACTTCACTAATACAAAACTCCAGAACGTCACATCATGCCAAGGGACAGAAATAGATCACACAGAACTACAGGAAAATCTCCTTCCAATTCAACAAAACAAAAACTAATGTACATGAAGGTGCTGGACTTGAGAAAGGAGTCTCAATTAATAGGATTTTGAATTTTTTGTATGTTCTTTTGTTTAAAGGAAATAGTTAAAGCAGCTGTTGTTTTATAATTATAGCTTGTTCCAAAACAAAACTATAAAACTGTACAAAAGTCACTAACAACATAATTTAAACTATTTTCAATTGCAAAGCCTCTTTATATAGCAGGTTAAAAACTGCTTGATCCATTTTCTTATTCTGCTTTTTACAGCTTATAGGAAGCACCTTCTTGCTTTATGAAACCTACACTTATTCCAAAAGTGTCTACTATGAAGAACATCTAATGCTCGTAAATAATTTGCTTCTTAGAAAAACAAATTCAAAGCACATTTCCCAAAACATGCTTATAATGCATGGAGAGCAGCTACCTCATTTTACTTCCATTAAAACAAACCAACTCTCCCTCCCCCAAAACCCATTTGCCTCCAGAAGTACTTTGGAATATAAAGGTCTCAAGTGTTTTATTTTATCACTCTGAATGTGCTTCAATGTTCAATATTGACAACCATAAATTTTTATCCAGTCTGCATTATTAGTGAGTTACCACTATTTTCTGTAGTGGGCCAAATTCTTCAAATACATCCCCTTCTGGTTAGGGCATTGGCAGAACCCTTAAATAACACTGCTCTAACTACTCTCTCGTGTCCTGCATCAAATGACATTGAAATGTATTTAAAAGACATGTAAAAGGTGCATCCTAACAAATGCTAAAATCAAATGACATGAAAAGGACTTGTGCTTTACATAATGTCGTCCATTACACGCTTTTCCTGTCATCAGTAACAAGTAGTCTGATGAGAAGTGTAAAATTGAAATACTCAAAACAGGTAAAGTACTAAAGTAGTAAAAAATGAGTGGAATAGAGAAACTGGGAATGAATAGTTCTTATGAGATACAATGGGATCCTCTTTAGAATTCATTCAGGTGGACAGAAATGTTTTCATTAATTTATACAGCTGGGCTAGGACCTGGATTGCTCCCTGATTCTCATAGTTTACCTGCTGTGCTGCTACTCGTCATCTGCAACTCCCATTGAGATCTCGTGGTGAATCACTGGAACAAAATGAGTTCACGAGTCCCCTCTTGCTGCCAGGGAAGCATTTCCAATCAATAGCTTTTAGTGTAATGGAAGTTACCACATTGCTTTCAAGATCTGGGTTTATGTTGTAGTTAAAATGAGCTTAGTGCCATCTCTAGTGTGTAGTTTCTTCACCAAGCTGCACATTATAAATTGGGTCAAGGCTGTTTGTGCAAACCGGTCTTTTATAGGATGAAACAAAAGCAACAGAGAAGATGTTGATACTATCACAGGGAAATCATCTTCATATGTTTTATTTGTGAATGCCTACAAACACACATATTTAGATACATATTTAGATATGATGGGAGATAGTAAAAATAGGTCAAATAAATTTTTCATGTAAATTGATTTGAGTGAGTATGCAATGGGAAAGTGCAGATTCTGATGGAAGATATGGTTATGTAAATCTCCACTGAGACGAGAAAGATACTTCAAATATATGCAGACTGGTTTAAGTCCCTTATAACACAAGTTCAAATCTCTGGTCGAAACCCTCCTAAGCTCATTTAAAATTGGAATTCTTCTCTTAGATTTACGTCATGCAACTCTGGAGTTTAAGAAGAGGACAAAGGTGTTTAGAGAAGAAAAAAAAGAAGATCTCATATAAGTATTGGCTATTTTTTTCTTATTTGTCACAATATTGTAAAAAATAGTTATAAATAATAAGTCATGTAAATCAAATCCAGTAAAGAGTGAAGTACAGATTTGATTTGAATAGAAACAACACATGTCTTCTAAGTCCCAGTTTTTCCAGGACTGAAGAACAGGTTTCATATATGATGGAAGCAAACCGTGGTACAAAGTAAAACTGAAGTTCCCTTTGTAGCTTTAGCAGCAGTCGTGCTTCCCTGAAATGAGATAAATGTCCCACTGGAAATTTCAGATCAACAGGAACTTTGCAACTGGATTACAGGATTGCACTGTAAAGGCTGAAGTTGGCACAGAGGGTTTAGTCATCTTTGTGCAACAGTGACACTCATTTTGGTATCATTTACATATAAAAGTGATCCCACTTGCTTATGTAAATTGGATATTCCCTCCTGGAATGTGAAAGTTTTCTTAGTAAATATAAGGACAATATGCATGTTGAAGAACAAAAGCAATAACAACAATGGAAAAAGAATTAAAAACAAAAAAGGGGGAAAATAAGAAGGAAAAGAATAGCAATTTCTTTTGGGAAAACTAAGTGTGCAAGTGTTAGTGTAACTTAGCACAATCCCACAAATCTCACTGTCCTTGAGAGGTTTTCCAGGAGTCATTCCTTACACAAATATTTTCTGAACAATTATAAAGCATTAGAGCAACCTTTTTTCTTTTCCTTCCTCAGAAGCAGTGATTATTATTTTCTTTCTGTATTGATTTTTATTTAACAAATATATTTACTGGGGCCATTTAAAGGAAACAATACTGTTATTTCAATCTGTTTCTGTAGATCTCTTTGAGCAATTCTTGTGGTCAAATGAAATAAACTATTCAAAGGTTGGTTGTTTCGTGCTTAAGGTGTTTTTTTTAAATATTCTATTAAAAATGAGTTGCAACTATAGGCTTAGATTAGGAAAAAAAATAAAGATAATTACCTTTTTCCACCTTCAAAGAATAGTCTAAATATATTCAGGGTAAACTATGAACATGATTGTGATTCTCTTTACCATTTGAAATCTTTACTCATTGGGCTTCTAGTGCAATGCATGGAGCATGATTGATAGCCACAAGAGAAAGCTGGAGGTCAGTTTAGCAGTCAGGGTTAGACTAAGACTAGTTGAGCTTGATTTCCAGGGATAAAAAAAAATTACATCCATTCATCAGTGTGAAGTAGTGCCCCAGATGCAATTGCTCAGAAAGGATTTGGCTGGTTTGGAAAACACATTCTTAAGTTATAGAGAGTCTCACTAACAATGCCTCAAACAAAACAATTCCCAGGCAATACACTTTCTGGCAGCCTTCTCTGCCATGGAAAACACAGCAGTAAGTGTGTTACTGTCCTCAGCCTTTACCAGCATCTCCCACTGACTAAGAGAGATGTTCACATGAACCAAGGCTGATGTGAGATCAGCAGCTTAGGCAAGCACACAGATTTTCACTAAGAAATTAGCCAACTCATGTGCCCAAATTTGATTTCCAGTGCAGTATCAACAAATCCTGTCACTGTTATATATTGGTTTGTGAACAAAACATTACAGGGTTAATATAATAGTGATTTGAATGGAAGGAAAAATATTTGTAAAGAAACCAAACAACTGAAATGGGTAAGGAAACATTACCTTGCTGAACAGGACCCTCTCTAGAAGAGATAATGTGAATATCAACTTACATATAATAAACAAATACATTCATTGTGCTACAGAGATACAAAATATACTTCAGTAGACTCTGAAACTCTAGCACACTCATACTCCTTCTTCATATGTATGGAAAAAACCCCCATACAGCCCTCAAAAAAACATGCAGGAGTTACACAGTACCTTGAAAAATCAGATTCTGAGAAAGCATTTTCATCCCTTAGGACATGAGCATCACTCCTCACAGAAAATAATCAGATAGCTATGATGTTATGAAAAAGATGGAAATGACAGTTCACAAGACTACTAGTAAATAAATATCAAGAGAAAAAATGGATTTTGGTCTCTACAAGCAGCTACAGATATACTGTGACTCCAGTGTGGAATTAAACCAATGCATTTAATCTTGTAAAACTACATTTTACAGGTGAACTTACTACTTCGTTTTGGGAGGGGAAAAAACCTCTTAAATTCATTCTTCTTAGGGTTAATTTTTTCTCATTCTACTTCTACTCTTTTTAATTTTTGAAGCTTGATCACTAAAAATGTCACTGCATTTTCAGGTGATTCCATATACTCAGGCTTGGAGCACTGAGCTCATAACTTTGAAGGGAGAAATCTTTTTAGTTCACTGATGAAGCATTCACACTTCGTTAAGCAATAAAACTTCTTCATGAATCTATGGTGTGTTTCATGAAAGGACCTCAGCAGCTTATACATATAAATAAAGCAGACAAAAAATTTGGTAGTTAATATTTCTGTGCGGAAGTGGTGCTTGAGACTTATGTGAGAGGCATTCAACTGAGGTAAATGTGTGCATCTAGGACTTCTTCCACTCGTAGCTGAGCAGAAGAGAACACAATAGGAGAATTTTAATATGATTCAGGAAAAATGAAGAATAAAAACCATGGTAGAAGAGGCTAGGCTTAGATATACAATTCAGGTAGGAGATGTCCAGACAATTGAAACAGGAGAATTGTTTAAATTGTGTTTAATGCTGCTTCCTTAGACTATAATATCTGTGAAATTTGTTGCTATCTTTTAGATAAATTCTAAAACTCTATTTTGTTAAGTAGGTGAAAATATGCAGTGTTGAATGTGATGAGAGTTTGTGACCTCCTTATTTTGTTCAGCCAGGAAACTAAGGAGGGAAAGTTCCCATAGAAGTTTTTTATTGTCTAAAATCACAGAATCACTGAATATTCTGTGTTGGAAGTGACTCACAAAGATCACTGAGTCTAACTCTTAAATGAACTCTTAAATGAGAGATTGAACCTCAACCTTATTAGCATAATGCTTTAAATTCTTGTTTATTCTAAGAATCCTGGCTGTTCCTCCATTTAGATTATCTTTTCTGGTTTTTTTAACAATAGTACTATTTGCACTAATATTTTTGCAATTCTTATCATAATAAAAAGCAGTTATCCTACTATTAATAAGTGGGCATGAAACAGATCAGAATCTTCTGCACCCCAGATATATGTACTTATTTTTAGGAAATGCCTCCCAAGTGCAAATTTAATTTATTGCAGGCTTTCCCTTTTCCCCTTAGCTTTATGTCTCCTGTAGAAAGAATTGTAGATTTAATATGAAGAACAAAATGTCAAACAGAAGAAAATAAAGAAGACTTACTTTTTTTTTCCACCAAGAGGAAAGTTAAAAAATCTCTTCTTATCAAGCGTAATAGAGAAGAAATGTTGTTATATATGCAGAAAAACTTTCTCAGGAGAGAAATAAGGAAGAGAAATATTCAGTTCAGTTGGGTCCAAACTACAGGGTCTTCAAAAAGCAACCAGAACAACAAAAGCACCACATATTATTCATTGCAATAACATTACGTGCCAAAACATCAAGCCACTTCAGGAAAGAGATGAATACAAACAAATCCCTTAGACATCCTCATCTAACTCTACACTACAGGATCCAAAAAGCAGAGACACGACAAGAAGCAAAGTTTCACCAAAGGTTCATCTTGTTCCAGACTTCATTCTGTCATTTCCTGGGCTACTCATGACCATGTAAAGTCCAAACCAAGCAAACCGTAATAATGTTTGTGTTTCTGGATCCTTTTTCCTGTTTTCTAATCATTCCAGACAAACAGTGCCATGGCTCTACTTTTTCTACCACCACCGTCCTTTGGCTTGTCCCTTCCTTCCTTCCAGTAACAAACTCCTGCTGAAGCCCTCACCCTCTCTTGTTAGTAAAAGTAGAGACAAGTAGGATTTTTCCACAATCTGACTACTGGGAGTAAGGAAGGGGAAAAAAACCCAAAACCATTATTTCTAACCTAAAGGCAAAAATATTTCATATTAAAATCAAATAACCCCACACTGAATTATTACAGCTACTAGCACTTTTTGTCTTTGGCCTTTAGTGTATTGCAAGATTTAATTCTGTGGTCACCAGCTGTTAAGTAGAATATTTTACCAGGGATGTATCAAAGCAATTAATTGTGATAAAAACCAGAACCATCCAGCCTGTTTTTCTGCCTTAGTGTAGGATAAACTCTATGTCAGTCCTTATAATATTTATCTAATGTCTTCCCATCCTCCAGTCTCATTACATCTATTTCAGTCTTTCATTATTTGCATCATTAAAAAAGATCTTCCTAGTATTTAAACTTAAATGCAATTGCTGCAATTTAACCCTGTTATTCTTCTCCTATCTGCCATGGATAAAAGAACAGATTATTTCGTTTTTATACCACCCCTTCACAAGCTTGATTTCTGCCATCAGGTCCTCCCTTAGTCATTTCTCCTGTAAGGTACATAAGCCAAATTATTTAGTTTTTATTTCATAGGTCTGCTTTGTTGCTGAAATGTAATGGTTAAAATTGAATGCAGAATTCCAGCCTTGAGGACAGCCCTGAGCAGAATTGGATAATTACTTCACCATGTCTTACAAGCTGTATTTCCATTTACAAGAGATAAAATGTTCTCTAGATTTTTTTACAACTTCATGGCTTTGCTAACCCCTGTACAGAATGTGATACATGCAGACTCACAGATTCTTTTCCAAAGAAACAGTATTTCACCAAGTTTTTTCTACACCATATTTTTGCTGTCCATAATTTCTTCCTACGCCTAGCACCTTCCACTTGCTTCCACAGAGTTTTAGCATATCTTTTGGTCCTTTTCTCTAATTTGTCAAAGCTGATTTTGAATTCAAAGCTTGCTCTTGAGTGTATGGTTTCTCTTCCCCAGCTCTGCATTATCACAGATTTAATAAACTTGGTCTGTGCCATACCAGCCAGGCTGATTAAAGGAAAATAGAAAGGAATTGATTCCAGGAGGGATGTCTGTGGTTGGTTTGTCCTCTCACTTTGACAGGCAATTACTGGCAACTTGAACAGTTATCCAGACAACTTTGCATTCAATTTACTACCAATTTAGAAACTTAATCTAGCCCAAGATTTCATAGCTTGCTTAAGAGAATATCATGCTAGACAGTGCCTAAAGATATGTTAGACAGTGCCTAAAGATTTGTTTAAGATTACATGACATCTGCTGCTTCTTGACAATCTGTAACAATTGTTGAAGAATTGGTTTAATGTAATTTGTTGCTGACCTACTGATACTCATCTCTTTCTTGCTTTGCTACTGCTAGCAAATCATTTTCTTGATTATTTGTTCCAAATTCTTCCAGGAACAGAAGTTAGGCTGGCAAGGTAGACTTGGCTCTTTTTTATTGCAAATTTAAATTTTGGCACTAACCTCCACCTCTTGCAGTCTTTGAAAACATCATATGCCCTTAGAAATATTCTTAAAGGAAACCTCCAACAGAGGTTAGATTGCTTCTGGCCAGTATTGTGTGTGATTCACATCAAGGTGAAGTTCATCACACCATGGTCTGTCATGTACTGCAAGGGCATCGAGGTCCTGAATAAGCTGAGATGTAAAGAATAGACCACTTTCACAAAGAATGCTCAAATACCTATGCAGGATAGGCATGCACCGGCTAAAGAATATAAGAACAAAGGAACAATATAGAGAGAGCATATTTTGCTAGTTATTTCTGAAGTATTTAAATCTGTATTGAGAGATCTAAGTTTGTAGCAGTCAAAGTATATATTTTAGGTTACGCAAAGAATTGAATGCCTGCAAAAATAAACGTGTACGTGACCTACCAAAGAATAACCATAGTTATTCATATAACCAGTTGGGTCTGGCTGAGAGGGAGTTAACTTCCTTTGTAGCAGCCCATATGGTGCTGTGGTTTGAATTTGTGACTAAAACAGCACCAAAGCTTTGTCTGGTCCTTATTCTGCCACCCAGAAAGTATGCTGGTAGTGGACAGGAAGCTGGGACCAGACGCAGTCAGGACAGCCGCCCCGACCTGGCTGAAATGATGCTCTGTACCACACAATGCCATACTCAGCATCAAAACTGGGAGGTTTTGTCTTCAAATGTGGCCGTTGTTTGGAGTCAGGCTGGGCATCAGTCTCATTAATGAGAAAGTGATTGCCTTCCTATCACTTATTTTTTTCCCATCTTTTCTTCATTTATTAAACTGTGTTTATCTTGACTCATAAATTAGCAACTTTTATCTTTTGCTTTTCCCGTTCCATCCCTTTCCTGCTGGTGGAAAGTGAGTGAGAGACTGGATGAGTGTGTAGCTTCTGGCTGAGGTGAACTGAAAACACGTCAGTTAGATGGAAGACAGTCATTCCAAAAACTTCAGGCCATGTTTTTACTACATGTATTGATTCCAAGAAATATCTCTAGTAAAGTTAGTAACATAGGCAGCTTAACCTGCTGAAAAAATTTGTTTGGCTATTTAAAAGTATGCTGAATTCTGTTCAGACATTAACCGCTTTGTTGCATGCAGTAAGGAAAATTATTTTTGCACAAAGTAAATATACTATAATTTTTGGTTGACTCAGTACCATTAAAATAACTTAAATACACAAGTAGCACAGTATGGATTTCACTTAGTCTACAGATTTCTATGGATTTTCTAAACTACAGTGTTTTGATTAAAATTACAGATGTGACTGAACCACCCATTTAGCTTTTATATCCATATTTTAATTCTTTACTTCATCCTCTAAAAACCACTTCCTAGCTTTCCATGGAAAAACAGATGCTCAGCGAACAGGCAAACCAACTATTTATCAATGTTCATAGTATAAGTGATAGAACCAGCAAATGTTGCTAGAATTATTGAGTTTTGCATTATCCAAACTTTACATTGAAGTGCTCAGACTTTTTCTGCAGATTGCACTTCAAGAAGCCACAGCTTCTGTGCATGGCAGAAGAATTCATATATATATTATATATAAAAATCTATTTATTTATTATAAAAAGATGTGAATATTGAAAGTTTTTATCTGTCTACTTAATGCTGAAAATATTTGGGTCTTATGGCATTTTTATGGGCTTTGAACCAAAAATTTTACTTCTAATTATAAGCTAAGACTAAAGGAATTCATCATCTACAGGCAAAACTTTACATACCTTGCAAAAGTCAGGTTTAATTCTGTATCTAGAGAACAAGATTTTCTACTTGTTCTCGGTATTTAGGTTGCAATGCAATCTCTGCAGCAGGTTTCCATGAATGTATAGATCAGCATTTTGCTAAATGATGTGTGAAAATAGTTACACACCTAGCATGTTTAGATTTCGAAGTTTTGTATTACTTTAAATAGATACCAGACTACTGCTGACGTTTTAATAACTTTTGTGGTGTACTGAATCCGGTACTGACAGGCATGCATTACATTGCAAAGACAATGTAGGAGGAGAAAAATGACAGATCTCAGCTTCTCAGTGGATATTATACTTTGGGACTCTATAGAGAGCAAGTTAGCCAGCTCTGGTTACTGGTGACTGATTGCTATTTAAACTGTCATTACTTATTTCCTTTGATATCCATTTTATTGATATTCCTGCATGTAATGTTGAACAGTTAAACTGATGACCTCCATAATTTCTTTTGTCCTTGTGAATTTAAGTATCAAAAATGTGCATTTGTAATTTTAACTATTTTTCTTGCTACTTTCTTCAGAGCTCAGCAATCAAATCCACCTGGGCCTAATGCTTTGCAATTTTCACCCGAGTAACTGTTTTATTACCTTTTCCAGCATAACAGCAAGGTCTTTAACATTTCTCTTTACCTCAGGAAAATGTACCTGTCTCTGTGATGAAATCTTCTGTGTTTTCTACAAGTAACAAGACAAATAAATGTTTTACTCCCTTAGCAGAATCAAGCTCATTAATTCCCATCCTCCTGTTGTTCTTCTCAGTGATCCCGGTTTTTGCTTTTTTTCTCTTATTGTAAATTCAAGTTAACTCAGCTCAAACATCATTAAATTCAGTATAACCCCCAAAACTGTACTTTGAAAATTATACTTTTTAAAAAGTACTCTGTTTACTACCTTTACCTCTGACATCCTCTTTATCTACGTCATCATATTCCTCCCTGTGATTCAGGCATACCATTCTACACTATTGGCCACTAATCATTTATGTAGGACATCCATGGAAATTCCAATATTAGTCAGGTGAGCTCCTCTGCAGAGGATGAAGTTATGTGGACTTACACCAGTTCAGTATATCAGGTATATTTTTCTTTTCTGATCCACAGGAAAGGTGCTGTTGTATGTTATTCATCTGCCACTGCACTGCAAATCAACTCCCTACTTACAAAAGGCAATTCCCCTATTAACTATGGTCATAGCTAATAGAGACTCACATGTCTCAAGGTTTAAGTTTAGCAATTCATACATAATGCCTGGGATTGTAAAAAGCATCAAAAAGTCCATAAACATGCCCCAGAGTAAGAGGAAAAAGATTTGAAAGCCTTCATTCTAACAATGTTTGAACTGATGTTCATCCAGATAAACTGCAATCATTGGAGGAGGCAGAACACTCAAAGTAATTCCAGCCTTATTACAAATTTAGCATCATGCTTATAGGCATATATAAGAAAACAAAAAAAAATCTGGTATTGTCTTTAAGGAATGAACTGGTCAACACTGCAGAAGAGGGGAGGATGAGGGAATTTTTTCACTACCATTCACATCTTTCAACAGGGGCTTTCTTGCTTTATGGGAGTATTTTTTCATTTAAAATGTTAAGTGTAGACACATTAGGCATTTGGAAGACAATAGGATTTATGGCTTGAGCTAGTATACTAAATTTCATGGTCTTCTAAAGCCACTCTGTGTATTCAGCCATGGATTACCTAATATTTCAAGTCACGTATTGTTTCTCTAAATCCGAATTCGCTAAGTTTTATTTGTCATATACACACTGGCAGAAGTACAAACAGTAAAATACTTTTTATGTTATTAATATAATTTTTCAACCATCTGCACTCTAAACAACAAAGATTAAACGCCTTTCATTTTTTAGCCTAAGTAAAATGTCAAAGGCTAATTTTGTTCTGTGAACATCTGAAAAGTATTAGCAAAAGCTTTTACGCTCTTTTCAACATATTTATGGTTTCAGAACAAAAATGGTAGAGAAATAAATAAGGTTCCTGGCCTCTAGCTTGAGACACAGCTTCTGCAAAATAAAAACAACAATCTTATAAAAGAAGTACAAAGGAAAATTTTGCTTTTTGTCATCAGGTCAAAGCTGGAGTTTCAAATGTTTGCAGGCAAAGATTTTCCTGAATGTTTGCAACTTTTAACGAGAGTAGTTGCTTTGTTGTCTTTGTTTATAAATTTCCATGTGTAAAACCAACTTTTGCTCAGGATTATGAATTGGGCATTTAAATATCTTTCAGGAGCAATACCGAGCCACATATCTGGCCCACATTACAAATGAAGAAACTAAAATCAAAAGGGTGAGATCATGTCCCTATGATGAAAAGAAAACAAGGAAAACCTGTAGTTTCAACCATTTCTTTACAAAAGTTTAACTGATTTATTTGAATATGAACTGTAGGTAAGTTTAGTAGAATTACTTATTTGAATGGTATTATAGACTGTTAAACCTAATTTCAGGGGATAGGGATTGACACAACGTTATCAGATTATCAAAATGAAGTGAAAGTTTAGTGTTTCCTAAAAATATCTAACCTTATTCAATAAATAAATTATTTGGATGGTGCAGACTATTTCTAGATTGCTACCTTTATCTCTCTTTTTTTTTTCTAGTTTTGTTCAACAGCATTAAAAAAAAGATAATAATTTCCACAGAATATTTACCACCATGAAACGAGGTTTTGAATAAATAAAAAAAAAATATGTACAATGACCATTAAAAAGAGCTGCAGTCTATGATTATACTAGTGAGCAGCAAGAAAAGTAGCTATGTCAGAAGACAAGACAAGGCACTGATATTAGGTTTGAGGCTCTTGCCTTTCCTCTGTCTGTCAAATGGCTGAATTTGGGTAGTAACTAATTCAGAGAGGAGGCTGGATTGAAAGTCAGTCTCAGGCAATGATTATTCCCATTAAACAGTGTTTTCCACAGACACAAAACCTGCCGAGCCCCAGAAGCACTTGCTATTTTATTAAGGGTACTGCTGGTTCCCATCAACTTCTAATTATGAGGGATAAACCCTGAAGTTCCTCACAAAGCTCAGAAATTTCACTTCTGCTTCCACTCGAGTCTGATCTACCTGCAGCTGTATTGAAAATTCCAGGAATACACAGAAAATTAGTAAAGCTTAGTTGAGATGATGCATTTTATAACATGTGAAAGAACACACAGCATTGCACTGTCAGGGAAGCTCACATTGCATGGTGTTCCTTTAAATATATCTGTCTATCTATATATGTATAAAACCTCTCTTATTCTGAGTCTAAGAGTTATTTAAGCTGCTATGAAAACCTGAGTAATCATAAAGCAAAGAAAAAATGTGTTTTCTTTTTGAACTTCCTCATCTATTAGCAATTTTTTGCACTTAATAATAGATTTTTAATAACAAATAATTACTTCAAAACATGATTACCATTATCTACTGCTCACAGTACTCTGAATATAGAAATTCTATAAACTGCAGTAGGATCATTTAGCATTTAGATGGCTACTTAAGCTTATACATCAAATCCTAGAAGTAAGGAGAGTTTTCTTACATTTTTCTATCTTTTTTTTTCAAATATACACCTTGAACCACATATTTAAAAAAAAACAAAAAGTTTGTGCTTTATCTGTGCAAATTCATGAATTATGGAGTCTCACTGCCTTCCCTTATTATTTCCAACATGAAGTTTATTTCTGGTTATATAGAAGTACAGAATCTAGATCTCTCCTACACCAGTGCTGCCCTACAACCAAAAAAGTTACCACTTACTGCCATTATCAAGGAGAATAAAGATAATGGAAAACACTTATAAACAAATAAACTTTAGGGATTATTTTATGAAGACGCATTTTAAGACATAGGTAATCTCATACAAGGACCACTGAATTCAAAGGGCATTTTGTGTTGACCTTAGTGGGTTTTGCATCTGAATGTGAATAGAAAACTGACAGCAGTGGAAATGACTTCTTAAAGTGTGCCCCTGTATATCACAAGGAAAAGTTCAACCTGATACTGGAAGGAGAAGATGCCAGACACAGATCTTCATTTAATGCACAGATAGTTCACAGCTCCCTACTGAGGTGCATCACACAGAAAGGAGTCATGTGCAGGCCATTATGAGAATTCCTGAACTGGGAACAATTCAGGGGTGGTTATTTTGAGAATCTCGGTGTAGAATTAAAAAACCAAAACAAACAAAACCCACGAAATAAACAAACGAGCCAACAAAAGACTAGTGAATACAAAGGAAACACTGTAAAATCTGGAGAAACTATTCGCTTGCTGGGAAAAGGCTAAAGGTTATCAGACCCCATGAATGTCTATACTAACTCATACCATCACCCTCAAAAGGCTTTTTATAGTTATCACTTTCCAAGAAATAGAAAAAAAATAAGGTAATACAAATCCCCACAATGAGAAAGATAGTTCAAATATTTCATTCTTACCTGCACAACGAATTAAAACTTTTTCTAGCCTGCTTTCTTGAAAACAGATCCTTGAATTTTAAGATACATCTTTAACATTCACTTCCACTTAACCCAGTGACCTCATTAATGAAACACTGCCTTGTTAAAAAGTATCTTAACAAGCTCTGCTCCTTTCAATTCAATGAAACTACACCACCAGGATCAAGCCTTGTGCAAATGCAGTACAAGAGTTTACTTTTTGACCATGGCTATTCAGCAATCCAACTACTTACAAGCATTTTTCAAATACATAGCACCTGCTTCCCTGAAGACCTGTTGAAAATATTCTCTACACAGAGCTCTCTAAATTTCCTTCATATTTGAAAGTCTTTGAAGTGTGTATGCCAGAATTGCCAAGTGTTTAGCCTCTTCCATTTACTTATGAGGAAACTTTATCTTTTTCCAGGCTTCTACACATTAATAGTATGCAAAGGTTTGAGGAGAGAAGAACTGAGAGCAACAAAAAAAATTGATGAACTAGTGTATACTTTGATACATCTTCTCAAATACCATTTTTCATTTTGCTGGCTACTCAGTATATCCTGTTTGCGCCTCTCACATCATCATTTATATAAAGTAGGTGATCTTTTAAAATCAAAAACTCTGCCAAATCACTGCTGCTACGAATGAAAAAAGATACCACCTCTATATTCTAATGTTATCTGAAAATAAAATTCTTTCCTGTTTGTCTCTTTTTGCTTGTGAAAGTGATCTCAAAAATGAGCTAAAGATTTTTTTTTTTCATGGATGACATACACTATAGGTATTTTGACTTGTAAAAGAATGGAAGAAAGAAATAAAAAAGTACAAAGAAATAGCATATAGACAGTTACCACAAAATCCTACAAATAAAATTAGTAATTAAAATATAGGACTTTTTTTCTGTTGAAGTTTCTGAAGTTTGGAAATCCTGAATCATTCACACATCAGCATTCTCACATTCTAGCAAGATTGAAAATTTGGTGCACTTTGTGCTTGATAAAAGAAATGGAGACATTTAGCAGAAGGAATAATTAAAATATATTCACCTGCCTACAATTCTTCTGGATTTATATACAGCATATACCAAATACACTACTTTTCCTTAAATCACCACAATACAACTGTGCCCCTGAAGCAAGTACACAAATAAAACACAGCAATCAAAGACTAATACGAGAAGATTTACCTGCATAATTCAGGTTATTATCTATGCTGCTGAAAAAAGTACATTTGGGAACTTTCAGATAACATAAGAAAACTTGCAAGACTGCACTGGCAGGTCACAGCATTCTTATTTTTCCTCTTTGTAAAAACCTAAGAGTCCAACCCCTTTTGTGACAACAAAACAGAACAGTAAGTATTACTAACTTTCTTTTTTAAATTTAATGCTTTGATCATAAAGACATATCTGTTGGATTTTACTATATTACAGTATATGATAATACCAGGCATTAGTACTGAAGAGGATCTTATGCATTTAACTGGCCTATAATTGCATAACAAGGCATGATTTTTCTGAACAATGTTAATTGTTAAACAATATCTATTTCAACATCTATGATGTGCTTTGTTTTCAGCTTTGTCGTCCTGGTTTAATTGTTGAGTTAGTTTCACAGTTCATAATTAAATTCATATTTGAATATTGACAGTTACAACTTTTATAAATTTCAGTTTTGCTTTATATAAATATTTCAACTATTCCCCAAGAGACCAGGATGCTTTTATGGTGACCAGAGTAAGGATGTCTCAGTCCAGTTACAGCATAATATATACATTTATACACCACAAGAAAACGTGTTGCACTATTTTTTCACAAAAAGGAGAACATAAAGTGCTTTTATTTCTAGCACTAATTTATGAACGGGTGGGGTATTTTGGAATAGCTTATTGAGACAGAGCAGTTCCAATAGATTAAGCCTTCTATTTCCTCATCCAGTGCTTAAGTAATTTCAATGACTTTCTTAAACAGATCAAATTAAAAAAAAAAAAAAGATAACTGATTCCCATTCTTTTCTTGAAGAATTAACAGAATTCTGTCAATTTAGCAGAAACCCCCACCCCCAAAAATCTTTCAATTGTTTTCGCTGAGTAACTGTGGTCATGTCATATGTCTATCAAGTGTCATGGTTTCAGCTTTCCTTTTCTTAAAGAGAATCACTTGTTTGATCACAGTGTCATTCTGGAGCACTGCTAGTATGCAGCAGAAGCTCAGTGCTTTATTTTTATTCCATCCCATGATTTTCTAAAAACCCACGCTAATAGATTCTAATGCAACTCACTTGTGAAAAGCATATCTACCAGGAAGAACAAGTGCCAGATCTTTCTGAGACATAGTGCATTCTCTCCCTAACAGCTGTCACACATGTTGATTAACAATCTTCTGCTTGGACATGGTGGATGTGTCCAGTTGATTTGTAATTTCACGTTATGCTATGCAATGTGTCTGTATTGGCAACTGATTGCTCCACCTCAATGAGGGCAAAATGTGACTCAGCAGCCTTTAAAATCACAAGTTCCTCTTTATATAACTGTATTAGCATTGTAAACACTTCTGGAAGGTGTGCTGTAAAACTGACAAACTTGCCACCCTTGAATAATTTCAAGCTCAGTAGGACTGTATTTATTTCTGCTTCTATTGCCACTTCTGCATTCCCAGGTTTCATATTTTCTGTGAAGAAATGTGATTGAAATGCATAAATTTGGTTCCTCATTTTCTACTGAGGTGTATCACAGCCTTAACTTAAATCTTCTTTCACAGATTTCTACATCAGAAATATTCTGCCATGGTGGCTTGTGACATGGAATTATCTGTAATGGCTAAAATCTGATCAAGCTCATCTAGAGTTGTTCTTAGATAAGTGATTACAGGTAATTTAAGCCTTAGGTAATTTAAGATGCTTAACAGCATGTATTCTTAGTCTTCTTCTGTGAATACTCAGGCTTGGGTAGTAACATAAACAAAAATCAGACCACTTTGAGTTAGCTCACTAACTTTTCAAACAAACAATCTGGTAATGCTCTATTTTTTTTTTTTAAGGTCTAACCATCAGCAGACATTTGCAAATATCCTAAACAAAGTTTACCATTCTTGAGTCTCCATTTGCCAGAGAACACTTTACCTTTCCAGTTAATGCTTAGTCTTCCAGTCTCAAAAATTTCATTAGCCAACAGTATAACCAAGACTTTCCATACACCTTCAACAAGGGAAAAAACTTTTAATCCAACTATTCAAACACAGTTTCTCACTTATAATACTGAGTCTTTCTCAAAACTTTACCTCCTCAAAAACACTGTGCACCCCTGCAGATGTGCTGGGATTTTCCAGGTTCTGCTAAAGCCATAAAAAGTCTATTTCACTTTTCATAGTATCTCCCCTTAAAGTACAGGTTCTGTTGCAATTTTTTTTACAACTCTTAATTATACAATAAATTCATATATTTTAGACATATCTTTACATACACAGAAGAAACAACCACATTTCTTAAGCTGTGTCAATAACCTGCCCATTTTGCCTATGACAACAAATCCATGATGTTTGTTTAGCATTTTTAAATGTTGCAATCTGTTCTGTGTGTTTACTTGGGGCTTGATTTTATCACTAAATTGATAGTGCATAAAGTAAAAGCTATTATATCTGCAGTGCTGAAGGTACTGTAAACATGGAATAAAAATGAGGAAGACCTGGGGCTGATCTACCTGTTACATATTATATTGTTCCCTTTTTAAACAGAATTTTCATGAATGGCTGTAAAAATTAACAAGCTTGGACCTTTCTACATTTTTGGCTCCTTCTCATGCAAGGTTTCTGCCAGCATGAATATATTGGCACAGGGTAATATTTGTGTTCAGTTGAAGGCAGCTCTGCAATTAACAAAAGAATATAACCAGGTAGTTGAGCCAGATAAACACCGGTGATATTTTAAGAACTTATTGAAGGTACTAGAAAGGCTGAGAGAGTTGGGATTGTTCAGCCTGGAGAAGAGAAGGCTCTAAAGTGATCTTATTGAGGCCTTCCAGTACCTAAAGCGTGACTACAAGAGAGCTGGAGAGGGACTTTCTACAAGGGGGAATGCTTTTAAACTGAGTGAGTAGGTTTAGGTTAGATATTAGAAGAAATTCTTTACCCTGGGGGCAGTGAGGCACTGGAACTGGTTTCCCAGATAAGTCATGACTGCCTCACCCCTGGAAATGTTCAAGGCCAGGCTGAATGGGGCTCTGGCCAAATAAGTGGAGTGGAAGGTGTCCCTGCCCACAGTAAGGGGGCTGGACCCAAGTGATCTTTAAGGATCTTTCCAACCTAAACCATTCTATGATTCCATAATTCTATGACTTTTTAAAAGAGGCCTCATCTATAGTGCTGTGTCCCACCATAAAAGGAGAATGTAAAGCTACTGGAGAGCATCCAAAGGAGGGCCGTGAGGATGGTGAAGGGTCTGTGGAGGGGAAACTGTGTGAGGAGTGGCTGAGGGCACTTGGTCTGTTCAGCCTGGGGAGGAGGAGACTGAGGGGAGCCCTCATTGCAGTCACAACTTCCTTGTGAGGGGAAGAGGAGGCGCAGGCACGGATCTCTTCTCTGTGGTGGCCAGTGACAGGGCCTGAGAGAATGGCCTGAAGCTGAGCCAGGGGCGGATTAGGTTGGATATCAGGAAAAGGTTCTTCACCCAGAGGGTGGCTGGGCACTGGAACAGGCTCCCCAGGGCAGTGGTCACAGCACCAACCCTGACAGCGCTCTTGGGCACATGGTGCAATTTTTTGGGATTGTCCTGTGTAGGGCCAGCAGTTGGACTCAATGATCCTTGTGGTTCTCCTCCAGCTTAGGATATTCTATGATTCTATGATATATATGACAACTAAAATGATGCATCTGGTAAAAACACAATCTCCCTGTATACATGGCATTTATCAGAATTCATTTTTTAAAAAAATCATATCACCATCTGTTAAGGACAGTAACACATGGCCACATCTGATTTAGTATCGTATTGCTTCACTAAAATCAATATACCCATGTCAATTTATATGAGCTAAGGAAGCATTCATTTTTAATTATGTTATATTTGGGGGTGGGGGAAGATTTCTTGCTTTTTAAATGTACAAGGTATTTCAAAACTATTTTGAGATCAGAATCAGGTGCCTTCTATATTTTTTGATTATTCTGTGGGGAAGATTTTTTTTTTTTTTAATCTACTGAAAATACTATCCTAACAATAGTTCTATTAGGAGTTCATATGTATTTGGTTAAAATGTTCATAATTTGATTTGTAGTTAACAAAATGTGATCATTTACATCACATTTACTATTGGGTTAACGTCAGACAGACTTTGGAGTTACGCTAGTTTCCTAAATAATGAATATTGTCTGCTAAAATTTAATTATCTTAATTTTACTAGGCTTGCAACAGATAGCATCATGAGCTGCAAAACTGAAATCTACTTAGATTCATCATCACATGATAATAGTATCTGCTTCAGCTTCCCAATTGTGCCTTTTTCACCTTTAATGTTAGTTAGCAAAAACATATATTTTAACGAATAAACCATACAATTCTTGAACTTACATTTCAGAAGTTAAAACTTTTGTGATTAAATCCCTACCTGACATCTGAGAGTGTCTTCAAACCGATGAATCACAGACCCTTATAATCCTCAATGATTTAGACATAATGCCGTAGACAACCTTAATAGCCAAGAGTCTCCATGATCAAATGTACAAACATTTGTTTGTACGTGGTTTCAGCTTTCGTTGCTAGGAAGTTGTTAACATTTTTATTTAATAGGCCTACATCATCCCAGGATGTAATTAAAATAGTCTATTTTATTACATGCAGTAATACCAGTCCACATGACATTCACAAATTAATTTCTTTCAAAACTTTCTTATTCTACAGTAGAACCAAAACCTTCTGACCTTCTCAATATCTGTAGCCGGCCACTGAGAATGTCATAAGATGCCATGACACAAAGGGCAGAAATGACATCCAGTTCACCTTGCCTCACCTTGAGTTGACAACTGCACTCTTCAAACTGCTCTGCTTCCAAGAGCACTGTTTTGGGGTTTTTGTTGTTGCTTTTTCTAAAATACTACTAGCGCAAATAAAAGAAGAATAAGCTTCTAAATTTAGCAATAAAAACTAAATGACAGAGGTGGACTTGCAGTTGCAACACTTATCTGTGTTCCATGTCTATGGTGAGAATGAAACAAGGGATAATAGGATAATTAATTGAAACTTAAACTTAGGTTATGAACTGCAGTGGAGAAAAAAATTCAAATTATACAGTTGAACTGTTCATCTACAGTAGTCTAAAGTATTCAGTTAGATTGCAAAAAACATAATTGCAATTGCAAAAAACATAATACTGAACATTTTTAGAATGTCTGACATGGTAGAAATTCTTTTTAATGCAATCAAAACTGTTTAAATGGAGACTAAGAAGATAACAAGAGGTGCAAGTATAGTATATTCTACAAAGTTGTGCTTTACTGTTTGTTGTACAAAATAACGCCAAGGTTCCATGAAATAATATCAAGTGTGCAGTACCGTGGTGCATATCATATATATCCTTATTTAGTTTATACATAAGAGCTGTTCACATTTTTGTGAGTAATTATAGCTTTGCTAATTTTTTCCAAATGACCTAACCGCAACCTTATGATCCAATTATGCACAGTACTTAGCATCTACAAAGTTATAGGGCTAGTTACCCCTCTAACCCGGTACATAAGAAAATAGCCTGGTCCAGCTGTTATTTTTGAAAATAAAGTCCTACTGACAAAAAAAAAAAAAAAGGATTTTAAATGTTTTAACTTGATATTCTAGAAGTCTTACAAAAATGGTAAGTAGTTACTTAATCTTTAAATATCAGTTACGCATTTTTGAAAAAGTATTTTCAATAATGCCTCGTGCATGTGTCTGCAAAAATATTTGTTAGATCGCTAATCAATTAAACTTGCACATATGACTTTGACAATTCACCTGCATCAGACAGCAAAATGCATGCCTACACTCTTTGGATTCACTTTCCAAAATCTAACCAATGGATGGAAAAAAGGCCTGTGCCAGTTCTACCTCTTGTGTTTCTGAGCTTAAGCCATAGTTTTACCTCCTGCTTTTATTTTTCTCTTTGTGTCCTGGTTGATTTATATTTGATTTGTAGGAAAATACAGAAAAAAAAAAATCTGTCTCAGTTCTTTCCTGGTGTTATAGTCAGATGTCCTTTAAGGTATTTTGGACAAGAACTTTTGTATATTTAATATTACTTTATGATTATAGCAAACATTTTTTAGGCAGAGATTTGTTTTCCCAAATCCATGTAACAACTGCACTGTATTGCCCTAGTGTGCAATGTTGCATCAGAACAAGAATTTAGAAAGTGCAAAGAAAAAAATGCCTCTACTTTCAAGTACCATTCAAGTATATGGTTTCCTAAAAAGCAGATTAAATTGCAGGAGTTTTTATAAATCCAAGAAATATCACAACACTGAGAAAGTGAAAGAGAATAACTGACACATCCTTTATGTGAAGTTAATCTGAATGAGAAGCAAGGCTGAGCTGACAGAAGCAACAAATGCAGAGCAGAAAATACACCATTCATCCTTAATATTCTGCTTGAAGGATGGATACATAAATAATGGTTTCCTGAGGAGAAGTGTACAACTTCTCTGTGCCATTTTGTTTGGTAAAAAAAGGTAACCACAACTAAAACTGAATTTTAATAGAACTTTCTGCAAAATGTAAACTGTGTACCCGCAGACAAAAGTATTGATGAAAGATTGTATTGATCAGCTACATTCTATGCCTGTGCAAGCATTTGCTTATTTATAGTGAGTTGATATTGGTAGTTGAACACAACTGCTCAGTAGCTTTCTTTACCCCTAAGCTCTGGCCTTTCAGGTAGTATGTTTAAAAGTGAGAGCTATATATATTCCTGATTACAAAAAAAAACCCCAGCTTTAGAAACAGTATCCTTGGACATGGGTAATTTTTTCCATTTTTTATGATGACAACCCCATTTCTATCAATTCATTTGCACAATATATTGAAAATATCAAAAAATTATGTGGAATCTTGTTGCATTCTGTGCTTCTTCAGAAAGAAAAGTATCTATGTTGTGATGAAAACATTTGAATTACTCTGCAAAATCATGCAGAACTCCTTAAATGCCATTTCACTGAACTTCAGATATATTGTAAACACAGAGATATAATCTAAATACCAAATTCATATGTAAGAGAAATGCTGTTAGAATAATCTTTCACTTTTTACTTCTACAAAACCCAAACCAAGACAGCATCAAGGTGACATTTAATTTTATTGCAACACCAAGACTAAGATTTACGAATACATATTTTAGTGACATTCACATTCTGTGAATTTAAATTTTTGATACCTAACAGAGCAAAGAATCTTACAGTACTGCATTGAAAATTTAGCACTTTCTAGAGCAGAAATAAGATTCTCGTGAATACACCATACAGACAAGCAACAAGCTGAAACAACACAATTAGGAGACAATTCACCACAGCAGAAAGCAGGGTTGAGTAAACTATTATCTATTTGTTCAGCTGCATCTATAGTCCCTTAGTAAATAGGCCCACATTACTTACTAATTAGGTGCATATTTATGCACTTGTATATCACTTTCTCTTATGGATAATGTATTTATTTTCTTTAGAACATTTGAAATCCTTGCAGGTTTTGTCACTGAAGCTGGTGACCTATTTAACTAACAAGGTTTGTCCAGTCCCTACAGCACAATTTATTGAGTTACAGAACAGATAGCACAGCACTTCACACAGAGATCAGAGAACAGGTGATTTTGTCTATCACATGAATCTCTTTTAAGGTTGCAAATTTATTTCATTTTAAGAAGATTGTAGAACTTTGCCTCAAACTACAAAAGGGTTTTGCCTAGAGACGCAAACCAGAAAACTAACAAGTAAAAGCACATAATAACCATGAACTTCTGCTCTCATGAGAAGATGATCTTCCTGCATCTAATTGTGGTTTTAATACCAGCTGTCCATTTCTTCTGCATTTCAACCAACAGTCTTGACTACATGAATGCAGTCAGGGAGAATTGCAGAGAAGGCATTGTATTTCTGGCTGTTCTTTCCGTGAGTGCTTACAAGACGAAATTCTTTGAGTGGAAAATTACACTTTTGCATGGATACTAGCACTGTTTGCCAAGTACTTAAAGGAAACAATTACTCCCATGGCATTCATAGAGTATGGTAAATTATGAAGGCATTTTTGGCACATATGTTCTCCTATAAATGCTACAGGGTTTTATTCATTTATAAGTGTCTCTAATATTTGTTGGTTTGGAACAAAACTAGTATCTATCTCCTCAGCTTTGAGATGAATTTGATCTGCCAGCTTCCTTTTTAAGTTAGCACTAGTTTTATGTAGACTTAAGAACAGACTCACACAGTTTTTAGTAACATTTATACTGACTATTTTTGATAGTTCTTTGGTTAAAGGAAGCTGAACTTGTTTATAACATGTAAATAAATATATAGGTCAAAGCAAAACAGATTTAGAAGGCCAATTAGCGATACAAGTCCACTAGTTCAACTTAGCTGAAAATCTTGTCCACAGTTTGAATTAAAATAAATTATGCACAGTTACTAAATGACTCAGTAGATACTTAGGGCAACACCCACTTCTGCTTTAGGTTCCGCAATTTATTTGTTATTACTATGTTGGACTAAAACTGGACAAATGTATAAAACCTATATGTATTTAAAATTTGCGGAACCTCACAAAATCCAGTAGTGCAGCTAAAATGAGCTTATTAGGATTCCTTTTTGTTCTGTCCCCATTTTTTTCAGCTACTCTTTGGCACTACAAGCAGATGGGCATTGGCAACAGTGTCTGTGGATTAGGACAGTTGGACTTTCAGTGGCATTACAGAGCAAAGTCGAACAGCTGGGCTGCCATTTGATGATTCAAAAAAATGTGTGAAAAATTATTACAGAAACAGGACTCAAAACTCTACATCTGCTGAACCATCCACATTTATGGAATTTCTCCAGCTTGTAACCCAAGTAATCTAATTTTCTTTGTGGAAAGAGTGTTCATAACTATTATATTTTCAAAATTCTCTCCATGAATCTGAGCCGTTGCAAGTCATTGGACCTATTTCCATTGACTTCAGCAGAGTCTGAGCTATACTGGTGATGGAAACTTAATATGAATAGTTTTAGACAAAAACCAAAATAGCCAAGATTACACTTGTATAAGGTTTCCTACCCTTTCACATGGAAAACTATCAGATGAGTTGAGATTTTACCTGCAAGAAATATAAAGTTTTAAAAAATGCAAATTGATACATTAACAGACTATTCATATTTATATTCTACCTTCAACAAATAAATAATTTCTCTATTTTTTATAAAGTCATTTGCAAGGATGCAGGTCTAGTTTCAAGTTCTAAAAGTTCCTTTGTCATTGTACTGTTTTGTCTCTTTACACAATATTCCAGGAGTGTGTAAAAGTTCAGTGTATGGTACGTAACATACATGCACTTAAAAGAGTTAATTTCTGCTAAAAGGAATTACAATCAAAATATGCAATTTGAAAGTTGACAAAGGATGGGAAAACAAAACAAAGCACAGAGAGGAGAAGTGAATGGCCAAGAACGCAGAGAATAGATTCTCATGACCCAGGCGCTAAGGAAAAATGCTTGTTAATGGTGTAGGAATGTGCTCTGGGTTTGTTTTTGTGCACTCATACAGATTCTGCAGTGATTAAAACTGTGGCTAACCACTGACTGAAAATATAATGGCAATATTGATTAGAAATGTGGAACACTAAATTGTATGAGGAATAAGGCAAACACAGACTTTCTCATTTTAAATTTTAGGCATCCAGTTAGTCACTGATTTAAACCTGTGACATCCCAGAAATCTAAGAAAATATATTTGTCAATCATCATATCAGCAGAATGTTATTTTAGTGGCATAATCCATGTTATTTGAATATCTATGTACTTCCCATGTTTTGTTTCACATGCTTAAGATCTGCCCATAGCATAGCTCAAACATTCAGAGAAAATGACTGTTGCTGTGTACATTGTTATTTCAGGTCATAGGTCACTTTCTTCGATAGAAGAGGTTGCTAATTAAGCAATAACAATTAAGGCACTGGGCATTTCCTGCAGACTAATGACCAACTGGAAGGAGCTGTGCCAAGGGCCATTAACCCCAGCCAGTCACTCACTGTGATGGGACAGATTTCTTTGAAGAATATTAATGTTTTAAAATAACAAGGATAACTCTGGACATAACATAAATGTAAACAGGAGTGAATCAAATTAAGTACATTATGATGATTTGTGTAGTGAATTCCAGGCCTCTTCTATACTCTAGGTAAGAGAGGAAAACGGAGAGCAAGAAAACAGTGCATCAAAGAATACTAAATGTCAATAAGTGCTCAGGCTTCTCTAAACTGCTCTCTTCACGCCTGTCTCATTGTATGTTTGCTCCTCTGATGACAATTTGTAACTTTGGTTATCAGCACAAATTTTGATAATTTACCAAAAGCAGGTACCTACCAGTGCTCTTGATAGAAGGTCTACACTAAGGAGAATACAAAGAAATACTTCAATGCTTTCTTTGTGCTCTATGGCTCTTGATGGGCAGATCTGTGAAACTCTCTGAGACCTGACAGAATTTCTTTCCAGAGATACAGAAGGAGGGTGCAGACCTGGACTAGGTGGTGCTTCAGGCCTTTTGCAGTAAAACATTTCTGAAAGGGTCTACTTGAAAACACTGCTACTAAACACCAGCCTATTTGCCAATTATTGTTTTCTCAAATTAGAACAGTTTACCTTTTTATTATCCCTGCAAGAGATTCTTTGCTTTCCTCCACACAGCCAATTCTTCTCTGCAACAACCATTAACAACTCCTAATTTCAAATGGATCCACAAATAACACTCAGCAGAATAAGGGAGGGAGAAACCCAGAAGCCAAAGTGGAAACAAGCTAAGCAGATATAGGTGCAAGTCATCAGTTACTGCCTCCCTTCCACAAGTAATTCATTGATAAGGCTCTCATCCACAGCCACCTTTTTCTCAACCCTGGCTCCCTCATCCGCTGGTGGTTTTCACCTCTTTAAATACATTGATTCAAAGAAGTAGGTTAGCTATGAAGCAATCACTGCAATTTTTTGTCTCCAAGGTGAAATAAGCAGCTGTATAAAGACTATTTTTAACTAAATAAACTTCTCTAAGGAAAAGGAAGATGACTGCAAAATCCCTTTCTGAAACTTATACATGAGTGTTCAAGACTCTTTTTTACATTTCTCCCAATAGTGCAAAAACTTGATTATCACCTACATTTTGCTCATAGTAAAAGATCATATATAAAAACTTTGGAAAAAATTAGAAGGTATGAAGCAGCTACAGTACATGAGGAAACATCATTTCTTTATTGGAAGAATATCTGGAAATGCATTCTTTATTTCTGATTTTTCATATTTTCTGTCTTTTTGCTTTATTAATGTGTCAAGACATTCCTGAAATTATTCTAAATCTTCTGAATTTGCTTGTAGAAGCAAAATACTCACATAGCAACATGAATCTCCATAACATGACTGTGAGGCACAAGCCCAAATTTTGGTTTTGTGTGCATACCTGCCTTATATTTGCATCCCTAAGTTATTATAGAACAGATGTTTAGGCTGGTCTGGAATTACTAAGAGCAATCAAAGCAATAAAGAATAAATGTTACAGAATTCCAAGGAACTTCATCAGAAAGAACCAGCACCTGGAGCCCTTCTTTTCATCCTTTCTTGTTTTCTCTTTGCAATGCCTCTTCTATTCTCATTGGTTTTCCATTAGTCTTTTGAGTCATTTAAAATGATGGGAACGACATTTAAGCTCAACATTTTGAGCTTGAAGACAGATCATATTTTCTCTCTAATAGTATTTGTTTGCTGTCCTAGGACTTGTCTCTCTTGCTCAACAAATGTGTTTGTCAAGGTAATGAGAATACAGAAAACAACAACATTTAATTACTATAAAACAGTAGCTAAAGTGTCCACAGAGATCAGGGTTTTTAATGCTTGGTGGAATTAGATAGAAAAATGCCTTTCTGAACTTACAGAATGTTAAAAATTCTTTTAGGCCATAGGGAACAAGCAAAACTCCAAATAAAATAATAATCAAAGAAAAGGATACTGAGCAATATTGGAAATGACTGCAAAAATAACGAAAACCCATATAAAGCTCCAAGAAACTTCTGTAAAGGGGAATTTTGTTTGAATTATTACTGAGTGCTAAAGATTCAGATGTCTCTCTCTAGAGGATTTAAAAAGTAGAAAATGAAATAACTAAAAAAAGTTTCTGATTAGGGTGGTAGAGCTTCTGACCTCTCCTTTTTGGACATGAACATTTATGAAAATCCACTGACAGCACATAAAGTATGCCATATGGTATTCCAGTTGAATAAAATGAGGAACTATTTAAATATATCTTGCTGATTCATCTGAATTTTTCAAACTTTCCTCAGAAAGAGGGGCCGTTGAGAACTTTTGTTTTACTTTTTCTTTTTTTTAAATCCTCTATCATTTTAACCATAGAACACAGGCAAACAGCAGGAAAAGAAAGAAGGAAAGAAAAGAAGGAATAGAAAAGATGAAGCCGTGCTTGAACAGCAGTCTTCAACAAGATATTCACCACTACACAAACACAAAACTACACTACACACCAAGCAATTCTTTGGGCCTGATCCTATAGTCATGTGTGCCAGCATAAATCCTGGAAAACTACACCAGGAAAGAGACTGTCTTAAAGGAAAAACAGATGCTCATCTCTATTGCATTAATTTTGTTTTGCCAATTATAATTGTGTCTGTGAGAAGAAAATAGAGTCACTGAATTTTCTGTGTACAATTTCACTATTATTAATGGCTGATTATTCAACCTAGCAGCTAGCTCCGTCAGTTTTCTAAAATCTTTTCACAATCACACTGAAGACAGGAATCTGACTAGGTGAATGTTAATTATTTTGGGGGGAAAAGAAAGTTGAGAAGAATTTTTTTTCTCGGAAAGTAGAGGTTCATCAAAATGATAATTTCTGTGAAACCCAAAGTAGTCTTAAAACACTGTCTTCATTTGAATCCGGTTTTCCTTCATTTATAGTTTATATTGTTTTGCATATTATATCAGACGTTTGAGAATATTATATTTAAAAGTTATTGATAGAAAAAAATTGCCATTATCAAAATCAAACATTTCAACGTTTCTACCTCTGAATTATGTTTTTACAGAGTAGATCTATATGTTCCTGAGGACAGAAACCTTTTCCAGACAGAAATACTAAATACCACAGGGAAACATAAATCAACTTACCATTGATACTGAGCTATCAATTAATCCAATATCAAACATTCAAATACCTAGGCCACAGATATTAAGAAAACTATATCAATTTCTTCAAGCTTAGTTATATTTGGCTGCCCTGAGGTTCACGGCTGTATTAAAGTCTTTCTTTCTTCTCTTACTTTCAGCTCCACATTTTCTAAAGCAAGGGTAGTTTCTGACTGGTATTTTAGGCTCCTTTACAATGTACATTATATAAGAAGCCTGACAGATTTTGCTCATCTTTACATTTTCAATTTTGGGGATTACTTTGTTTAGCCACTTATGCTGCAGTGATCTGTGGCAGCTCTGTGGATTTTCCGAGTGGGCCATAGAACACTGATGGTGCTGGTCTTAGTATTTTTCAAAGGAATATTAAGAAAATAATAATTTCACTGTGACACACTGTTCCAAGCAGTACTTCCAGAGCCTCATTTAGAGAGAATGATGGTGACTTGGCACATTACTATTTCAGCTTAACACTGGTTAGACGGAAGAGGTTGCTAATTATACAATAGCAATTAAGACATGGGGCTTTTGCTGGAGATGAATGACCAGCTAGCAGGGGTTGTGCGCAAGGCTTTTAACCCCAGCCAGTCCCTGCATTGCAGCAGAATCAGATGGCATTCTCTGAAGGATATTGCTTTTCAGAATCACTAACATGGGTCTGCATATAAGTGCAGGGCTTTTTTGCTCACCTACAGGGTACATCTAGTAGCAGATAATGAAGCCACAAAGTAATTAATGAAAGGCAGATGCACAAAGAAAGAAAAAAACCCCGTAAGACGTAATACGCTCCCTCCCCCAATACAGGTAAGTATAGAAAAACAGTTGAATGCTCTACCATGGATTTTAATTTTCATTCCTTTTAGAGATAGAATCAGATCTTTCACTGATTTAAATCAGGAACCACTGACACCTAATTAGCACTTTAAATCAGAACTAGCTCGAGTATTTGCAGGGAGTCCCCCACTCGTAACCATTGATTATGTTCTGGTTTAGCTCTTGAATGCATCATGATGTGAGAAACTGTTTTCTTTCTGGATGAAGTTGAAGTAGAAGCCTCTCATTACTTTATGTCCCACCTCACTGGAAAGCAGGAAGCTGAACCTATGTGCAGAGGGAATCTAATACTTACTCCCCACAAGACTGCTCAGCAACACTGGAAACCCTCCTCAGTTAATGTTCTTCAGAAAGACAGTGATTGAAACCACTCTGCCACTACTGCTTGTACTTCCAAACTGTCCCACAACAAACATCTGAGCTCTTCTTGATCTTCAAGGTGCCTCATCCTTACTCACCTTTGTACCCTTTGCAGTCTACACCCAGTCATAGTTTGGATGCAGTCATGGTCCTTCACTCTTATCGCCTTTAATTTCTTTTTATCTTTTATCTTGATTTTTTTTTTTTTTATATATTCAAAATAGGTATCTCTCTTCCCAGCAACATTTCTATGGCAGTTTGACCTGTGGCTCCAAAATAAATAACCTACACTCACTGGCTGTGGAGGGAAGAGTTTGGGGGTTTGAGGGTTCAGGACTACACTGAGGCTATACAAAGAAGTGTCCAGGTGACTTGCTGCTTCTAGGCATGAGGGGAAAAGGGTGTGGTGCTTTTTCCAGTTTAAAAAAACCGAAGGTGGAGCTTCTGAAGGTCTGAGACATTAACTACTAAACCTGTCCAGACTCCCTTACTTGCGTTTTGATGTCATTTTTGGAAGTGGGGACCTGAGTGAACTGCCAGCCAGGGTGAACTTGTTCCTTTATCCCAGGGTGTGCTGGGGCAGCAGAGGGATAAGGACAGAAGCTGTGAAAGGCTGCTGACATCATCAGGGCTTCTCTCTGATGATTTGTACTGAGGAACAGTTCTGTACCCCAACCAGCACCCTGATCATGTCATCCTTTTTCACAGCTTATGGTGATAACAAGAACACGACATGGCTCTCTAGGTAAATAAGTGAGTCAGAAAAGGAGACTGCTGCTATCTTTAAATGTCATCTTCTTGCTCATGGGAGCTGCTGGAAGTCTCTTCCGTGTGGCAGCTCTCTCAGAGTCCAGTCCCTTGGCCAGCAATGAGGAGTTTGCTTAGTGTGAGACTGGATACTCAAGCCACAGCAGCATTCACACCTGTGCACACACAGCCACCCATTCTCCACACACCACAGGCCGTGCCAGCACTGGCATCACAACAGCAGAGGCAGCTGCTGCAAACCTCCCTCCTGCCCAAAACTGCGGTTTGTGTTCCCCAGGTTTCAATTTACATGCAGTGAGAAGGTCCTGCCTGCTGAGGAGCAATTGCAGGAGCCCTGACTTATCCCACAGCTGTCCAGGCTGCTCTTTTCACCACGTGGGCATTGTGCCTCTGCCTTTACTAATCCTGAGGGCCAGGCTGTCCACGACACACTATGGATTTTCCTATGGGTCACACAGGTCTCCTCTTTAACAGCACTTCTGCCATGGCCCGTGTTTGTCCCCCTGCTCGCCATCCTGGCACCTCTGTTGTCACCACTGTGATGTGAGGCCACCGTGATGAAGCGTGACGTGAGGAATTCCGTCGACCCACAGCCACACATCCCAGCCCCCATATCCCAGCTGGCAGCACCCAAGGGAAAGGTGGGGAGGTGGGCCAGGAGCCAGAGGTGGAGAAATGGAGCATCAACAGCTGCTGCAGCCCGGAGAGGGGAACGGGGCTCAGAGCAGCACGGGGTCAGGTGTCCGGGAACAGCTGCGGAAGGGTGGCTGGGAAACTGCTGGAGTCTGGGAAGGGGGATGAGGACCCAGCACGGGCTGGGATGGGGAGAGGATCTGGAGCCAGAGTCGCAGCAGGGTCAAGGCAACAGCTGCTGAGGATGAGGCGAGGCCAGGGAAGGAGCCGAAGGCAGAGACTGGCTCTGGGGGAGTGGCAAAGGAGGAAGCATCCCGGCCCCAAGCCAGGGCGCGGAGCAGAGTCCTGGGAAGACAAGGGACTCACCGCTCCGCAGGAGCAGAGGCTCCGCGGGGCAGAGCCAGGCAGCTGCTGCGGCCGGGGGAGAGGCAACAGGAGCCAAAACAGAGTCCTGGGAACAGGGGGAAACAGCTGCAGTGGGATGGACGGGACGGCAAAGCTGCCAACACAGGCTTCGGTGGATGAAGGAAGGCACAGCTGCTGAGGGAGAGACTGGGATACGAGTAGGAGAAGAGTGAAAAAAGCCATAGACAAGGGGAAAGCAGCCAGAGACCACCCCAAAGGAAGAGAAAAAGGACTGAGACAGAAAGAATTGAGAATATTCCCATTTTAAAAGTAAAATACTTTGAATAAAGCAGTTAAATTGTTTTGTCTTCTTAAGTACTACCCAAACAGCCCCTCACGTGGGAGCACCACATGCTGACAGCCTCATGGACAGGCTGGGGATGCTGGAGACCTCCTGGAGTGGAGTGGCTGCAGCATCCAGCCCTCATGGTTGCTCTGTGGATGAAATGGCTGTTCATGCTTCCAGAAAGGTTCTGCAATGTACAGCAGCTTCAGTCAGCCTTAAGCTAGTGCAGAACTGGTGAAATGGTACCTGGACATCACATCCCACCCAGCAGGCAAATAGGGTGAGTTACACCCCCAAAACACCACTGTTGGTTGTGGCAAAGATGGTGCACACATTTCTGGCACAGAGTTTCAAATGTTTGTTTTTTATTTTGGCGAAGGGCTTCCAAGGCTTCTTCCAGCACTGCACCCGGGTTAATCCACTTGCCATTTGGTGCCTGGGAACTTCACTCCGGGGCAGTGGCCCCGGTGCTGGTCACCAAGCCATTCCCACAGCTGACCTCACCACCCGGAAAGAGCAGAGGGGAAGAGCAGCCGTCAGACCGTGTCTCCTGTGCGTCTGTGCGTGTTCCAACTCCAGCTTGTGAATGAGGGCTGAGGCTGATGGCAGCAGCATGATTGTAGTGACATAAAAAACTGTGAAAGAGGAAAGAGCTTCCACATTTAGACTCGTACGTGGTAGATACTGCCATGGATACCAGTGTTGCTAAGCATGCTGCTTCCTAGGGAAGTCTGTGCTTCTTGTGGAAGCACAGGCTTGTGGGATTACTTTAATTTAAGGATAATATTAATGCATCTTCTGGGAAGACATATAGCACTAAGACAGGCCCATCCTAGATACAGCAGAGATGCAAAAAGCTCAGCTATAACTACTTCAAGTCAATAATTTTTGTTTTAATTACCACAGGGAAACTGCTAGTGTAGACCATTAGCTGTCACTAATACGTGTAGCTGAAACTGAACCTAATGGAGCTAGGTCTATTTATTCAGGAGAGAATCTTGTATTTGTAATGTTATTTATTACTTTTCCCTATTTCACATAGTTTTATTTTAGTACTCTTCTATTACATTCTTTTTGTAGCTTCTATTGCATACAAGTCCATACCTTTTCCTTCTTCATCTTAAAATTCTCTTTTGATACTCTTGTTCTCTAGGCATATGGAACTCCTCTTTTTTCCCTCTTTCCTGGTATTACTCTTTTGTATATTTCTGCTGTGTTCTTAAACTCACTCTGTTCTTCTCCCACTTTTGTTCTCAGCCATATTTGCATCCTTATGCCTCTTTTTCCACATAGAGCATGAAGCTACAATGAAATAAGATAAACACAAATACGATTGTGTTTAAAATGAAGGATATGGAATTTTCATGTGTATAGTGGAGCTATTCTCTTCACTTTCTTTGGTTGCTATTTAACATCACTGAAAAAAAAAACTTCATTATTAAGTGAACTTTTTTTTTTTTTTTTTTGCCTTAGAGATGTCTGGCATTGAATTTATTTTCTCATAAAATAGTTCTCCATGAGAATTACATCCCTAATCTCTACATAAATAATTCATTATTTTGTTCAGTTTTCAAAGGATATAATCAGTAATAAAAAGGAGGCATTGAAATTAGCAGTCGCATTAAAAGGAAATGCTATTTTTACATAGCCTCCCTCTCTGTTAAGGCACTGCAGCCACTTGCCCCTCTACTCCTAACACTTCTGCCTGTCAAAGGTGTGAGAATATGCCTATGCACTTCTTCCTTCATTGGTTATACAACTTTTGCTGGCATCCAGAAAATTAATATTGAGAACAGAGTGCTTGAATCGCTTTTCATCATTGCATTCATTAATTCACTCAGCACCATTTAGGAGGTCTAGACAGAGAGCTAAAGCTAAGCATTACCATTAGAATATGGAGATTGCACATGTTCATCATTATGTTGTTTACGTTTTTTGATCAACCAACACAATTAAATACCAAATCTTTCAGTACAGCCCTAAAACATTGTTATTTTCTTAAGTGGCACCTCATTCAAGGCATGCTGATAATGAGGCCATGGATTAATATTTCTGTATCATAACAATAGCAGTGGTCGTTCACTACACCCTTCCTTTTACTACTTTGGCATCTTTCAGGTATTTGTCTAAACAAGATTTAGCTCAATAGAAGTTCTATGACAGAAAGAATCCTGTGCTAATTTAAAGGAAAAAGGACTGAGTATATTATATGTCCTTTTAAGGAAGATTTCTTTCTCAAGTTCTCCAGTTTAGAAAATGTTATGGAATACAAATTATTAGAGTCTAAGCCATTGTGGCCATTAAAAAAATATTAAAAATGGCATAAATATACCAAATTCTTTCTTACATAACAAGTTGTCAGCTCTTCCTAACTACTAACTCATTCAGATACTGTAGATGTCTGTCTCTTTAACTATACTACCTAAATTAAAAATTGAAACCCTGCCTATGTAATACCTTTGAAAGCAGGAAATAACCAATGCTCCTTTGCAGGTGAGTAAGCAGCAGTCCCAAAGTGGTCAGAAAAACTAATGAATGCAGCAATGTACTAATGGCTATGTCATTTTTAGGTAATATAACTTAGAGCTCCAGGCTCATACGTTAAATGGCCAATAAGGTTCTTGTTCCTTTACCACCTGCTGGCTCCCAGAGAGACTGTGAAGGACCAAGCCACTTGGGCACTGCATCCCTCACTCAAGGAACTCAACCGAAACAAGGCACACATTTTACAGTTTAATATCAGTATAGAGGTCCTGAAGAAGGGAAGTAAGTGTCTTTTCTGCTTTTCTGACAGATACATGAGAAGGTTACTTTTTTACCTGCATTTCAATTAAAAATGATGTGGCCAGGATTTGGCTAACAGCGTAATATAAGTAAATTAAAAAAAATAGGCATAAAGACTTATTTAGGGTCAATCGATTTTGAAACTTTAGTCATTCCGTGCAAAAATGTGACACACATTTATGTATGATTTCCTCAAATCTTGCCTTTCAGTGCAAATCATAAATGCTAAAGGACAATCACTATTTGATAGCAAACACAACTTAGGCCACGTCCCTTGTGGAGATTTTCTGTCAACACAAGTGATTTCTAAAATGTCCCGACATTATTTTATAAAGACACTGGTTAAACATACTTATTGCATAAGGCTAAGACATATGGAAACTTTTTTCAAAACAAACTTATACAGGAGGCTCTTTGATGCTTTCTGTTATTTTTTCCTGTTTGGTTTTTTTTTTCTTTTCTTGTTTTCTGACCACTTGGAAACAGGGAGTAAAAGCATTGCTGTGAATTAATCTGTAAGGACTATGAGGAAAGGAGACAAGGCTTTGTGGATTGTATACACATTATCTCTTGCTGTCTGCCCACTGAAAAATCATCATATTTGGGAGAGACAGGTCACCTCAGGCACCTTGATAGGTCTAGTTCTAGAAAAAGACAGCTTCACAAATACCAAAATGAAGTCCACATGCCTTGCATATGACATTGTCAGAAGAACATGTTCAATAACACACTAAGTTTTAATGGATGTACTCCCCAATATTCTGCAACTGGAGCTAAGGCTTCAGCCTAACTTCAAGCAAAAAATGTAAAGGCTTTTACAGCTTGCTTTCACCCAGAAGAAAAATAGATCCCTTTCATCTTTGTACATGTTCATGTTTTTATGTGTTGATATGAGATGCCCTTGCCCACGTAGGTAAAATTTATTCTAAAGAGAATTATATATATATATATATATACACACATATATTTAATTTATTCAAAAAACCAGGCACTGGATATAAATGCCCTAGCCACTAAACTATTGATGCTGCAGGGATACAGCTCTCTGTTTCCAAACTAAGATGAGGATTATCTCTGATGAAATATTTCTTGCAACTGACACGTTTCTGTGGGCGTATTTCATTAAAATTCTTAATAATATTCTAATGATGAATCACTTCATTAAAAAAAACATTCAGCTTAGCTATGTGTAAGCATATTTTAATCAGTAGGCATAATGTAATAAGTTTTTGCTTCAAAATGAAAAGAAAACTTAATGCTTTTTGAAGTCGATTTTCTGTTAGTACAGTACAGTAGAAGGGACCATCTAGAGATCGCATAAAAGATGTGAATGGTAAGCATTGTTTCCTGTGTCTCCACACCACATTTTCCTGTAGGCTGATTTCTGTTTCACTTTTAAACTATTGGATTTATAAGTTAGTTAATTTCCTTTGAATTTCCTTTCCTTAAGAAATTATTATATAGAATTGTTTGGTCCGTATGATATAGGATATAGCATTAGATAAGCACAGACTAAACACATATTTGGTGTCTCCAGATCTTCATAGCAGTCAAACAGTAATTTAACAATTCTGAAGACAATTATTGCAGTATCACCATTCTTTAAAATGCAAGTAAGATCCCAGAAGCTGTACACAACTTCTGCCTGTTTTCACCCCAGTTATTTTTACTGAATAGCTCTGCAGTAGCTAAGGAGAGTTATGAATTTGTTTTCATGCATAAGGGCTCATTAAATTGCTGTATTGCAAAAATGTATAAATTATTTATCCCTAAAGAGAAACAGGTTTGAGGATTCACAGTTCAGAATAGACTCTAATTCCCCTCTCATATATAGAGTCACTGATGTAATTAAAGGTTAAAATAAAGGAGCTCAAATGTTAAAAGGATAAGCGTGTTCCCTCTCTCCTGAGCTCTGGCATGCAATGCACTGCCATGCTTCCTCTCTTTGTTAGGTGATGCTGGAAGACCTTCACTGTCTCCCTCCTTAATTACTTCAGGTTACAAACAGAGTTTAGCCCGTGGTTTTATGACGTTTTGAGTGCTAGGGGATAGATCATTCTCTCCATTCTTTCTTTGGCAATGAGAAAAGTGAAAGCAAAAGAAAATACTTCCATGGGAAATGTTAGGCAAAGCACTGCTACAGGTAACGGAGGTTCTGAGGAGCTCCTCAGCTTCCTTGAGCATCACCTCATGTCGGAATTAATTACAGGCTGAGCCTGGCTACCTGGCCTCCACACTGTCAAAGGATGAACATAAAATCTTTACAGAGGGAAAGGCTAATATATCCCCTCATGAATTCTAATGACAGACAGTGTTTCCAAACCTTCAGTAAGACCATTATAATCTTTATAGAATATAATCGATTTTTACGTCTCACAAACAGGCAATCTGCAATTTATAAGCTGCATCATTAGACCTTTTCTCATTGCTTCTATTTTGTTCTTGGTGATGCATAATGTGTTGCCAGTCAGGAAAATTGATTAATTCCTTACTTTTTGCCCTTGATTTTTGGACTAATTTTGTTTGACTTCCTCAGCTATTTTGGTTCTAAAGAGGGAAAAACTCACCCCAAATCAAGCCTTAGCTCTTTTTTAATTATTATTTATTTTATTGTATTTTATTTCTTATTAATAGCATACTTGGACCTCTCTATGACTGCAGTGACAGAGTGGTAATATAAAAGCCAAGTTAGCTTTTTGACCACCACTAAGTCCATCGTGAATTGCCTTCAGAATCAGTTGGAACAGAATTGCATTCCCTTTATCTGCTGATCTTCCCAGACAATTGCATTTCACGGAAGTCCCGGGCAGCTGTCTTTCTTGGAGCACTTTCTACCCTCTGCAGGGATGGTGAGGCTTCTCTGCCTGCACATTTGGGCCCAAAGGACAAGAAACAACAACAGCTGCATTACAGGGTGCGCATCAGAAAATACATGAGTGCTGCTGCTGCATCCAATCCAAACGTGGGCACCCAAAGCAGCTTCTGTAGGCAATTTGATTTAAATTTTTCCAAGATAACACGCATTCAGTTTTGTTTTCAACATGACTTTCAAGGCGTGAGAGCACTGTAGTACTGCATATGGATTTATTTTATGAACTGCATTAACAACTTTGAGCAGGAGGTCCTGGTGCTCTGCTGTTCCATTTGTGTCACTTTCTAAGTACATTTATAAGAAACTGTATCATATATATTTAATCAAGTGCATTCTGTACTACATTAGGCAGCACTACAACACACCACCGTGTTAAAGCTCTTTACATCCCACCTTTGGAGACAGCAATAAAAAGAAGTTGAACAAAATTACACCTTAAGGTAGAAAGAGTTTACTCTTTCACGCACAACTTCAAAGGTTTCACCATGAGTGAGGAAAAATCATTACAGGGAGTGACCAAATGCCAGAAAGAGTGGTCCAAAGGAGAAAAATAGGCAAAGGAATAAATACACTGGAAAAAGAAGTGTGAGCCCCTTGAACAATAAACCCCCAAGCCAGGTCTTTATAGAAAAGATGGGTTGGGGGTAAAACTGGGAAGGTTGAAATGAAGAGGCCAATATTACCGAAAATTGGAAAAGGTCAGTACACAGGAAAAGGAGAAAAAGAAAAGGAGAAGATTTTAAGGAAAATAAATGGGAAGACATAACACTAAGTGGGGAGGCAGGGCACTCAAGGGTATTGTGAAGGAATAAAGTATTTCCTATAAACCCTTCAAAACTGTAGAGGCCATCTGCAGTAATACATGCCATCTAAAACCAATTATGATTGCTACATACATTTCCTTATCTTTATTATTGTGTTTAATATCATTCAATAAGGAATATGAGTAATTCTGACTTGGTATGAGAATCAAATATCTGAGGGAGGAAATTTTAGTGGAATGTGGTTCAACATCAAAAAAGAATCAGCAATGCAAATCAGAAGATGTGATAACTGGGGAATGCTAAAAGGAAAGTTCATGAGAATCTCAGACATCCTGTCATTTCTGGAAAATGCGATCAACACAAGATGAGTATTTTATTCATTAAAAAAAAAAAAAGAAGAGTGGATAGTAGTAACAGGTATATCTTCTTAAATTGGAAAGGCATGTGAAATAAAAGAAGAGCACTGCAGTGAAATGAGTGCAGCTGACTGTCACAGAGATACCAAGAGCAGATTGCAGAAGTGCTGAACCGAAGATTATATGGCATTTTTTGGCACACAACTGTGAGTAGAATCAATAGGAAGCATATAGCAAGTGCATGACATTTCAACAAATGTTTACATTGACCTGAAGGCTCTTGGTGATACTCTAATGGATCCTGGACTGGTTCAACTGGTATCTTTTTAGAGCATGAAATTTGTGGCAAATAAACTCCAAGTTACATCATTAGATTGACACAAGCTGGATCTGCTTAGAGATCCTGGCCTTGTAGTATGTGTACATGCTACCGTACTACAAAATGGAGTGGTTCAACTCAGACTAAATAATTATCTTTACACAGCTCCACACTTCACATAGTGCACAGAAGTTCAGATGGAAATGAGGACAAATGCATTCCATTAGGATGGACTTGTATCCTGATAGAAAGCTCTGTGTGGTTTCTCTGATCCACAGATTCAGAAGTCTGAACCAGACTGTTTGGAAAAGCAAGGTGTGAAAACATGGAATGTCACTGGACTTATCCCTTTTTGGTTGCTTTATTTAATTCCTAAAGCCAAAGAGAGAGTGCAAGAGTAAGGAAAAAGAGCACAAACAAGAGGAATGCAAAAATAAAACAGAATTCTATAGGTAGCAGAGGAGTGAAAAGATAAATGTAAATTGGTGTATCCTCTAGGAAAATGCTACCCTATAGGCTAGCCTTTCCAAGACACATTCAGCACTGCTATTGAATTCTGACCTTAGCATTGCTGTCAATTACCAGTTCTTGGATACTTCCTAAATATAATGTGAAAGCACCTGTTCTGAGTAAAACAATATATAGTCCAACTGCACCCTGCTGTTTTACTACTATTTTTTCACATGGTCCAGACTGGCCATATGGTTAGTTTGTTGGATCATTTCCTCAGGAATGGCTACTCTACGAAATGGCCAGTGTGAAGGTCTTACCCCTTGGAGGGCTCTTGTACTGCATTTAGAGCAATCTCATCTCTCACAGAAGCAAGAATTCTATTTTGCTGCCTTGAAGAGCACACCTGAGTGGTAGATTTCCTTCATTTTCCTTGCCTTCTATATTGACCTTTAATCAATGAGCTTAAAATACCTCCTTCACTTTGTAACTCAGAAGTCTCGTGTATCTCCCTAAAAAGGAGTAGACACTTTCTTTTTTTCATACAACTGGTTACATCAATTTCTATCTTTTCACAGCACAGACATATCACATTCATTAAGAAATGCTCCACAATTAAAGTTCTTGTTTCAATTTCACATATATTGCATAAGAACTCTCCTTTCAGTGTATCTTTATTATATATAATTTGTGATTCTTTCATATGTAATTATGCTTCTGAATACACTCTCTCTCTCTGTAAGTGAAACATAAATCCAAATAAAAATATTCTGGCTTGTCAAAAAGGGAAGTGCAGGAAAATAATGATTCTTCATGAAAGAGCCAAATCAACAAGGTCCTTGTGGTAATAATCTAAAAAAGAATTAGATCTTATCTCTAAATCTAAGTGGGATGTTAAATAAAAAATGTGTGTCTACATTCCCTCAGCAAACTAGGTAAATTCTATTTCTTGCTTCTTTCTTTCACAGGCACATACCAGAAGGAGTAATGCAAATACAAAGAACAATTAAGACAATTTTCAAGCATTTGAGATTGCAAGGGGAACAAATAATGTCAAATATTTTTTGTCATTATTTGATCCTAGAGAACTCTCATGCATCAGAATAGGTGCAACCATACCACCAATTCCACAAACAATCTGCGGGAATGGCAAAACTCTCATGGATTTAAGTGCAATGAAAATTTTATACTAAAAAGGTTTTTAGTACAGAACCCAGTAACCCATTAATTCTTGTATTTTGAAAGCACAACAAACACAACATATACCACAAGCTAAAAGTCCTTCAGACTCACTTCAGGCACAAAGAGAATTTGACCTCTCAGGAGGACTTATGAAAAAAAAAATCTGTTCTTGAGCACACTTAGAAAGTTTTGACAGTCATGCTGTTTAAGTCAGGTAGCTCATGAAAGATTTTTATATAATAAAATTTCTAAAAATACAATAAAATGATATTTCACCCAAGAATAACCTAATCCTCCTTAACATCTTTGCATAGGGATTAGAGCAAATAAAACCAAGTCTGTTAGTAACTTTATGAGAGAAAGTAGTTCCAGGCAGAAATTGGGTATGACACTCACATCCACTGACATTTAAAGAAGACTGAATTTAAAAAATCAAATACAGTCCCCAAATATAAGAACTACAGGGCTGATATATCTGAAAGTTAGCACATTATTATCAATTAATGCGTAAGCATAAAACCTTTAGGATTTTTTTCTATCTCAGGTTGGTTCTTGAATGAAATTGCAATGCACAATTTATTATTCAGTGGATCTGAGAAGAGGACACAGAATTTGCATCAAGAAAAACTAAACAGAGATTTATGTCTTTTTTTCCTGACATGTGTGATTTAAACACCACTCCCCAATTTGGTATTATTCTTAAAGAAATTTGAAAAATATCTAAGTCAGAATTCAAAGTCCCAAATCTAATGACTATGCAACTCTCTTTTTCACAGATTGAAATATATGTATATTTTGAGAAGAGGAACAAGGAAATCTTAAATAAACATATAATCTTGTCTCTCTCACTGCCACGTTTTATGTAAATATCCCCAAATTTCTGTTGATGAACAGCGTCTGCTAAAAGCTGGTTTATAACAAGGGTACAGAAATAACTTGATACATTCCCCCAGAGTACAAACATTTTGTTTGCAAGGAAATAATGTCAGTAGAATACAAATGTATGTCTTTCCCCATCTCCTCCACAAACAAAAAAGTGCTGTGTCATGATTTGTTGAAATAGAATTTCCCTACAGTGGACCTTGCAGAAAGGATTAAACAGAGAGGAAAAATTACTTTCATATGTTTCCCCCAAAGGAAATATGTATTTTATACTGTGGAAACTGTACACGTAATTTTTTGAGCAAAACTGTTATTGAAAACAGCTGATCAAAAGTAGCAACTGGTTTTTGGCACAGGTAAATCTTACTAGCAATTAAAAAAAAATACATTATTCAGATTTCAGGATTGTAACATTTTGAGAGAGATCAGTAGATGTTTCAAAGCAAGAGTAATTAATTTTTTTACCTAGGAATGGTGCATCAAATACAGCACAAACTATTCCATAAAGTATGTATGCTACCTCCAGCAATTCTATAGTGGCAGCATACACAGCTATGACATGGAAAGAGAAAGGAACCTGAGGCATTCATTAGTTTGTCAGCAAATTACTACAGACATCATGAGAGGTGAGTAAGTACACCCTATGCCTAGAAAAACTCATAAAATCTTGTTATAGTTATGAGTAGTTCGATTTAAAAAATATGAGTACATCTGTAAATTATAACAGAGATTTATTTTTTCCAGGAGAGGGAACAGAGCAATATTTTGGTCTTCAAGGCTACAGAATGTGTATTTCCTCACTACTTAGTGAAATGAAAATATCAGACTAAAAAGATTTTTAAGATAAAATAAACATATCAACATTATTCTACTCAATAACATATTATTTCAAACTCCTGTAATCCGTTCAACAGTACAAAGTAACTGGTTCTTTTATTATTGCTTTTCCTTTTGCATTCCATTAATTATTAAACATGGAAGACATAGATAATACTTTACCTCTCCTTTGATTAGGAGTTAACATGTTCAGTACACTTGCTGACAGATTTAAGGGAGTGAATTCTCCATGCTCCCTCCTGCACTCACAGACTTGCTGACATTTCATTTAGCCAAAGTGCTCTGCTTTCTCAAAACCCCTTGTCATTCTACTTAAAATCAAACTGAAATTGAGAACATTGGGTCAGCACTGTGGATTGCTCATTCTGGGATTTTGTCTGTGCTGTTAGATAGAGCTTCTGCCTATCACCCTTTCCCTGTGATCCCATTTATTAGCATTGCTTAGCTGAATGTATTACGCAGATGTACCCATGAACAGGAGCTGGCACACCAGTGGCTCTGCATGGCCCTTTAGTATGTGGTGATATCTAACAACGCAGGAACTGGAATGCAATCTAGGAGTCCCCTTCACATATATTTAACCAATTCTATTTTTCCTGTGGATTTTGCATCTTCACACACAGGTGTCATGCACGCTCTCTTTGGTTATTTTACCCAAATGGGAAACAATGCGTAACTGGACTGTCTATTCAGTTCCACTTACATATTTTCACATGGTCATTTGGGCAGTCTATCCATCCTTTTATATACATCTGTTCTTTGTGCATGAAAAACAAGTGAATTACTTGTTAGTCTATTCAACTGCTACCTAAAGATACCCTCATGAGACCTCCATGACATCAAATGTTACCGCGAAACTCATTCAAGCTACATATCCTTGAGACATTCACAACGTTATTTCATCATATAAAGATCAGGTTAGAATCATTTCTGCACAAATGGTTTCATAAATTTTTAGCAAAAGCAACACATTTGGATATATTTTTCATGAAAAACAGTAACTAAATTCCATGAAAGAGTGCTGAAGCAGTTTGAGACAGAACCAAACTTCTTGATCCAAAAATTTCTGAAATCAGAAAGACTATTCCCTTGCTTTCAAAGATCGCCCGAGGAGAATCATTCCACTGTTACATTGATGAAAATCAGATCTTCATTTCAATTCAAATGCAGACGAATGAATTCATCTCAGGCTTGTAGGCAAATTCCCAGCAGCAGAACAACCAAAAAAACTAGGAGCTTACAAAAATGCTTTTCTCCTCTTTACTAACTAATCAGCCTGTATTGTTCAGAATAGCCTTTATGTAACCAGGTATTAGGGAAAATCACTGTTTCTTCCTTACACCTTTTTGCTACTACAAAGCTTTACATTCTACGACATTTTGTAAATGCTTTCTGCTGGAAAGCTCTAAAATCCTTCATACAACACCATCAGCAAGTACCATTAGAGTGCAGTATGCCTAAAAAAATTCTTATCTGCTGACATTATCCCAATAAAATACAATTTAATATGTATTTTAAGAGGTTTTCAATTTATTTTCAAAAAGCATCTTTGCTTCTACTTGCAGAGCAGAAAAAATTAAGAATCTTTTCATAGTACATTTTTAAGGACCCCTTTAAAAATAGACAATTTTTACTAAACAGATCCTGTTGCCATGTCATGCTTTGAGAAATAAGCCACAAACCAGGCCCAAAATGGTTATTCTAAAGAAGAACATTTGTTTACAAAGAATATGTATTAGTACATCAGGAACTCAGTTGCCCCTAAAGCAATCTGGAATACTCTAAACTACAATAATTTATTCATTACTTTTGCTCCACTGTTTGAAACTCAACCACAGCTCAATATTATATATAATATGTAACATCTAAAACCATAAGTAGGACCCACTTCTCCTGTAGCAGTTATTGGTGGAAAACTAACAACATTTGTTCAGAAATCTCAGACATCACTAAACAATAAAGACAGGGAACGGTAAGGAAGCAGTGAATATTATTAACCTTATTTTATGGATGAAAAGCTGTGAGGAAGATTAAGTACTTGTGATATATAAAGAACTTGTAATAGAATAGTGAAAATAAAATAGCAATTCCAAATCCCATTTCCAGTACTTAATTACTTCTCAGTTCTTCATCTCCTTTTTTTTTTTTTTCCATTTTATGCTTCCAGATGTCTACCATTCATCTGATGTAATCATTTATTAAGGATCCAGTTTCTAAAGAAGAAATAATATCTGGGTCCGAAGCCAAAAAGGGCTGTTTCATAATAAGTTTTTCTTAATCATTCTGCAAAAAACAAAACTCAACTGCAAACCCTAGAAGCAAAGGTCACTATCACAATCAAAATGATTTTCTGAAGGAACACAGCATTTCAGAGGAGAAATTGCAGCTGGTTGTATATTAAATACCATACAGTTCTTATCAAGTAAAAAACACAGTGTAGGATGAGACTCATGGTGAGGCTGTTGCACACTCTTTAGAGACAGGCAGGACACAACACATTCAGTGACCAATAATGTGCTGAAACTTGGCTGAGCGTGATATACTATTATAATCTCTAATAAAATTTCAGATATTTATGTTACATTCTTTTCCCAATATAATTTATTTGGTTTCCAAATGTTTGTTTCAACAGTATTGTCAGTCTTTTATTTTGTCAACAGTTGTCCAGGCTCTGTTTTGCATAAAGTCCAAGAAAACACCAAGTCACACTGATATTTAGTTGAAATACTGAAAAAAATGAATAAATTCAGGAACTGGTTTTGAATGCAGGTAAAAGGAAAGCACCTCCTTTTTCACAGCTATGAAAATTTCACTACTGAGAGGTTTTCGCAGATTTGATTTAAAAGTAATGCTACTGGTTCATAGAAAATTGAGGTTCAGTTCCCAAGCTCAGCTGAAAACTTCATGATTTTTATTAAGCTATAGAACAATGGGGCAAGTTTTGAGAGAAAAGTTTTACCCTACATACCTTTGAAAACAATCCTTTAAAAGAGAGAAAATATTTTCCAAATCACTGAAAGTTTTCCTAATATTTCTAATTAATTCCTTAAATATTTTTCTTTTTCTCTAGCCAGAACATTGATCATAAATAATGCTTGCAGGAATCAATCACAGCTATACAGACAGAAATTCAAAGAGATGTAAACAGGAGTCACATGCTCACTTCTCCTGTATCTGACACGGCAAAGAACACTAATTTTTAATCTTACGCTTATAAATCCTAGAGATGGTACATTAACAACTATAAAATAGATATGCCTGTGGTTAATAAGAGAAGTATTGCCTTTAATTCTTATTTTTTCTTCTTTTTTTTTCCTTTTTTTCCTTTTTGTTTTTAATTTAGGACTCTTCGTAAAGTTACACGTAGGAAAATTATTTTTCTATAAATTTACTAAATTGAGAAGAGTTTTTTGCCGGTTTATGACATGCACGAATGTCATAAATAATCACAGAAATCTGAGAAGTCTGAGAAGTGCAGGTAGTAATGACGATTGAAGTGTCAATATATTTTTATCGATCTCTTATGGTCCCATTACTCTACTAAACTTTTCCTTCACTCTTTTTATATGTGTTCTATGTTTCAAAAGGAAAAAAATGGTTTGCAGAGCAGTACTGCTGAGCTGGGGACATATTTTAAATGACAGTAAAATCAGAGTGTATTAAATTATACTCCCTTCACTGCTTAGCAAAAAACAGCCTTTAGGGATGTTACATAGGACTCGGATTTCTGACTGGTACTATTTTGCTGCAGAATTTAAGCTTTCCTAAAGAAATAGCACTGTAATTCTTTTACAGAAAATGCAACAAAAAGGTGGTAAATGACACATGCATTGAGCTTGAAGAAAATTTATATGCATACAGACATCTGCATTTAAGGTCATTATTATTCATTAAAAAAGGCATTTCTAAAGATGAATCTAATTAGATTTCATACTAGGCACGACATTTATAATATGTAAAAACATGAATAGTTGTCTCTAAAACTATAAATACTTTAATTAGTTGTGCATGATTCTGCAGTTTAGCTTGTATCTGATTATGCTTAAAACATTTTCTTTTTTGACTATTGAACTTCATCTTAAAAACTTTTCTATTCATTCTGACACACATAGTCCTAAATCAGTGGGAGCAATAATATTTAATATTCCTGAAAATGTCACTGGATTATTAAATATCATGAGGTAACATATGATAATCATTTGCTTGTAATGAGCCATATTGTATTATTAAAATAAGTGTGGTTGTCTGCAGCATAATAGTACATACATTAATTTATACTGAGGATCAAGGGGACAAAATTATTCATACAAGTAATCCAACCAAACACACTGGGACCATCTATGAATTAAGTGATCATAAAGAAATTTACTGGAAATTTGACGATGACTTTATTCTGTCTTCGCCTCCTGACCTAAAAGCTTCTTATTTGTGTTCTTTCTAGGCAAATACTACATCATAAAATACAGTGGATAGAAAATAAACCATGGAAAGGAAAAGGGAAAATAAATATTATTAATCTTCATAGCTTTTTTTAACACACAGGGAAAGAAAGAGTAACTAGTTCTGCAAGTAGAGGAATTTTCTCTAAATAAGGAGAAAAAATACTAAAGGTGTGTTCAAAGGTCCTGAAACATTAATAAATGTGGCTCTAATAAAGACAGAAGCGTCTTAAAAATATTCTCTGGTCATGTCAAAAATTAACACTGCATTTTTGGCACTTATGTACAGAATATTTTATTGTGGCTATGCTATTCCTCATATAAAACTTTTCCACGGAGAGTTTAAGACATACTTTTAGGTAATTTTTCAAATAAGCAGATATGCAAATACTATGTCTATATTTTACTTCTAAAAACTCAGTCCAGTGCAAAAAATGTTTCTGAAAAGTACTGAAATCTTTTTTTTTGAGACTTTTATGGTTTTATTGTTTTGGTTTTTTTTTTAATTCTATTGTTTAAAAGACACACTTACTACAGAGGAAAACNGGTTTTTTTTTTAATTCTATTGTTTAAAAGACACACTACAGAGGAACAGTGATTACAGTAATTAATGAAAATAGAGTGACCCAGGATAGTAAGGAAGTCTTCTTTATTCTATCTTAAAAAAATTATTTGATTTAGTCACCAAAAAAAACATCTCAACTGAAAATCTGACATTTATAGTAGCAGTAGTATATCCCCCAGGGAACTCTAAGGAAGTTTCATTTCCATTCTGATGCCTTTTGACTTCAGTCATATTTTGAAGCAGAGACATAAAAACCATTTGGGCAGGAGTAACTTGACTTTTGGGTTTAAGCCTTTTGCCAATCCCTTGAAAACCCATCAGAATTTGTTCAAGTCTCAAACTTTCCCAAAAATATGTTTGCACAGTATTAGTGGAGATGTCTTGGATTTTACTAGTAAACCCCTGCAAGACCTTCAGCTTCAGCCTCAGCAGGTGTTCCCTGTCATTCCAAACTCTGGAACCTGTGCTAGGTCCACCTACCCAGTTTTGGAGTAGGGACAGTGTCAGTCCCTCAGGAAATTCCCTGCTGGAGTGTGTCCTGTGGAAAGGCAGCTTCCTCATTCAAGTGCAGAAAATACAATGGCTGGGGCTAGGATATCTGCGTGGGAGGAGTCTTAAGAACTAAAAAAAAAAATAAATTATACACACTGCCTATTTTACTATCTTAAAAGAATGTTCTTTAGGTTGCAAGTCAAAAATAGCAGCTCTGAGACATAAGGCTTCTTACGTAACTGAGATCCATCTACTTTATTCATATAGGGTAAGATATAGCCTTTAATTACACAGTTTAATGCAATTCTCTCCAGAGCTTCCCTTACTTGATCTGTACACAGAAGAGGACTATTCTTAGCCAGGAGTTTAATGACTGAGTACCAGAGAAAGCTGCTGTGCCAATGAGCAGTGCATCTGCCCCTCGCTGAAAAGGAGTGGGGCGTACCTCAGAGCAAGGAGAGATAATTACTGTAAGGAAGGAATAATTTCTATCCCCTTCTCTCCTAAAAATCCCACGTGGTTTCAGTCAGATTTTTAAAGACAGGCATTTTCTGGGTGGTCATTCATAAAATTGTTCAGAATATTTGCATGTTTGGAGAGCATATCATGATGGATATCCCAGAATATACAGTGAGCTGTACTTTGAAGTTACAGTGGATGCTTAGAGAATGTGGTGTTATATGTGAAGGACTCAGAAAAATTGCAGTTGGTCACTCAGGGAATCTTTTTACCTGCAGTCTCTCTTGCCTCAGCTCTCAACAAATGGGATAATAGCATCTCTCGTCTTACATGGGCATTGTGCAAATATTAATATTTGCATAGCAGCCCAGATGTTGTAGTTATGAAAATCTTAAAAAAGCCCAGGAAATATTACTAATTTCTCTTCAGAGCTGACTTGAATATGGACCATAAATAAGGCTCAGGGTTACAAACTGAACAGCAAGGAGAAAACAAAATATTGAAGAACTTGTTATCCAGACTGTGCACTGAATGAGGCAGAAAGCTCAAGGATGAAGTGGGATATAATCATGTCATTAAAGACTATTTCATAATTGATACTCAGAAACAGATGAAATTGAAATTGCACAGTATATTTTGTACTGACAGTTCATAGTTTCTAAGTGCTTTATTTTATAATATTCTCAGAGCATAAATTTTGAGTGCAGTATGTTCATACATGGTAAACTGAGACTGATGGCTTAGGCTGGTTGGAGAAGATGCAAACTGGCCAGACTGAGCTGTACCTTAAAACCCTGTGCACTAGATGGGTATCTAAGAGTAACCAAAGGAGTGTGAAGACTGATTCAAAAATGTAGATGACAAAAATACATGAGAGTTTATATTCAAAGGGCAAGCATTTTAATACAGAATAGGTCATCTGATCAGTGGGGGTCAGAGTGGGGTTAAAATATTAATTTTTTTAACCATTAATTCATAATTCTATAAGGGAAAATGGCATTGCAAGTTCGTACTATATCTCTAAAACAGAGAGAAAGTGAAGAGTGGAATAAGTAATTATTGTTAACTACAGGTGTGGGAGACAAGTAAGTAAAGCTTCTCACCAGTCATTTTTGTGCTGGCAAAATGTTTCTACACATCTGAATGAAAAAGGAAGCTTCTATAAAGATTTCAAAGTAGTATTACATAGTAGTGGGCAAAATTAAGTCTGTTTACTTCTTCAGATTTTGGGGTGGTTTAATACTAATATAGTTGAAATTTTTTATTTTCCTAACCAGAGGACCTGAATCTGATCTTACTCTTATTTTGTTATTATTTTATATTACTCCTATTATTAAATTATTTTAATAAATCAGTTGACAGAGACAGTACCGAATGTGACAAACCTACAAAAGCAAACTATTTTAGAAGTTTTGTACAGAATAATACATATGACTTCTATAGACATATTTCTCTTCCAATTCCTTTGGTTAATGGACTTCCTTAGTACCTCTTTCCGCATTCTCTAGTGACTGGAAGTTTAGTTCAAGTCATGGAGAGCTCAGACTGGGCAAGATCAAGTTTTCAATACATGTACTACTTTTCAAATTTCTGATCAGGAAGCTAAGGAAGAGCAAAGTTGAGTAACACTTTATTTAGGGTATGCAAGGAGCAATGAGCCCATATTAAAGTACAACACCAAAATAACTACATATTACTAAGCTCTTAGAGGCACGCTTTTCAATTATGTATACCTCTGTCACAATAGATAGAGCATCACTAACTGCTTTTTATTATTTTTTTAATGCAAATGTGAATAAAACGGAACGACAAATTCCATGCTTAAGCACAAGAAAGAAAAAAAGATGAAAGCCACCTCTCACTGGAGGCAGCTTTGCTCCTGAATTCCCGTGGTGCCACTCACTTCGACTGCAATGGATGTTTCTGTTTGTTTTCTTTTTTTTTTTTTTTTTT
>WBMZ01006339.1:0-14566 GCA_013400975.1 Atrichornis clamosus | reverse complement strand
TTTTTTTTTTTTTTTTTTTCAATAGGGGGGAAATTGGAAGGAAATTTTATTCCCTTGCATCACTGTGCAGGCTTTCATGGTTTAAGATTTACAAAATCCACCAGCATGACTCACAGTATCACAATGGGCAATATGTGACTGAATAGCAAACTGAATGATGTAGGTATTTATCATGCACAAGAAAGACTCTGCTTATTTAAAGACCCCAAAGATACTTAAAAAAAAGAGAATGGAATCAAGCCAATGATAAAAGAATAGAAAAAAACCTCTGGATGTCAACATGAATGTGGTTGTCAGTGGATTTGCAAGAACAGCAGGTCAAAACTTCTATCACATTAACTTTTTTCTGTCAAAGGAATTTTCTTTGTTATAAAAATTTGAAGGTGAAACAGTGTGAAAATTCTCTCAGAAAGTTATCTCAGAACTTTAAACCTGATGCATTATTTGTCTACATTTTGAGTTTCAAAATTAGCAAAGTGGAAAACAAAAATAAAACCTGTGCTGTACTGCTTATTATTAATGCACAACTTACTCCAATTTCAGACTCAGTAGTTTAAATGCAGCAGAGAAAAAAAAGAACAAATTCAAGACTAACTTCAATCCTAGCTGCCCCTCCAAATACTTTGGACCAAGAACAGCGACAAGAAAACCCCAAAGAAATTCCTGGAAACTACCACAACTGATACATTGTTCATGGAATAATAACGGAGGTTTGGGTCAACAAAGAAAATATGATTTGAATATATTTTGTTATGGTGAACTAGTGGGAAAATGCTGATGTTTACCTCACAACACTTAAGTTGGAAATGTTTTATGTAAGAATGTGAAATCTATATTCAGAATTCAGAAATGTTAACTAAGCCAGACAAATCTTTTGTTAATATTGAATGACAGTCCACAATTAATCTCTGAAAAACTATAGGTTCTAAAAAAACCCCTCCCATGTTTTTGCAATGTGATAATATTACAGAAATTATTTTTCTCCAGTATCACAGAAGAAAAACATCAGAGAATCAGCTCCTGAGAAATTCAGCAACGTTCATCTGAGAAGGATGTAGCAGGAGGGCATTAATCTGTTCTTAGAAAATCTATTTACAGGTCTTTCCTACATCATCCCACAAGTCTTAACAATTAAGTTACTTACAGCTATGGGCTTATAAATTTCATTTTCACCTGTCTCTCCTCTGGTGAGGAAAAATGGGAAGAAGAGCAAATTCAAAATACGCACAACTAGTAACCTCTCTGTCAGCATTAATGTTCCTGGAAGCCTCCTGAAGAAATTCCACTGCTTTTCTAAGGGATGATGTCCTGTGAAGCACGAGTCCGCCCCGTTACAGATGCTCACCTGAAAATCATTGTGCTTAAGCACAGCAGTGTGTGCAGTCTGGGAAGGAGATGCAGTGTCTCACCTGCCTCTCTGACTCCTGTCCCTGGGTCTTTCAGGTTAAAAGTCTGATTTTACAGATGTAAGGTGTACAAATAATTTCACAAATGTGAAATGAAAATCTTTTGTTGTGCGACAATCAATAGAATCCAAACTTTTTTATATCACTTTTATCATATCTGTATGATTCAGAATCAGGAAAGACAACATCTTAAGGGGGCTGAAGAGCACTTTTTTTTTCTAGCATTAGGGCCCTATTTCACATTTTTATTAATAATTAATATAATCATTACATCACAAGACTGTAATTCATTCTGAAACTATTCATCATGTTTGTGCCCTAGACACCTATTGTACAAATTCTGATATGTGTGTGAAGATTTCTGTTGTCACCTTTAGGAACAAAGAGTCAGGATAAGCTTCTAAAGAAAATTACAGTATTGAGACACAGATCTTTAATCCATGTCTAGCTACTAATTCTGTGATTTTCTATACACTTCAAAGGGAAGTACATATAATTAATATTATATACATGCAATCTTTCTCAAGGAATCTTTTCTTAATGGAAGTACCTCCTTTGACAAAACCGTCATTTTTAAGTCTTTTGTTAAAGCTAAAAAGCACAGAAGAGAAAGATCAACATGAAGATCAGTCTGTTTCAGAAATTAAGGTGTAATTCAGAAACTTTGGAACTGTGACACACATCTCCAATTGCACAGTGTAATGCTAGTGACCTCCTTAATGGTGGTACACATTCACTAAATTACAAAAAGACAGCATTGTGTGAAGAATCAATCTGGTTTCTCTGCCTTTAAGCAACACAAAGCCCTTTCTGTAGACAAAATCACCAAAAAGTCCCATGTTCTCATTTCAAGATCTGGTGCAACGTGGCACAGTCTTAAAGGAATCTGTGACTTGCACACCTGTGTAGCATTGCTGGGATGTAGCCCTTCCATAGGCAAAACACACTGTTTCACAGTTTGCAGGGGCAGCAACTGCAAAAGTGATTCAAGTGAACACAACATTCCATTTGTTTGGTAGACCAGATTTGTCCTCAAATTACAGAGTCTTAAATGCAAAGTGAAATTGCTCATATAGCTTTGCTCTTGCAACATTGTTCATAAGGCACATATTAAATTAATGAATAATTATAATGATGATGATCATGGTAATAAATATCAGAATTTATGAAAAGTATCTCCTCTATAGACATTCCCAGATGAATACTACAGTCAGAATCAGCAGGTTATTTAATTTGCCCTAGTTCTCTCTGTTTTTATGTTCCTACTTGAATAATAAGTTTAGAATCAGCAGGTTATTAGGTTTGCCCTAATTCTAAACTTGAGTCAATGGGACTTCAAATTGACTCCAATGGAAAATGAAAACAGAATAGGTTTTTGTCAGATATCTAAAAGGTGCCAGATTTACCACTTGTTCGGACATAGCTAATTAATTCTAGGTTCATAATCCACTCTATACAATTAAAGAAATCTAAAATCTCATCATATAATCCTGTTCTTACAGACTGCTGCCAGCACACCTCTGTCTCACTTCTTTACAAGCTCAAAACAAGGCATGACTGAGGCCACCTCTCGCTTTCACCCACAGATTGCTCATTGGAAATGGAAGAGAATGAGACCACCACATACAACCAGTTTTTAGCTTGGCAGAGGAGCACCTGAGCTGAAAGACTGAGTTCTGCACACATGACAATGTAATCCAGGCTGGTAAAGTGCTTGTGATACACTCAGATACCATCACCACAGTACAGAGGGGTAAGTGGCATTGAAGAAAGCACACATCTTTTGTAAAAGATTAAATTATGATCTCAGGTCATTGTAGAACTAAATAAAGGCATCAAAATATTATTTACCCTGACTTTACTAGTCAATTCTATATAAAACAACACAACTAAAGGTATGTCTGTTACGTTCTACCAAGCCATTCTGTGAAAGAAATATACTTTGGTCTTTACAGTTTACTTCTCAGGTACAAAGAGGTACTCAACACCTCAGAATGCCCTTCACTGTTCTGTAAAATCATGTGTTTATGAAGGTACACAATTTTCAACTACAGCACAGCAAACTGCACAAAGCATTTTTCCAGAAGCTGGTGTGTTTTCATGTTTTCTGAAAGGAACACCAAGCTTTCTGGAAGGTAAAACATCATTTTAAATTCACCGAGAGAGATGGATGAACCTTTTTGTTTTAAATTACCAACCATTTTTAATATGTTTATTGAAAGAAGCCTAAACCCTCAAAGCTGCATTTGTTAACATTAGCCTCTACATGAAGCTATTTCTATCAGGAACTGGTTTTATTTGCCAGCCCGTTTTCCCATTCCTATCCATCAGGTCAGTAACAGTGATGGGATAAAATCCCAAAACTTCTTGTCTAGCATCTACTGTTAGAAGACTCCTAGGGAGCCAAGCTGCAGCTGAGAGAAAAGATCAAGTACGTTAGGTCCAAAATGCCTGTAAGCCTTGAAGTGCAATTACATTAAAACATAGACAATTTTAATATATTTTGACATTCTGAATGAATATGACCAATCTGACACAAGGTCCTATGGTGCTAGATATAAATTCTTCTAGCCTATCAGCTTTCTACAATTTACAATATAGACTTGAAATTAACAAGGACCCAGCACCTCAACTAGGCACAAAGGGAAACAACCACATCACTATTTAAAATATTATTTATCAGGAGTACCAAGATGTAGGCTATAAGTGTAAGTGGTCCTTTGGAAGTATTTCAATATCAGCATTTTGAAAGGATTAGCAATACTCAATAAGAAACCTCCTCAGAAGATAAAAAACAGACTGCTAGCTCCTAATTACCAGCGACACAGTATTTAAATTCCTGTGATTTTACATGAGGCAGATATTGAAATCAATACCCTATAATGCTGAATCCTGGCAAATAAAATATCAAATTTCATTATGAAAATGATGCAAAATTGTGCTTTAAACTGACGTAAGGATTGTGTTTGCATAAGACTAAATGTGAAGAGCACAGATTTAACTCATTTCTGAAAGACTTTTGGATTACTTGACTATCTGCCCTCAAGATTCTACTCTAACAAAGTCACCCTTTAAAAATATTAAATAAAATGATGACATATATTGTTAAATTAACGACACAGTTTGTCAATACAACAGAACCTTACTACAATCTCTGGCACATTTCTGGCCCTCCTTTCTAAAACCAAGATCACCCAGTGGCCACTGGCACTGACAAGAAATTCAGCATGCAGAAGAAACACAGAGATCTTGTAACAGAGGTGTGCATTGTAGATAAAGATTCTGAAGAGTAAATCAAAAAGGAAGTTTTTGCTCATAGTATTTCCAAAGTATATTTATCCAGCTATTCAATAGGGACAAAGACCACAATGACTACTCTGTTAAGACTGACTATAGGCAATGAGCATCTCACTCAAACATGTACCTTGCAACAGATAATTAATGCCAAAAGGAGTTCAAACATTTCATTCAAGGCATAAGAGAATTAAATGGATTAAAAAATGAAAACTTTCAAGGTGATATAAATCTTGGATGACTTTTTTAAAAGTTAACATGCAAAAGGAAATACACACAACAAAGACTGATGTAATATATTCAGAACCCAAACAAACAAATCTAAGTGCTGGCTAGGCTGAGACATCTGGAACTCACTTCCTCAAAAATCACTTTCACAGTTCAAACCATAGCTGGCATCAACTTCTGAATATCTGACAAAGAAGAATATCTCTTACAGTGAACAGCTGCATGAACAGTCCTCATTTTTTCTCACAAACCAGAAACTCAGTAGATCAGTTAAAATAAAACATGTTATAAACAGGAATTCTCAGAGCAATTGTCTCTATAGCATGCTAATACTGAGGGAGGAAGGGAAGCTATATTTTAAAAAGATAAATGATCCTGTGTGCAATTTTGTCAAGCAGTTATAAATATAGAAAAGCAGAAGATCATGGAGGGACAAGAAGTTAGCAGCAGCAAGAAACTTCCCCCAAATCAATGCATCATTTGTATTTTACTACCTCTTTTACAGATATCTGCTTATTTTCTCAGACAGGATACTGAACAGGATTATTTTTATATAAATGAAGATGAAAGGAAAATTATACCTTTTTAATTTTTTTTGGCCTAAAGTCACTATTTTATTAATTTACTATGCAAAATAGGGGTTGTTTTGTTTTGAAATGTTAACTTAGGGAGCCAAATAAGAAGCTAAACATGGAGGCTCACGGATATGAATCATGTATTCTCCTTACCTTCCAGGACCTTGACTTAATTCACTAAAAATCTGACTTTAAAATCTGTCTTTTTAATAAACATCTCTCCCTATAATAGAATCAAGCCATACCAACCTGAGTTATTTCAGGAAATATTGTAATTTTCACTGAATAGAAGATTGCAATGTATGTCAAAAATTTATCAGAAAATTGATATAGCAATCAGCGTTTATTTCAATGCTAGTCTTATTCCTAATAAAATTTATTATAATTTTGTGCAGTTTTCCTTCTCTTGAGTCACTATTATTATGTGAAATAATACACCCTTGCCTTCTTCAGTACAAAGCAGAGATTTTATTTTCTCTATTAGAAGGCTCTTTTACTCTTTTCACTCATGGACTCATCGACAATAGAACTGCTAGAGATCATATTTTCCTTTGCTATGGACTGCACATCCTTGACACTTAAGCAAAATTCCAGTCATTTTCTGTGATTTATGCCAAAACTCCCATTGAAGAGGATTTAGAACCTATTGGAACAAAGGGCATGACTGAGTGGTTCTGTCCTAGTTTGCACTGTTCTTACTGTGATGGAGTTCAGAAAACATAAATGAAGCTACTCCTGATTTAGACAGGTACAAGACCAGTTAAGCCTACTGGAAATAATTTATATTGCTATGGGGTTAAAAAAAAAAAAACCAACCAAAAAACAAACAACATAAAACCCCTTGATTGAACTTCATTCTTTTAAGAAAAACGTTACTCCAGAAATCATTAATGAGATTTTCAAAGACGAAAATCTGGAAAAACGACTCCACCAGATTTTCTCCCAAAAATAAGTGAACTTGTATTAAGAATGGCATCTTAAGACTTAAAACTTTGACTCTAAACCTATTATTTCTAAACTGTCGAACGTGCAAGACAGGGTAGAAAATTTTGAAAAGGTTTTCTGTGTTGTTGTTTATATTGATTCCTACACTCCTCATTACACTGTGGGACTCTGTGTTTTACCAGACTGCAAAGATATAGAACCACAATAAATCCAAGACAAAAAAACAAAAAAACATATTAAAAAAAATTCAAGGAAAATAGAATTTAATTACCATCTTTCACCTTTGAAGAAAAGGTGTCAACTAGGATACAATTTCAGTTAAAAACGGGAGGTTGGGTATTTTCCCATCTAAACCATTTTTAAACAAAAAACAAAACAAGGTTTAGAAGAAAACTCAAAAGACCCCTCCAGATAAATGCAGCCTGAGATGATCCTCTAGCAATGGCAATGTCTTACTAAGGTTTGTGGGAAATTTACACATTCTGGGAACAAAAGATCAAAGCTCAAGAGCATAATTTCTATGTTGGCTACAAAAAACTAAACAGCAGAAGCCAGAGTTTCTTTCTTGGCAGATATAAAGGCTTTACTTCTGCCTTTTCATTTCTTGGAATACTAAATAATTTATAATAGTTCAATATCTTTGGTAACACATATAAGTAACTTCTAATCCCTTCATCAAAACCTGGCTGATGGAAATTTCAGTTACTACCTTTTCTCAATTAACAGGTATAAACTGTAATGTAATTCCATTTATACTGTTATCAGGGGAAATGTTGCCTTCTGTTTCAAATGAAATCACAATCTGAATGCTTTATGCTAAAGTTAAAAAAAAAATTATTATTTTATAAGGCTTCTTAATGGTCAAGAGACATGAGGAGGGTCTTGATCCCACCAATGTCAATTGTAAAACCACCAGTATTTAAATGAAGTCAATGTTTTACCTAAATTTGGGGGGATCCTAAATATTATTTTGAGTGTCATCTTCTTAAAACTTCCATAAAATTTTTAATATATATAAACATAAATATGTATTTCACTAACATTCAATCTAAACATAGAAATGCTCCTGAAAAATTGCTATTGAATCCATTATTATGTAAAGGTAAGAATTTATCTGACATTACACACAATTATGTGAACTTTTTCATGTAAGTATTATAGGTTCAAAATAACTTCAAATAAATAAACTATGTTTTAGTTTAAAGGGTATATAAATCTATAATAGTATTTAAAATGCAATTATTGCTTTAACAAAGCTGCTACACCTCATAATTTTCTTTTTTGTTTATAATAGGGCCTAACTCAGAGATGCTAGGACAACTCAATATTACACATACACATATATATTATGTAGTATCATATATTAAAAATTGATATCCATATACTAAATCCATTGAGATGATTTATCTAATATAAAAGATATTTCATTTTACAGTTTCTGGGAAGGGGTGCAGTTGTAAGTACAAATTACTAATTTTGGGGAACTATGATTTTCTCTTATTAAAAATTATTATAAAGTGTTAATAGGGTTTGAATTTTTCACGAATGGCAGATGAGAGATAAACAGCTGATAAAGTAAACAGGATGCAGAATGACTGTAGTGTTTTGAGTATTGACACTAAGGACAGAAGGTGTTACATAATAAAGCACAGTCACAAATGATGTTTTCTTTCTTATAATGAGTGAAATCTGATAGAAATGCTAAAGGCAAATTATTCAGCCATAAATGTCATGCAGCCACTCAGTGAAGATCTTAATTTGGCCTTGATAATATCTTATTTATATTTACCTTTTACATTTTAAACTTAGGCCTTTGCTCTCCAATTTTGACATGACAATTATATTTTCCCTTGACACATTTGCTTTTATTTCATTCATACACCTTTACGTCCAGTTCTAGGTACACAACTAATGTAATTTCTATGCTTAAGGAGCTGCAAGCAATGGTAAATTTACTAACAAAATAAAAACAAGAGTCCTGCATGCATCTGCAAAGTAAACGTTCACATTCTTTCCATTTGCCAAAAAACAATGGGCACCGAATATGAGTCATATTTTACCCAGTGATTTATTTGTAGATGAGATTAAGGAAACACCTGTTTTTCTAAGTTCCCTTTTCCTTGGTAAAACTATTCAGTAATTTCGTGGTCTTGGAGTACGTACTTCCCCCTTGCCCTTTTGTGTTCTCCCTGTCTAACTGGCATGGTGAATTCCTAAATATGTTGCAAAGCAGGACCATTCACATTCATGTAAAAACATAATCCCCTGTTTAAGCCCCTTCCTCCCCGACAATAATTTAAGGAATTCACAAATAAATCACTGATTTCATTTCAATGACACAGCAGAGGCGAATATCAAATACAAAGTGGACTCTGCGTTTCCTCTACCGTACAAAACCAAACCAAGGTCATCTTTGCACTTAATCCAGTTAAATTATCCCCAGCATCACTCTCCTTGCTCCCCAAACCAATTACCACCAGTTGCTCGTGATAGGCATGCACACCCCCTCCCTCAACTCCCGCCAAGCGTGATTCCAGCCACCCTCTTCCCATCCGGGTGAAACCTGGCACCCAGAACCCATCTCTCTTTTGCCCAGAACAAACCCAAATCCCACCCCGCCTCCGGAAAACACTCAAATAACATCCTCTTTCTCCTCTCACCCAGCCTCACAGAGAACAGAAGAGTGATACATCATGGTTGGCCACAGAGACACGTGGAAGACAGGGAGGAGAAGGTGGGGAAGAGGGGAGCCAGGGACATGGTGGAAAGGGAGGAGAGGGAGGAAGATCCACTCATACAGATGACACTTCATGCAGGCCTGGCCTCCGACCCGTCCCCTCCACAGGGCGATGGGGAGGGGGGCAATGGGGCGAGCTGACATGGCCCCTTACCTTCACTGCAGTCCTTCCCTCGGAAGCCCGTTTGGGAGCAGTCGCAGACGGCCTGGTCGTTGAGCACCGAGCAGACGCCCCCGTTGAGGCAGACGTCGTCCCTGGCGCACAGTCGGCTCTGCTCGTCATCCAGCCGCACCTCCTGGCTCTCCACGGGTGACGCCTGCGTGTAGTTCACCCGCACATCTGTTATCCAGCCCTTGAAGGGCTCCCGGTCCTTGACAGAGGAGAGTGTCAGCTTTAGCGTCGCTGACCGCAGCTCCGGCGGGAGCCCCCCTAGGAAGAGCCCGCTGAAGACAGTCATGTCCCGCCGTTTGGACTTCACCTCCACCCACTTGGTCTCGGCTCGGTCAATGATCAGTGTCGTGTTCTTGAAGTGGCGGCGGATGACAACGGCGTGCCAGAGGTTGTCGTTGACCGCTGTGTCCGAGAGCAAGGTGGCAGGCTCGGCGCAGAAGATGGAGAAGCTGAGCTGTAGCCTCCCACCCTGGGTGAGGATGAGCTCCAGGAAGTCGCAGAAGCCCTCATCGTCAAAGTAGAGCACCAGCCCGCTGGAGCTGCGCGTCTTCATGTTGAAGCTCATTTCGCTCTCGCAGCAGGCGTTCCACTTGGGGAAGCGTGTCCACTGGCCCTCCGCACCCGGGAACTCCAGCCCACTGCCCAGCTCAGCCCAGCAGCCCAGCAGTAGGGCCAGCCAGAGCAGCAGGCAGCCCCCGCGCCGCACCAGCACCGCCCCCATCCTGCGCGGCCTGGGGCGGGCGAGCGGGGCGGCAGGGCTGGCGGGGGGCGGCACCGGGGCCCCGGCGGCAGACAGGGTAAAATCTTGCCGGGCACTGGCCACACTGGAAGCTTCAGGCACACTCACCCCCGCCCCGGGTGCGGGGGTCACTGTGGGAGACTCCCCGGGGCGGGGGGCCACAGTTGCCCCACGGGATGGGGTTGGGCACAAGATGGTGCCCAGAGCCACTGGAGGGGACCCGCAATGGGGGTAAGGCGCCGTTGGATCTCTTCACTGGTCAGCCACACTCCGCAAAAGGCGTCCAGGGGTGGGTGAGTCAGCAGAAATTTTCCCCAAAGCCAGCATTACCAAACCAGGAAAAAAACCAAGATCGGTGGGAAAACTCTCCTCCAAGTGGGTCCACCAGCTCAGCAAGGCTGTAGCAATATCCTGGCACATGCGCGCCTCTTTTTACATCCTCTCCACCAGCTGTAGTTTCCCAGGAAGCCAATTATTGATCCCAACGCTGCCTCCCTAGGATGGATCCTCTTGTCATATCACAGCCTGTCTGCCATGGTGCTAGAGCAGCGTCAGCAGACGACAGGACTCATCGCTCGTGGTTGCTTGAGCTGCCTCAATCCCAATGGGGTTGAAACCCAGAAGCTGTCAAACAGCCGAGTGGCCACTTGACATGCAAAGCCTGACAGCTCCTCTTCTGTTTGCTTGAAAAAGGCCAAGGCTAAGATCCAGGAGGGTGATTTTCCTCTATTGTTTTTGTTTCTAATCTGCAAGGAATTGAAACAGAATAATAAGAAATGACAACTAATAACATGTTATACCTTAAAGTTGATCAATAGTGAATGTTTGTGGTTATTTTTTTCATTTCAACTGCTGTTGGACACTAGGAAAATGCTGCTGTAATTTTGCAGTTACTGAGAAATTATAATAGAATGCAGTGCTAAACAAAAACCATATATGTTTGTACTAGGTTATATTTTTATGGCATAATCTATGTGTAAACTACTTACCTTTCCAAAAGTCTCAAATATTTCAGTAGTATATTTTATTATTGCAAAAACAGTGTTAAACAGAAAAGGTGATGTTTATTCTGCAATTTATTTTCTTGTAATTTATTTGTGAAAACAGAAGCACCTGTGAAGCTACAGGGTCCTATTCATGCAGATAATGCTACCAAGCCCAGTTCTAGTTGTTTCCAATACAGGTCAAAAAATTAAAGTGGACTGAGCTCCCACCAGGAACTGACAGGTTTCACCATACATGGCACACCTACTGGCTTATTTTTCCTGGGATGAGGAAGAATTGCAACGGTTTCTTAGCAGGCTTTTTGAAATTTTCAATCCACATTTTTTCTCTGCCACCTGGTTTCTTCTGGGGCTGGTATTTTCTGCTATGGCAGGGAAAATCCAATTCAAGGCAGCTATGATGTTGACATTATTCACAATGCAGAGCATCTAATCCCAGGTGTTAGTCCTCTGAAATGGGTTCTGTGTTTTATATATATTTACTCAGCTGCCCTTATTTAAGAGAACAACTCATTTTAAAAATCATATATATGCCACAGTTCACCCTCATCCTCTGAAGAGGTCTCTACATCCAAAACCTTTCAGCAGCGAGGCTCCGCTCTCTGTTATTCTCCCCCAAGCCGCTCTATCTTTTCTGGAAGCTGTGTATTAGCAGACCTCTCCTGATGGAGGAGAGGATCTCCAACACCTCCCTCCCTCACCGCTTCCCCTTCCCCTCCCTTCCATTTCTTCGCCAGCAGCACTTAAGCACAGAGAATTGCATGGCCAGAGCTGCTGCCAAGCCCTTTGCTGGGCTGGGGGGGGTGTGTGTGTGTGTGTGTGTGTGTGTGTGTGTGTCTGTGCGTGGGGAGAGGGAGCAGAGATGACCCTGCCAGGGCGAAACATGTTTTAAAAACAGGCACACACCTCAGCTGCCTGCACCTGACACGTTCAGAGCTGCTAAGTCACCTCCTACTCTCTCTATATTTAATTCCATTCCTCTAAATGTCAACACGATTATTTTTATTATTTGTCACACGTGAGGTGGGCAAGAGCAGCAAAAGGGAGGAGGGGAGAACCCCCAAACTTCGCGGGCAGGGGCCAGCCGTGCCCACCAGCTGCAGGCAGACCCCAGGTTTCCCCCACACCCTCCCTACCCTCCGGCAGGAGCCACCTCTGGCAACGCCGCCACCAGCCGAGGGATTTTCCGGCAGCTCCTGGGAGGGCCCGTGGCGGGAGCCCCCGCAACCCCGCTACCCAAAGGGCCTCTCCGGGCGCGACGGTGGCCGCGGGCAGGGGCGACGCTGGCTTGCGGCACCGCGCCGAGCCACCGCTCCCGCTTCAGCACCCGGAACAGCTCCGCCCTGCGCGGCCCGACGGGGCGGCGGCGCCCGCTGCCCGCGCCCGCCCGAGCGGGAGCGGCGCCGCTGCGCCCCGGCGTGGGGCTGGACACGAGCGGGAGGGAGCCCGTGTGGGCGCACCGAGGGCGGGGAGGGGAGGTGCGGGCGGCTGCGAAGCCCCTTTGCGGCGGAGGGGAAGGAGGTGGTGATGGAGCGGATTTGGGGTGCGTGGGGGGTGCGGAGAGCAGGGTGCTGGCTGGCGGTGCGAGACACGGCGTGCGTGCCCGGGGCAATGACATCGAGGGAGGGGGACGTGTGTGGGGAGCCTGGGATGAGTGGGGAAGGGGCGCGGTGTGTATGTGTGTGTGTGTGTGTTCACGGAGGTTACCGGGTAGTTGGGGCTGAGCTGGTCACTCGGAGGAAGCGGCGGGTGGAGAGGGAATGCGGGAGGCGCGGCGGGGAGGGGAGCGCGGGGGCCGTGCCGTGGGGCGCAAGGTGCGCGGGGCGGGCGGCGCGGCTGCGTGAGGAGCACGGGGAAGGAGGGAAGGGTTTTGCGCCTCTGTGCACGGGGCGCAGCAGCGGGAGGGTGCCAGGAGCCCGTGGTGTCTGCCGGGGTGGGGAGGGTGGGGGGAGCCAGGCAAGGACGTGCGTGTGTGTTTGAGTGTGTGTGCGCGGCCGCCGTGCGTGCCAGAGCGATCCCTACAGGTGTCCGCGGAGAGCCGCCGCGCGGGGATCCCACCTCGCGAGCATCCCTGCCCGCTCCCTGCCTCTGGCTGCAGCGCCTGCCTTCCCCCTCACTCACACACACACAGCAGCAGCAGCGGCAAGAGGGGGGAAGAGAAAGGAAAAAGAAGAAAAAAAGGACAAATAGAAAAAAAAAAAAAAGAAAGGAAATACAAAAAGGCAAAGAGATGGAAAGTCTGTAAAAGAAAGGAGAAAGACCCAAGGGAGAAGAACCCAACAAACAATTGCGTATTTATTACTGCCGATATAGTTCACACGCTGCCAATGAACAGCACAGTCTTGTCTAGTCATTTCCAAACCAGAGGGACACTTTCATTCTCAGAAGAGGACAATTTTTTAACACACATATATCTCTCTGTGTATGTATCTATCTCAAACGGCTCTTAAGTACCAGGCATCCCTCCCAGCAATGTATCCATGTATACACACATATGTAGCGAGAAATATACACAAACCAAAATAAATGTAGCTATTGCACTCAGTGCCTCACCAGTGAATTCGTATGCTTCCCCCACCCCTTTACAACCATTTTTTATTCTTCAAAAATTATGATTTAGTCACAGGTGCCCCGATTGAGCCTTTTCAAATTAGAAAAAGAGAGAGAGAGAGACACCCATAGGTCAATAAATCCTTAATAAATGCCAGGTCGGTTGGCAATGCACAATCCTTGGCAGAATCCTTATTGTATGAAATACTGAGCATTGTCTCTGGGTGCGGGGAAGACCAGAGTTCACAAATTACCGGATGAAATAAAAGGATCTGAAAAACAACCTTGCTGCAGCCAAAGAGAGAAGCGCTCTAATTCAAAAGCAGACTTAACAGCATCATTAATCTTTTCCCTTCATTTCTACGTAATTTCTAGAATCAAATTCTTTCCTAGGAGGATGGAATGATCGATTTTGCTCCCCTTCTAGTCTGCAGATGTATTTATTTTAATATGCTTATGATATAATTTCTACCCCTTCAAAAATGCTCACCATCAGCAGGAACCTTGACAGTTTCAAACACATATCGAAGAAGCCGGGTGCCCTCTTTCTTCTGGCACACAATAGAAAATGTCCCAAATTATCAATGCACTTCCTGCACAAACCCCTCGTCTCTTTCAGACTGCTGCTGATAAATAACAATAATATTGCGATATCCCATTGCTGCCCCGGCTTCCCGTTTCACCACGGCAGCTCACGCCAGGGAGAACATGCAGCAGATTGATTTTATCGCTCAAGTCTCGCAGACCCCCCTCTCCCCTCCTCCTCCCGCCTTGGCAAGGGACAATAAATCACCGCATCCAACCTTTAACTTACACCTCCGCTCCACCATCTCCTCTCCTCGCCATCCACCTCTCCACACCGCCGCACGCAAACCCACCAGCCTCTCGCGCCTCCGCCGCCGCCGCCACCACCACC
>WBMZ01006338.1:0-165325 GCA_013400975.1 Atrichornis clamosus | reverse complement strand
GTCTTTCAAACTAAGACAGCTTGATATGGCCTTGCAGAAAGATATGAGTGCAAGAGAGTAAAAACTGTTGTAGGTAGTAGGCATATGAAACCAGCCATGCTAAATCACACAAAAGTGAGTTAGTAGAAGAACGAAAGAGTGAACAACTCCAAAAACCAGCAGCAGAAAAGAAACAAGCTACACAAGAATAAATACGAACTAGTCACTCATTACTAGGATACCAGACTGGATGGCTACTCATGAAATTTCTTGTGTTAGCAGTCGAAGTGTTTCCTAAGCAGCACTTTTTTTTTTTTTTTTTTTTTTTGTGTCTTTTGCCTTGGACAACCTATGTCTGTGTTTATTCCATGAACATTTGTTTTCCTCTAAATCAAAAGAGCAAAATAAAAGAAGCACCACTTCTTCTGCCAAGTCACACAGTGCTGTCTCTTGAAGGCTCCAGAGAGATGCAGCTCTTGTCAATTCACACCTGTTCTGAAACACTCTTCTTCTCCTGCTTAACCATATTGTGTCCCTTTCATGTGTCCTCTTCAATCCATCTTTTGTGTTAACCCTAATTTCTGGCATGGGCTCACACTCACCCTGCAAATTCCTCAGTCCATATGGAGAAGAAAAATATTGAAAGGGCCTCTTTTAGGGAGTGAGAGAAGAAAAAAATCTCTCTTGTACTGGCAGGTTTTCTTATGATTACAGTAATAGGATAAGGCACCAGCATACCAAAGACAGAAAAGATCCATTCCAGCTGAACTGCAGGAACATTTACAATCTGCTGCTGTTGCCCACCTACTCTTGTTCACCTGCTGTCTTCTCCAAATCCCCTCCTGCCCTTAGAGGGGCACTTGTGACAGGCAGCTGCACCAGCCCTTCCTTTGGGACAAGGGTGACTGAGAGGGGAAAGGACACCGAGCATCACTGCTATCACTGTTACCACAGCTACCAACAGGGAGAAGGGTCCTTCTGCACTTTGCGCACGCTGAAAGAAATGCTGTGGGGAGATGATTTCTTTTAATTAACAAAACCATAGCCAAAAGGGCTACAGAAGTGCCTGGCATTTTCCACATTCTTGTACAATCCCACCCTCAGCAGGGAAAGCCCTTGCTATGCTAGCTGAGGAGCAAGCTCATCAGCTGCAATACAATTGCACTTCTTTGTGTCCTAGCTATCTGTAAACTGTATAAATAATCTTCCTTATCACACTGAGCATTATCTTGTGCATAGCATGAATAGAGATAAGTACTGCATGCAGTAGTGCTCATTTACAGCTATGTATTCTTTTCCCATGACGCAAATAAAATCAATGCTGAATTATTATAGATGCAAAAGATCATGAAGATAATTTATCACACTGTAAACATACAGAGCATAGGAGCAATTCTTCTAATTCTAGTCTGACATAATTCTACCCAATTTTGCCACAATATTACTACAATATACCTCATAGTTCTTGGTGGATGAAAACACAGTTGTTGCTGGTTTTTGTCATTTCTGCTGGAAATAATTAGCATATGGGAATGTTTGCTTCCACCCATGGAATTTTTGTGTGAAGAAATAAAATGTGACTAACACATACGGACTAGATTAACAAATTTAAAATAATTGTATGCTAAACGTGGCAAGTTCTGCAGAACTTCATATATGAAAGACTCAAAAGGACTCCAAAAGACTTGAGGAAAATGACGGTGAAACAATGTCCCTGAAAAATACCCTAGGTTGGGGAGAGCTGCCTGTAGAGTACCAGTAAGAATGGCCATGCTGAGAAAGGTGCTATCAAAACAGCTTCATTTATTCAAGGTGTCTTTATTTAAGGAAGCTGTATGAATTCTGAATGAATGAGAGATTCACAGGACACTCCTTTTGCAGTTTTTGCTTGAATGCAAAATGCTGCCTTCTCTGACATGCATCTGAGAGACTTTAACATTATGGGTGCCTTTGGATTTCATGCCAAACATTTCTCTGGTAGGACTATGTATGAAAGAAAGAGGGGATACCTCCAGAAAAAGAGAGGACATAGCAGGGTAAAACAGGAAATGAGAAACAAAGCAGAGGTAAATAAAATCTACATTCATATTCATACAACATGTGTTGTACATATGTTACATGTACTTCTCTAGGATGATTCGAAGCAAGGGGACATGAGCACACAGACGAAAATAAACAACTAGTGGGCATATTGTCTTTCATAACACTATATGTGCCCCATCCCCAGGGATCCCTGTTCTAGTCTCCCATGAGTTGAGCAGCTCTTAATGTGCAGGATATAGATAAAGTACTGACCTCAGCTTTACCAAATACCTGAACTCTACATGAACAGCTGACAGGTTTGTGAGATTTTCCAGTCTACTGTATCCACGGTTTGTAAAGGGATTTTAAAAGAAACTGGTTCTGCTAGTATTGCATCCGATCCCCAATTTCCTACTTTCTCCACAGCTACTTGCACATGCACAATCCAATCTCTTCCTGAATCCTGTTCTGGGAATTTGAGCTGTCGAGTTTGGCCAGACTTTGCACAAAATAATGGCTGGATTGTGTAGCAACAGAGAAATCATGTCTTGCTCAAACATATATTTTCTCTTCTCAGCAGGAATACAGAATGTGTCTGCTTCAAACATCTGTCTTCACCTTTGAACTCCTGTGCACAGATTTTTTTTTTTGTGTTTAAGGCATGACTATGTTTGTCAACAAATCAGCCCCTCTATGAAGAACCTGGATGCTTCCATCTTCAGACATTTATCTGGTTTAAAACATGTTAATGACTTAACATGCAGGCAGTCTTGGGGCTTTGCCTGTGCTCTGGCTGGGCTGGGAGGAGCAGCAAGCCTTGACCACAAAGAGTGCAAAGTGTTAGCATCACCTCATTCTGGACCTTAGTATTTAGTATTTCACCTGCGTCTTTTCATCTGTCCAGTTCTCATCACCTTCTTTAATTTCAGAAAAAATAAAGTAAGAAGCTCTTCCTAAATGGAGACACAGTCTTGACCACCAACAACACTTCTGCTGGCACCAAGACTCCTTTGCTACAGGCTGGACTCTGCTCTACCTGTTCTCTTCCATTGCTCACATCACCACATTGCTCCTGACCATTTACCACTGTAGCACTGATACACACACAAATTCCTTGGTGAAGTCTTTAGATCAAAGCCTTTCTTTTAAACTAGACACTTTGGCATCTACACCTGCTACATATAGGGCCAGTTGAAGAAACACCTGACCTATCATGGTGTTTCACAGGGAGCTGAAAACCACCATTACCCAACAACTCCATTGGCACAACTAGCTGCATGACCATCGTCTCTGAGCACGGAGATGGACGAAGACACCCGTGGTCAGTGGGACTGCATCTACAGCCATACCCTATGTCAGGATGGGCCAACACCTTCCATCCTCTCTTCCTGCTTCAGTTTGCAAGTCCAGAGCACAGCTGATGAAAAGCAGCTTTCTCTCAGTAGGACTCATAAGTGTGAGTCTTTGTGAGCTCGCTCTCTGCAGCACTTTGTGGTTACTGCCCTGAGTGCTTGCTGCCACGTGCTGGAGGCAGGGTACGCTGATGCTTGGACTCCTGGCTTTCCTTCTGGAGATCCTATCTGCTCTGTGTCTTCCTACCTGGACACCACTAGGTGGCCTTTACACAGGGCCTGGCACCAGCAGTGGATGTTTCCAATACCACATGGGTCTCCAAGCACTTGCGAATCCCTGTGGCATCTGAGGCTTTTGAAGTTTGAAACAGCAAACAGACAGAAAAACCTGGGGAGGTCTGATAACAAAAATAAAACAAACTGAAGAGAAAATGAGACTGGGCAGTAGCAAGCCACCTGAACTGACCTGCTTATTTCATGGGTGCTCATCAAACTCTAGCCCAGGTTAACACTTGATGTAATTTCCTGCCTGATGCTCACAGTCTCGCAAAGGAGTTTATTGGTCTCCGGGCAGCTGATTCAGCTGCCCTCAAGTATTCCATGGCTGACATGTCTGAAGGAGAACTCAAGTGCTAATGCAAATGGAGGAGACCAGAACTGTTTTTCAACTGACACCTGCAAATCAAAGGTGTTTGAATAGTCCTCTTTTAGGACGTACTTGCAATGGTTTTAAAAAACACGTTGCAAAGCAGCATGTGCGAAACACATTCCAAAAATAAAAGAAAAGCTTAATCCCATGGCAATTTATCTGCATCCATTTGAACCCCTCAAATAAAGAAAAATGGGATTTGTTCCTGATGTAGTGACTGCAGGAGAGAGATGGAGCACTGCCCCTCTGCAAAGGGAGAAACTAAGCCTTTTATCTATAGAAAGCATTTTAGACAAAAACAGGAAGTCATTAAACACCAGTGGTCAGCATTCCAACTGATTTCTAAATTCATAAAGATATGTGAAGCTAATCTCTGAATAAAAGCTTGGCTGTTGCCAAAGCAATCTGATTATTTATCTCTGTGTAAAGACAAACAGTAGTCCCTGTGGAGTTTCTCTGTTGCCAAAAAACCTGACACACAGAGGAAATTTTTGGTTTTGAAAATTCTTTTTCAGCTTTCGGGTGTTCTAGACAAGCCTTTATGCTCTAACTTGAACACAAATACTCCTACAGTCCAAATCAGTGCTGGTAGCTTGGCTGGAAAAGGAACACATAAACCCAGATGATAAGGGGCTCCTGGTACTGGTCTGCCTCTGTCATGGTGACACAAGACAAAGAAAAGCAGGCAAGAGATATCTGGGGAAAAACTAGAAGCAAGTATCATAGAATCCTAGAAAGATTAGGTTGGAAGGGACTTTAAACATCATCTAGTTCTAATCTCCCTGCCATGAGAAGAGATAACACCCACTTGATCAGGCTGCTCAGGGCCCTATCCTTGAAAACTTCCAGGGATAAGGCAGCCACAACTTCTGTGGGTAAACTGTTTCAGTGCCTCATGACCTTCATAGTAAAGATTTTCTTCCTAATTTCTAATCTAAATCTACTCTTTTTCCACTTAAAGCAATTCCCTCTTGTCCTATCACTCCATGCCGTTGTAAAAAAGTCCCTCTCTAGCTTTCTTGTACTGAGAGGTGCTGTAAGTTCTTCTCAGAGCCTTCTCTTCTCTAGGCTGAACAACCCCAATGTTCTCAGCCTCTGCTTCAGCCTTCTGATAATTTTTGTGGAGCTCCTCTGGATCTGCTCCAAAAGATCCTAGAAACTACCTTCAGCCCATACCTGGCAACCCGTTTTCACCCCTAGTCCAATCTCAGCCGGGATGCTCTTCAGGGGCCTTGATTACTCATGATCGTGACTTGGGACTTCAGGTAGAGGACGGATCCCTCCCTGAACAGGAAGAGGGGTCTGAGTGAGGCATTCATATCCTGGATGTGGGGCAGCTGGAGGTCTGATGAAACGTGAGCATACCTACGCAGAAGTGAATGCTCACCATAAGAGGTCATCTGAGGCTGGAGCAGGACAGCTGGCACCCTACAAGCAGGGCTCACAGACTGGGCTCTCCTCTGCCTGCTTCTGAGAGGTGAGTTTAGCATGTTAGGGACCTGGGTGCTTCACTGCTTCTCTGGTAGCTGCAGTTTCCAATCACAGAAAAATACTTCAAGGCCATTGGAAAAAACCCCTGTCCTGCTCACTTTTCCTAGAGAAATCCATATACGCCCTGGAGTACTTGGTACTTTCCCAGGCATGGTCACATTGCTACACTCAAACAACACAGTTTGTTTAGCAGATTTCAAACAACTTTGTTACGTGAGATTGTTTAATTTTATTTTCCTTTGTTGTTAAGGACATTAAATGTTACTGGTATTATGTTTGGATAAGCTCCAGTGGCAACACAAGATTCCAAATGCAGCTTGGGTGGATGTAATTTAATATGTAAATTACTGTCTTGATTCTTACATAAGATTAAACTAATAATATTAGAAGAAAAATATTAGCCTCTCTCTGTTTCCTGAATGGGAATAAAATTTATTTCTCCCATGCTAATACCAGACTGTGTGTAGGAGAAAGTGTTACCAACGGGTAGAGATAATGAAAATTATATTATATACCAACTCTACCTCAACTGCATGAGAACTGTTTGTGCTTTTAATTTGCACAGCCATACTAACATTTACCTGATAATAGCTATCTGGCTATAATCAGGTAGACAGCCTTTGATAGAACTTCATTAAGACCAGTCACACAAAAGAGTTTTAAGAAGCAGAATCCACTGTGACAGCTGTGCCTCTCTAGGATAATGAAGAGCACGAGCTCCAAAGTGAAGTGCACAACAGGGGAAAAGCCCCTATGGATAAGGGAATGTCACTCCAGGATAAATCTTCTTGGAACAATTTGCCTGTCTTTGGACAAGTCAGTAAAGACAAGTTAGAAGAGACTTTCTGCTCCTCACCTGAATGCTAACAAATCAAACTACTGCCTTAAAGCAGAAGCAGCTTGTGGCAGACTGCACATGAACAGTGGCATACTGAGTTGGTGCACACTTCACCACCCCGGTAGTGTCAAGGTCATACAGACACTACTCAGGCTATCAGACTAGCAGGGAGGCACCTACAAATGTCAGTGCTGAAACAGAGGGATAGCAGACAGGTGTGGCAATTGCACTTTACAAGAGAAGCACGAGGAAAAACCACCCACGTTTTGATTGTGGAAAGTATATGCTTATAGATTACCAAAAGGTAAATTCCAGGTTGTGGAACGTCATTCTATATGTACTTGTTTTAAACTATCTAGATGTGGCTAGCATCTCGGGCAGAAAATATAGGTTTTAGTCTGTATTCCACACTGAAGATGAGACATTGTTTAAAGGGATGCAGATACCTCCTGGCTCGCACAGATGCCTGTGGATTCCCCACAGAAGGGTGCTTGCTGTCCTGCAGCATATAATTTTACTGTGGTAACAGCAGTATTTCCCAAACTTCAAATGGGAAATCCAGTAAACAGGACTGGAAATGTTTCATTGCTGCTGATGGATTCCAGGGGTAGCTTCTCTGTAATTTCCTCTTTTTTATTTACCATTACAGAATCTATATTGATTTAAAGCTTTCAGGCTAATACAGAAGAGAACACTAATAAAATTTAGCCTCTATTTCAGCTCATATCATCAAGAATCATGTCGCCAGATTGTGCATTATCTGGGGAAAAAAGAGGTGCATCTTAAGCTAGCTCTTTCTTTCAGCAGTAGATATGTGTGTAAAACCCTGGAAATGCAGCTACGTGCTCATGACTACAAATGAGGGCACCCCAATCTCATGAACTTAGAGGCTTAGACATTAAAACTGCTTCTGGGTTAGACTAGTGATGTGTCTTCTCCCTATGACTAAGCTTCCCCAAAATCACTGCATTTGTTGGAGATGTGAGCTTGATTTGGCATAGAGAACTGATCCTTGTGTTTCCATTGGCTTACAGGAACAGTCCTCTACCTCTGGCAGTCTGCTCTCCCTTTCTAAATTTAACCCCTGCTGAGAAAAGTATGGCACCTAAAAGCACCCAAAGATAGTGCTTGCACTGTGTTAGCGCCACATCCTCGGTCACTTGGCTTAGAGACTGCTATATAAATAGCCTGTGAAACCACTAAAAAGAGCACTATCATACTATTTTGAAGGTTGCTCAGTCTGCATATTTCTGAGGATGTGACTCCTTTGGCCTCTGGCAATTTGCTCTAGTGTCCCTTTAAAAGACTGTAGATTTTGGCTATATATAAAAAGGAACAACAATGATGAAGGAAAAAAAAGGCACTAAGTCTTCCCTTTCAGCTCACCTACTCCCACCCTCTCATGAAAAAGCAATTGAATAGCAGCAGAAAACTGAAATAACTGTCTGTGTTCAAACTGGGCTGACTCCCAGCCACCTTCATGTCTTTCAGGGGTGTTCATGAGAAGTGCCAGACAAAGGTCATTTAAAGCCAGCCCCTATCTATCATGCAAGGAAGGCAGAGGTGTTAACATTGCTGCTTTCTCCGTAGCATGCCTTGCCTGCAGCTCAGCTTTGTCCTGCCCAGCTTTGTTTCTGCTGCAGGGCATGAGCATGAGCATGAGTCTCTTTGCCCACTGAACTCTTGGCCTCTCTAATGAGACTGTCAAAGATGACAGTAATCATTTTCTTCTGTCACCTGTCTGCAGCCTAAGGACAAAGCCAACTTGCCTCTCACAGTGACACAGAGAAGGGAAGCTGCTGCCAGGGCAGAGCTCCTGGCTGTGCTCATGCAGGGCCTCCCCAGAGACCTGTCAGTGAACATTCTGCTTCTATGGGGCAAGAACTTGAAAACTCTTTCCTTTTAGCAGTCTCTGCTCGCCAGACACTTCAGTCTTCGAGGGATAAGGGATTTAAATGGCATTCAATGTAAAATCTTTGCCAGCTGAAAATGAAACAATCTAGAAGTTTTCAAAATACAAAAGACAGTTAAAACAATTCTCTAAGATATGAACCAATATGATCTGGTAAAAATGTACAGCAGGACAGAACACACAGAACACTGCTTTTTAAAATAACCACTGGTAACAGTTCAATCAGATGTGGCAGGTAGTTACGTACAATGCAGATCACATTAATGGCTGCCAGAGACAGAAGGTACCTGTGAAAATATCTGCTTCTCACCTGGAATGCCTGAGACTGCAAAACTCCCAAAAAGCAAGCCTAATTTGTTGTGTGTTGTCTGATGGCCCTTGTAGCTGTCTAATCCCCTCTGTCTGATCCCACACCATCACCAACCACACCTGCATAGCACACTGCCTCGAGTGCTCAGTGGCAACAGGCTCTAGGAGCAGGGCTGGAATGTCTGCTCCAAGCGGGGGGACAGCGTCCAAGCAGGAAGTCAACCATCAAAGAAACTCTAACTCCACTGACTCCCAGAAGCAATTGCAAAAACAAACAGTTGCAATCAGTACAGCTGTGTTGAAAGCCGGCCTCCGAAAGGAAAACAAAAGGCTCCTCCGTACTCTGCGGAAAACCACAGGAAGTTCTGGCAAGGTTATCAGTCCACAAGAGAAGGTCTTAGTACGTCTAGGCCATCTACTGTATTGCGTCCTTCTGCTGCAAACAATATAGGGTTGTGGTCATGGATGGAGGGTTGTGAAATAGGTGCCTGAACTAGCACAATGGCAGTTGTTGTTGCCTGATGGAAGAGGAACTGAAGGACCAAGACTACTACCAAACCACAAAGGCAATTTCCACTTGCATTACCTTCAGCAGCTGCACATCTGCAGCTCACCTAAGGGGCTGAGGAGGCAGTAAATTGATAGACTAGCAGAAGGGGTGAAACAGGGCCAAGAGGATCAAAAAAAGACACGTCCATCCCCAAATTCCTGCTGCCAGCTTTTGTACTGCTACATGTTAAAAAACCCTCATACAGCACCAATCAGACAGGCTGTCCCTGCTAGCAGTGCTCAATGGTACCAGCACATGCCCAGGACGTAGAACCTGGGGACACAGGAAATAAGTTTTATTGCAATGCCAGTCAGAGCATCTACACTGAGTACTGCTGGTCCAGCACACACCCAAAATAGTACCTGTGGGATCATTCTGATGTTTTAGTTCAGCATTGCTCACAGCAGTACAAGTCAGATTATTTTGTGACAGACATGCTGGTACATGAATTTACAACACTTCAGGATTGTGTTTTCTTGAATTTTTTTAGCAGATACTTCTAGGCTTGTGCCTAAAGCAAACAGGAAGCTGCATAAGATAAACTCAGACCTTCCAGGCAAAAAGTCCCTCCACTGAGGAATTTTTTGGTTTAAAAAAAAAAGAGATAAACAAGCATTTAGTACATTGTAAGAAAATCACTTGCAAAATCCTTCTACTCAGCAAATTAATTGCTTCTAAGTACCTCTTGTGTTCTAAATGAAATACATACTTTTTTCCTTCTTCAGAAGAGATTAAAACTCCCCTAAATATTCAGTAATGCACTGAAGGATGCCAATCAGAGGTGGCTTTATATTCTTTTAAAATGTTCTAACAATGGAAGGAATATTGAGGCAATACTGATGTAAACTGCAAAATTGCAGCAGTGTGTAGGGCAGATGTATAAAGGAAAAGCCCTGAGGCAAGTTCACATCAGCCTTCGCTGGACTTCATTTGAAGCTCCTGGTGATACTTGCTTCTCATCATTTTTCCACAGAACTCAGAGCAGTGGCCATACCAAAGTCAGGCTAGCTAAATTAGGGATAAATGCAGCAAGGCAGAGGGATAAATGCAGCAAGGCAGAGGGGCCATTTCAGTGATACTGTAATTGTGTTAATTAATACTCTGTGTATGCACATGAGAGTACAGTGTTGTGACACAGTAACGTTAAGCAGAAATTTCAGACTGACCTACTGCAAATTTGGTGATTTCATGGTATTTTCAGCACATATTTTTCTGAAAATGAGCAGTAGCTTGCTTGTATTTATCTTGCTTATATTTATCACTGTCTATCCTTTTTCTTTAACTGCATTTATTAGAGAAGGCTCATTCAAGTTTCACCAACTCAAACCCCTTTAAAATTGCAGCAGCAGTGGCTAAGAAGACTATTGGGTGTTGGGCTGCTGTATGAGCTTCTAGGGTTGCTGAGTTCCATGCTCCACTGCACCAGATGTCATTCTGGTTACAATCCAGCCACCTTTCTCCCTTATTAACACGGCTGACTTGGGGACTTTGCTTTGGTCCCACCTCACCCACGGCTGGAGAAGCAGGCATCAGTATCTGAACCATGGCGGTTTTGCAAAACTCGAGCTGTGTGTGCCTGGGGAAGGGAATGAATGAGAATCGGGAGGAGTAGAAGCATTGCTAGGCTCCTCTTACCCTCTCCAAAAAAGGAGAATTTTTCTCTAGTAAGTCATAAACAGTGTCACTCTCTCAGATGGTGCTGGATCTTGTGTTTTCTCTGTGGGCCAGAGAAGCTCCCTTGAGATTAAAACCTGCTACTATTGTAACCCACCAACGTGACTGTTCACTGGCATCGATGCTTTCTATGTCACCGCAATTGGCTAAATGTTTCATTCATAAAAGAAACAAACATACAAACAAAAAGGGGCCTGTAACTGATCCAGAGCCTGGAGGCTCCTCATCTCCTCCTGCTTATTCTGCATGAGAGACTAACTCCCATATTCATCAGGGTTGCTTTGTGCACGAGTTCAGGGTTAATGGGAGAGGGTTGAATGCAGAGATCTCTCAGGGTTCAGTCGTGGCTGTCAAATACTGCTGCTAGCAGCAAAGTCTGAGCTTGAATATTGCTGCAATGCAACCTTTTTGAGTGGAAAATGCAGACATTCACAGCAGATGGTGCATGGCATAGGCAAGGGCAAACTCATCTATACATGAGGAAAATGAGTTTGTTTGCAAAATGTAGTAGACATTGTCAGGAGGCTTTGGGATAAGCGGTGAGATGACCACATACAGTGGTCAGTATATGAGCACTGCCCATGAGTATGGGGAAAGGGAGAGTCAGAGCTACCAATACCTGCAAGAGCGTTGTGTATCACTGCAACAGACACGTCAAGGTTTATGGATGCAGTTCAAAACTTAATCTTTTCCACAGAAATATTCTGTTGAGACGTGTCAGACAAGTGGAAAGAGAAAACCCCAAAAGTTGTTTGTAGCAGAAGAGAGCCATATGCGACCTGCCACCTCTCCAACTTTCTCCCTAGCTGTGTTTTCTGAATGTATTTTGGGATGGTCAGCAGGCTCTACACATCTCCTCACCCGTAGGCACACCTCTTGAGTAAGACTCAGCTACACTGAGTGCTTCTTTGGGAAGTTCAGAAAGCTAGCTTAAGTCTGTCATTACACTTTTAATGTGTATACTCGTCTCGCAATTTAACGCATTTGTCGCTGTCTGCATTATTCATATTTTAATTATTCATGTGTGCTTCCACAGATAGTGTATTTATCATGAGTAATCCAACAAGAACCTGCACCTCTGTTGCTCATGGCACGACACTATTTTGTACCTGGCTTTGAGAGTGACTGAATGCCACCAGACTTTTACTCTGGCCGTGAGGGTTCACTGGGTGTGACCAGACTTACAGTGTGTTGTGTGGCATTGTACTACCTGGTACAATGGTATCGTGGTAGTTCTCACTGAACATGTCTGCATTTAGCGTGCTGCATTGGCTCTGTCTTTCTGCTGCTTAGCACTGAGTTGACTATGACCAAGAATCCAAGTCCAGCCGCTGTCAGCCCCTTTGATATCTGAGGACCAGCTGGAACACAAGGGTGTTTATTTTCCTGTTAAATTTCCTTAGTCTTAATGTGTCAGAAAAGTTTGACTTACTCTTAATGTCACAACATCGTGGAGGTGTGTTTATCAGCTCTTGAGAGCTCACAAACTCTAGGCAAGTCCTGGAGCCACAAGACACTGCCACAAAGAGGGCAGTTGTGGTCACAGCAAGGAGGGGTCCTCTGGAAAACCCTCACACCAAGGACATAAACTGTAATATGCGTACACACCCTTCAATCAAAATGGTGAAAATATTACAACACAAATCCCACATCTAAATTAAAGAATAATTCATACATGAACGGAACTACCAAATCATTAAATACTCCCAGGTATTTCTCCTACTGGTGTCTCTCATATTGGTTCATCAAGTTTCCAAACCTATCGCTAGCCTAACAACTCTTCTCATAGGTTGACATTTCCAAGCAGTTTGTGTTTTATTTTTCTGGGGCATGAGAAACAAAGGTGCTTAAACAATAAAAAAAATATACTACCCATCTTCCAAGCATGTGGACTTTTCTGGGTTTTTTTTGAAAGTGGTCAGTCTGTGTCACAGAAGTGGAGGATATGGTTCCAACATGGGGCAACAAACATCTCTTAGTATCACAGATTTTCTGCTATACCATACTATTGCAAATGCTGCCTTCAAAATCTCATACATGTAGCTTTTTAGGCAATTCTATCAGGGTACTAGTGCCTTTTCTGCGCACTGTACTAATACCACCTTCTATTTAAAAAACTCAACTCTTTACAAAAGTAACAGAAGCCTTCTGCTTGGGTTGACATTTTTGTTTCTTGTGCTTTCTTTCTTACATACATCTGAGGAAATGCGCAGGGGAATTGCTGCAGCCATTAGACATTTCTCTCTTCTGCTTGAAAGCAACTGCAGCAGAAAGAGGCAGTGAACTTAAATTTCAAATGAAAAGAACGTCAGGCTTCTCTAATACAGCCTCTGGCAAGTATAGTATTTTCTTTAGCAAATTTTGTTATTTTCGGGCAAATTCGCATTCAACAGTGTAATATGCCATGGAGATATCCCATAAATTTGCAAGATTCCCTATACTGTATGAGTCAAGATTAACCCCTGATAGCCTGTGGATGCAGGAGACCACTCTGTAAACTTTGGGGAGAAAAGTATATTGTTTCAAAGTGAAGTGCATAAAGTACAAAGCTTATGAATGGTCAGAGTTTCAATATATTTCATCACTGTTTTTAAGGTCAAGGCCAGGTTTGAAATCTGGTTCATGTCCCTGCTAAGATTTCAACAGTGTTTGCACTGAAATCCTTGTGTTTACACAGACCAATGTAGAACTTGTGCTTCAGCCAGCTCTCTCCACTTATTTTTAATGGAGGAGATGTTACAAATTTGAGGCACTGTTGTACGCACTGTATCCCAGAAACTTGCTACATCTGTGGCTGTACATCCCTCCTACCAGTAAGTACTCAAACAGGTGAAATTTCTTTATGGATCAAACCTTAAATGGCCATTATTTCTATGCAATCAACTTTTTCAGTTACTGATGATCAATCAGGTCCTGAACTTAGGAACTGGAAGTACAAGAAAACTACATCAAAATAAAATAAAATAAAATAAAATAATTTTTTTAAAAAAGTATCTCTTTATTGTTGAGTTTCCCAGAGCACTGAAGAGATGTTATAGTCTTGGAAAGTCATGTATTCGCTGCATCTTTAACCAGAAGATGTGCTCCAGCCTTGGCTGGTTTCTGTAAGCTCCGGTGGATGCAGCGGGAGCTACTCGAGGAAAGAAACCCAACCTCCAGAGCCCCAAAATCTCAGCAGCAACTGTAAATTGAGCTGTCCCTGGCCAGTGGCCAAAGGCAGCAGGCTCTTTTGCATCCTGGTGCCCCGCTTTCTTGGATCAGCACAGTCAGGGAAGCTGGGAAGCAAAGACCTGCCTACTCAGCAGGCAAAATACTCGATACTCCTCCTGTTGAGGTAATTCTCTCCTTCAATCAGAGAGATAAATCAATGAGAGGCCTTAATGGTGAATTGGCAGAGTAAAAATGGAACAGATGCTTCCATCATTTCACAACCTGGTTCCAAGAATTTAGGAAAAAAAAATTGCTGTTGTTTCTAGGAGTAAATCTCTATATACTGGATATTTATGCCTATGACAATGATTTGCAGAAAGGTAGCTACATTTTGTTTTCTGGAAAAAGGCCTTGAATTGCTTTTCTATGCCATGCCACAAACTGGGACAGCCTGGCAGCCTAATCCGGCTCAGAGGCACATGAGTTGGGGCCACTGGTGCTGCAGTATGGGGTGGTCTCAACTGTGATGGTTCCACCACATCCTCCCACAGCTCAGGCCCCCATGATTTATCCTGGCAGTTGGGCTGGCTCTCAGAAGTGCTGCTCCTGCCTGCCAGCCAAATGGGGCAAGGCCACAGAGATAAAGTTATAAATAAAGAAAGGGAGTGGAGAGATGGGAACTGAGGGAGAGGAGAGGGAAAAGGGTGAAGAATAAAAAAAACCTTAAATAAAAGGACAATCTCATGGGAAACAGCATCAATCAGTACTGTGTTCTCTGGAATGTGCTTAAAAGCTCATATTTCTGTGTATAAAGCATATGGCTTTATCCACACCTCTCACCCTACTTGGTGGGGCGAGCGAGCCAGTGCTGTGCACCTGAAAGCCCTCTGCGTTATAGCACCGCTACACACGGTGAGGACAGCACTCCTGTATTTGATGGTGAATCGGCTGAAAGCTGGAGTGTTCATTTAAAGAACGCTGCATTACTTATTTCAAGCTAAGTACTTTCCTTTGTTTGTTTACTTAAATTGATCTCTCCTCCCTCTAGACTGAACCAAGCCAAGCTTTTCTGCTGGAAAGACAGAAACCCACACAACTCATTTTGTTCAGAACTCTGGCTAAATAGCCAGGGATCAGATATAGATCACCCTCAATGAAGGAGCATTTTCAGTTCCCATGGTCTACAGGGGCATTACAGTCTATTACCCATTATGCATTCCCTTTACCTTTTTGCATGTGTGCGTGTGTGTGACAACAGCAGGAAAGAAGTTAAGCTACCACATACTCTGATATTACTCTCTCCTCGTTAAAGAAGGGAAAATACAAAATGGAAGACCAAGTGTGTTCACAAGGCTGAGTATCAGGCAGCAAGCGACAATCCCTCAGTGCCCAGCAGCCCTAAAGCTATGTCCCACAACACTGCATCTATCCAGGGCAATGGCTCTCTGGAAAATGGGGTGCAAAATGCACAAATGCACCACATGGACGTGCAGAATGACTGAGGGGGCGAGCAGGATAGGGATGTTTTCCAGGTGGCCGTTTCACGTACCTCCTGTCCCTGAGGTCTGGCAATGAGCACCGTCCCTGGGAGTGGATTGGTGCAGGCAGCAGATGCTGATGAAACTGAGAGAAGAGGGAGGAGAGACAGCTGCGGGATTAACAGCTGCCTTGGGGAGTTTCTATCTTTTCACCTGGGGCTGACAGATTTTTTCAACAGGGACCTCACTAATCCCTTAGTGTGCTTAAGAAAAAAAGAGGAAGGAAGTCCCAGATCTTCAAGACTTTGGAGCTAAATCATGCAGACCACCCTATATTCTTCCACCAGAACAAATGCAGAGTAAGTAAAAAGCCAATTGGATTCCATTTCGCTGTGTTATGTAACAAGTGAGTATATTGAAGTCGGAATAAAAGTCCAATTGTGATCGCTTTAAAAAACAACAAATCCATTCCACAGCTATATACCACAAAAGATACTTCGCTGAAATAAATTTGTAAGTCTTCACAGAACACTCACACAAGTGTCAGAAACTAGCAATAATGCCAATTCATTGCTCATTTCATAATGTACACAATGTATTGGCTTCAGTGACCAAGGTAATGTATCTCTTCTGTTCACAACTAACACACAGTTGTCTCAGTTTCTGAAATAGTACCTATTGACTCGTCAGCTTCCAGACAAGAACTTTAGTCAGCACATTTTCTTGGAAAACGGTTCTTCAGTTTCCTAAATGCCACATTGTATGAACTGGCATATTGGGCCAGGGGAAAAGTAAACACTTACTAACTGCATGATCCAACTTAACTTTATGGGTGGTTAATCTCTGAACCAAAATACAACACAACTCAAAATTCACCCAATTCACCTATTCATCTTGCCTGAATACAAGTCTTTCTTCCTGTTACTGTCAACCTTAAAGATTTTTTTTTAGCCTTTAAAGCTTGTGCACCACCCTACCACATCCATCCTGCACATTAAGATGGCAAACCCCTTCTGTAACCCACTGGCATCTGTGTGACTTTTAGCAACACAACCCTTCTGGTGACTTCTGGCAAGTCAGACTGAAGACCTTCTTCAAAAAGTATCTACCTTGGCCCTCAAAGGTGAATCCATCAATGCAAACCTCTTTCTGTTTTCAACAACCGACACCTCCAATGGAGGTAACTTTTACATTTCTTGTGTAGCTAGTACAGTTACTAATTGGAGGTTGTGCCTTTACTAGGGTACATGCTTGAGAGCACACAGCAGAATAGCAGCTGACCAAGAGAGCCTATTCCTATACTGAAGTTATATAAACCTTCTGCCTAACCAGGTGACAATCCATATGCTTGAAGTGAAGCAGTAGGCACAAAAACAGAGGCTTAACTCTGAAGTATCTAAACTGCAGACCATGGCTTCTTCATCTCCTTCACAGGTAGAAAAGAGAAATTTCTCAGTCTCACATGGAGGATGAGACCAAAATAACCAGGGAAGTCAGCAGGATTGCAAGATGCTACATTCAACTCTTGCCTTAAGGTAGAAGAATAGGTTGGTCCTCCTCAGATGCATTCTGCCACTCCTTCAGGGAGCAGGAAAGGCAAATTGTTAATAGGTGTTTGGAAAGCTCAAAAGGTAGTTCAAACTGAGAAGTGTAAGAAATACACAGCAGGTGTGTTTGTGCAGCAGCAATAAATGAGAGAGATGCTGGGGAGTGAAGACTGGATGACATCAGAAGTAAACCCAGACAGAGGAAAGGCTTTGGACTCAGAAATTAAAGAGCCAAGTGTTTCTCCGCATCAACACTACTTTAGCAATCACCCATATTTGCCTCCAGCGGAGGAACCAGAACATGGTGCACCCTGCTGACATGACGTTGAACACCAAACACTAGGCAGACATGCTTTGCAGGTCTGCCAACTCAAGAAAAATGTATTTGCTACCACAAAACTCTGTTTTGACCTGTGCAAGCATGAGTTAGAAATACTCACACATCATTCCCACCCTGCTTCCTACAGCATGGTACAAGCAGATGGAAGCTGTTACATGTTTCCATTTGCAAAGAAGACATGACTTTACTCCTTTGGCTTGTGCCATTCCCCACTGTCCTGGCTTAGGAATAGTGCTCCCCAATCTAGTGCTTGCACTGAGACTCTCCAAAAGTAAATGTCATTAAAGAGTTTTATTTTGATACTTAATGAAACTAGCCAACTTTGACAAAATCCAGCCCATTATCAAGGAAATCCTTGATTTATGAACCATTTAAAAATTTTAAAAAATTTTCCCTCTGCTTTCCTTTTCTGAACTACAGTCTTCGTTTTAGTCTGTTTATAAAAAGAAAGTGGCAGCCATTCTGCAAATATGTTATAGTTTTATGCAGTTTTTCTTACTCTCTATGTACTCAGCTTTTGCTTAGAAAATTAATTTCTAAGTTACTCTTGTACTTCTCTAGGAAAGTAAAAAGTGAGCACCTTAAAGCAACTTCAAACAAGGGAAGATGAGAATTATCAATGCCATATGCCACAACAAGTTCTTCCTGAGGTTATATCAATAGTAGAAGATGGGAAACAGCTCCCTCAAAACTGCTTCCACAAGAACAAGGAAGGTACTGAGTCTAGGGGAGCTTGGCAGCTTTTCCTCCTTGTAATAGCTAAATTCCCTCCCTCTTCTTCAGGAGACGATGACTTCTTTAATGAAAAAAGGTATTTCAAAAATCTTAACTGTTCTCACATATCTATGGTTACATTAACAAACTTGTAATCAGATACCAAGTACTTTATTAAAACAGAAAGACCCAAGCAGATAGCTCTTACTCCAACACAAGAAAAATGCAATGGAATTACACTCTCTCTCTCTACCCTCAAACACGTTCCAACTTTTTTTCTTTTGACACTAAGGTCAAGGAATAATTATTTCAACCTCTGCAACGCAGAGAACCTGCTCTCCCAACCCCACCGACAGTAGCAGATGCATATCCCCACGGCAGGTATGTCTGGGGCAGCTTTACAGGCCAAGTGCTCACTTTCCCAGTTGCAAAACTTAAGATCACCCTCTGCACAAACTTCAAAGCACTCACCCCTGGGTGTTCAAAAACCTCCTGTTTGCTGGTGGGTCGGGAAATGAAGGATTTTCACTTACAGCAATTCCCTTTGCTCCAGTACATCATTAAACAGCACGGACTGATGGACAACAGTAGAGCTTGGAAATTAAATGCCTCAGATTTACAAATGATGTCATAATTTCTGAAGTCTTATGACCTTCCATACAAGTTCTGAGCCTTTTTAGCCTTTAGGCACTGATGGGAAAGGGTTTGTGCCCACCAGCAGACCTGCCACATTACACAAGCAGAACACTTGGACATCGTATCAGCATTTCTCCATGTGGATACAGGAAAATGAACTTCAGAGACTTTCTTTTTAGGCTGAGCAAAGTAGAAGGGTGACACAAAGTTTTTTCTAATGAGAAGTGCAGAAAGCATGGGGATTTTCTGCTGCTGTTGTTGCTTCTAGCTTTAAAGAAGAGTATCATATATGTGTTTGAGAGAAACTTATGATGGAAGGGCTGGGAAAAAAAAACAAACAAAGAAAAAGACCTGAAAACGTCTTTGTCTGAAAGAAGGAAAAGAAAGTAAAAGCAGTTCACCTGTGAGCTCAGTGACAATATCCCCATGAGTATGAAACAGGAAAATAGGAAGCTGTTCTGCCAGTGCCAGGAGAACTCAGGATCATATTTTCCTTTGACATTCAGATTCAAAATACATTTATTTTAAAAAGTGCACAAATGAAGCCTTTTTGTGGAACATTCTTTTCATGCTGAGGCTAGAAGGAGGGAGGCATGGCTGCTGTCTGAAAGCTGTCATTCACTGTTGACCATTTCCCACTGCACTGACTGACTGCCTCAGATGCTTCAGCAAGTTTTTCCATCAGCAACAGCCCCATGTTAAGAGCCACAGTTTCAATGAAACTGTAAAGGCAAAAATAATTTGATATTTAAAATTGTTACTCTTCTGTTTACATGGATTATCCAAGAAAAACACAAACAACCCAGAATACTTAATCACACTGCTCATGTGCAATGAAGCAATGCAGAAGGAGCACCACTGCTTCCCTTGCACAAAACAGTCAGTGTCTTCTTGTCAGTGCTTTCCACTGGTGGAAGCAAACAATAGTTCAGGGCCTCATTGAATGCAGTTTTACAATGAGACAAGTTAACACTTGGCATTTTTGTTCACATAATTTCTCAGGCTGAGGTCTAGCTGTAAACTTGACTGAGCATTTAAGTGTTTTTTGCTGAAACGCAAGGAAGGACCAATGGTATCATAAAGGTGAAAACAGAAGCTGGTGGCTGCACATGCACCTTACCACATCCCTTCAGACTGCAAATGCTTTGCTTTAAGAGTTGCCAAGGGTGTACCAGTTTTAGCTGAGGGTGCAAGAAATGTAATTTGGGAAGTCAGTGAACAAAATAAGCAAGACATTTAGAACCAAACTCCCCATGCAGCTATGTGTTTTATAGAGGACAAAATTGTTACCTTGAGAGCAGCCATTTTGTAAAAGCATTATTGTTACCTCTTCTAAGGAGAGGATGGGTTCCCATCTTCTGTTCCAAAAAATTCAGCTCAAAACCCCTGAGATCAGTAAGGCTTGGTCATATGCTGGCATTTTACAGTAAGCCTTCTTTTACATGCTGATTTTCAAAATTTCTTCTTGGGAACAATTTCTGCCCTGGGTCTTCAGCAAAGTTTACCAAGGCCTCTGTTTTAGAGCAAATGTCCCACAAAACATCTCTATTGCTATGGAGAAGCCCAGGTTGATGAGTACTTACTCGTGGATGTAGCACTGCTAAATGGAGTCTGATCACATGTGGAACAAGATATGCTACCAATTAATTTTGATTTGGTGAGGATTTTCAGTAAGCTAATATCACTTCTTAGTCAGCATTTCTAGAACCAAGAGGAAATGTTGGATTCTATTGTTTGGGGTAAAAGTGTGATTTCCAAATCCTATCATTAAATTAAAGGAAAATAAAAATCAATTTCCAGGGCTTGTCACTTGTCAATATACCTACTTCTGTCACTGCAATACATTTGTAGAAACTTCTTGGAAGCAAGACAAAACCTATGTGAGCAATTAGAATTATTTTTTTATTTAGAATTATTTTTTAAATCAAAAAGTGAACACAAGTGCAAGAACTATGTAAAGTTTATGCCCCTTTCTTGGAAAAAGGAAGAGAGCTGTCATCTGCCCTTTAAATTTATTTCTCCCCTGAAAAGGTAATAAATTATACTGAAGTCAGGGAAAGACTTTTGTTAAACAAGGCCTCATTTTGATCATACTTAAAGGAACGTATTTACTAGAGAGATTTTTCCCTCTCAAAAATAAAACAACATAACCCACATTCCTGTCTTGGGAAATGATGAAAGTTCCTCAAAGCACATTTTCAAAGGATCCTAAATGAAAATAAATAATTTTTATTCTTAACTGAAGGGGGAAATAAGGGATAAACTTCCAAATGGATTCCCCAGGGTGAAGGAATGAATTCCACAGGGATACCTGGAATACTTTAGAGAAAAGACGGTTAGCAGAGATGTATCAGTTTTAGCTGTGGATGCAATAAAATTAATTGAAAGAGTCGATGAAGAAATTAAGCAAAACTTTTAGAATGAGACTCCCTACACACCCAACCGTGCTCTGGGTTCAGAGAGAGAGCTGCCTGAACAGAAGGCACCAGTAACTCCTGCTTCATCAAGTGGAGCTTGCATCGGCTTGTTTTGGAAAAGAAAGCTACTTATGAGGTTATCACACAAACTGACCACACTGTAATTTCTATATGATGTGCTCCCTTATTCTTTTGCCTTTAAGTATCCTCACCAGCCAACCAGTAATGGGGAAGAGATTTGGCAAAAAATCACCAGAATTCATTTGCAGGATTATAAATGACAATAAAAATGATCAGTGACTGAGATTTTGAGAGAGAGCATAGTACATAGTACTGCTTTTACTAGCAGCATGAAAAATATCAAGCAATCAAGAAACATCCTATGGGTGTCCAAAGGGTCTTAAATTTAAGACACACTATAACCACTGCATGATTATTTACATATTGTACATAGATCCTTGGCAAGTTTTCATGCCTTCATTATTTTAACTGAAATAAGAAAACCTAACTGATTTTTAGTAGTTCTTTGTGAAAATTTGTCTTCGTGTTAGCAAACTGTGCTAGCCATGTCTAATATAGTGAAAAAGCTGTATTTATCAAGAAAATAAGAATACAGACATTTATATTTATGAACATAAAAGTATTAGTCCATTTGTTACAAATCACTAAAAGGTAATTTTCTTGTTATTAAATCTGAATGATTTCACAATGAAACCTTCTAACAAATATATGCAATAATATGAAGGCCTTCATTCCACTTTATCTATTTGCAAGATAAAGGTATACTTATTTATGTCAACACCAAAATGTCATTAAGACGCATGGGGAAAAAAACCGACCAACTACAAAACCAAAAATATAGCACGTAGTACACATTAAGTAGAAACAGCAAGGCCTGGAAATCACCCACCCCCTAAACTGTACGTTTTTTCCTGCAAGTCTGCTTTTGAGGAGAAATCAGAACTACTCCTAGGGCCTTCTCTAAGAGAAGAGACTAGAAGACAAGGAAATCCAAGTGATAAAAAATCCTCTACGGTACATAAGGTGTGCTATAAAAAAAATTTTAATCTAGATTTAACTTTTTCATGCAAATATTTAAAGATATAGCTTGAAAGTACTGCTGTCACACTGCAGCTCTGAAAACACTTATTGCAAACCTTCCCTCTTCATACAATGAGAATAAGAATTTAGCTTATAAACTCTATGAGATCTCCCTTTAGACTACAGTCATAAGCAACAATTTTCCAGTTAACTTGACTGGGGGTTAAATTCACAGTGTATGCACTTTTAAAATATACTTATCTGAAAACACTGGGACGGCACCCTGTGTGTTAGAACAGAAAGTCATTGATGCTTACACTTGTATTGCCTGCACCAGTTTCAGTTTATTGCCCTGTTTTTCCATCAGGACTAAATCAATACACAAGTGACATTACTGTGACTCAGGGGTCAGGCAGGGTTGGTGACTCTGCACTGGCCCCCTGTGCTGACCACAGCATAACACAGCATTTATGGCTTCACACTGCCCCAGTTCCAGAGCAGAAGCTGTGAAAAATGCTGCTCTCGTCTGAACTCCAGCCTGATCTTACTGCCCAGTGCACTCTCTAAGGAAAATGTAATAATTACAAGGAAAAAACCCCAACTGGATGCTGCTCTTCTCCCCATGGGGCCACTGCTACCTGGACATTCCCAGTTTCAGTCACCTCAGGAAAAATGCGGCTGGAGAGCTCATCTCTCTTGGCACCAGCCGGACTCCTCATGGAGGAGGTAAAGAGGTGAAATTGTCTTCTTCCAGTCACTGGGCTCAGAGTTAAACCCCGGCTTCTCCAAAAGATCCTCTTATACACCACACTGTGCTCCCAGGGCTGATGCTAGCTCTGCCCCACAGGAATAACTTTCTATGGGCAGGGATGGTCTGTCAAAGTTTGAGTGATACCATTAGCAAGCTCTGACTAGGCTAGACCATCTTCATCTCAGTCCAGGACCATACTCTTGGTAGCTGATGAAATATATTTCATATGGTTTAAACCATATTTCATAAGGCCAATGACTGCATGAGGGGTATGGAAATAAAGACATGCCTCTGTCAAGACACCATGTGCTGTCAATCAGGTTGTAGCATTATTTCATAGTGTTTTTATTTTCTACTGATAATCAAGTGCTTTTACTGCACGAGGGGAGAAAAGGAGTAAGTACGCAGACTGCATGTCAAAAGAGACATTGCAAATATCTTTTAAGAAATGTGCTTTCACAGAACTTCAATTTCTTTTTGATCCTGAAATTAAATGCTACACGTCAATCAATCAACCACTCATAAAGGTTAAAGTTATCAATAATGCACTTTATTTGCTTTAAATGTCTAACTACAGCATATGTGAAAACTCGTGCATTAACAGTTATTTGCTGCTTTCCAACCCCATTTGGTACTTAGATGTGAAAGAAAGCTACAAAAGTATAAAAATAAGTCTCATGCAATTAATAACTGCAACAGAGAGGGCAGGAAAAAAGATGTTGCTGAGCAGTTCTACCCTTCCAGATGTTTGTACTGAACTTCCAGATGTTTTTCTTGCATTTATTCTTTCGTTACACTAAGTAAGGGACTGTCTTCAAACACAGTGAGACTCCTTTAAATCAAAACAGTTTATACAAAAAGAACCTTCAGCTTTTTTTATCTATGCCCACATTAATTTCCCAGTCTTACAGAGTAAACGACATTCATGCAAACAAAGTGGATGATTCTACAAGCAGGAAAGTCCTAAGTGTCTTTTTACTCCCCAGGAACATAAAGGGTAAACAGTTATGAATTCATTGTTTGGTCTCCGTACATCTTGGGGGTTAGCTGTGGTTCTTGGCTCAACAGACATGCCTAATTTTGGCCATACACCATTGAGAACTCATCCAACATAGAAGGTCAATTGTCAGGATTAGTAAGATGCACATAAGAAGGGTTGTTGCTATTATGGTTATTTAAAATTCAGTTATAAACCCTCAGTATCGCAATCTCACAGTCTAAATTCTAAATAGAGAGGAATGCCCAAAGATGCATATGGAGGTATTCGGCAGTTATCCACACTGTGAAAACAAGAGGTAACAAATTAAAGATGGATGTTTAATTAGAATTTCGACAGGAGAAATACAGACTATCTTCCCAACAGTAACATTCTAAGCCAGTAGTTTTCTACAAATGTAGGTAGGCACCTGGAAACATCTGAAAGATTGTAGCATTTCTTGACTGATTCCAGGCCAAGAAAATCCAGACCAGAGCCAGTTTTGCCAGGTCTGAGCTCTGAAATCCTCCATTTGATGCTTTCACTGCTTCTTAAAACAATAGCTAGATATTGTCATCCATTTTTGGGCCAATCCTACAACTGGCACAGCCAAATAATTTCAGAGTCTAACTATGATCTCCACCAGAAAAACAGTTTAGCTTTGCCTTTAAGTGTAACATGAGAGAAAGTGGAGACCAGAAGAGAGGATGCCAGAAGAGCTGATGTATCTGCTCAGTTTTTGCCTGTTCCCTGATTGCTCATTTAAAGGGAACGCATGGAGGTGGTGAAAAGCAAAGTGTCATTCAGCTGTAAGCCAAACCAGACATGATTTTACGGCTGTGTGCAGTACACGGATTAGTCCTTCCTTACTTCCAATGCAAAGGAAAGGCATGGTCTAGAGAAAGAGCTTTATGTTCCTTGTTACTTTTGAAAGATTTCAAAAGCAGCCTTGTTAAAAGCAAGAAGGGCTCAGCTATGAAATCACTTCCTTCTGTTTAAAAAATTTCACTCAAGGAAAAAAAACAACAAAAGGGCATGAAAAAAAAAAATCTGTTCTCTGCTTTTGACTTGTTCCTAGGATTCAGCATCCCACCCGCTCTGTGGGATGACGCAGTGTGCCAGATCCCGACTGCTCCAGTCAGTGCGCCAGGGGGCCATAGCCCTCCCCACACAATCACCCTCTTGTCAGAGGCAGCTGGCACCCTCTCCGCACATGCTGACTGCATCACTGCCCAGAGGACTGCTCCCCTTTGGTGCAGCTCTTCTCCTCTTGGAGCAAGGCAGCAAGGCACGACGAGGGCAGGCCGTGTTAGGCAGCTAACAAACAAGAAGCTCTTGTGTTAATTCCCTCCCCCTCCTGCCCCCAAAACACAGAGAGAATGTGGACAGGGTAAAAGATGCTCTTCTGCTTGAAGCAGCATCGTGGCTTTGCCTGGGAGTACAGCCAGCAGAACAACTTCAGGACACCCGTTTATGGAAGTTTAAAAGTCAAATGAACAGTTCATTGCCGCCTAATTCACAATAGGGTTACTTACGGGTGAGCAACATTTTAACAAAGATTCTCAGATAAGGCATGGTTTGCCTCCCTCTGCCAATGCTCACACATTTACCCAGACTCCCAGTTCTGTTTTTCCTTCAATTCCAGGATACTCTCCCAGTCCTCCGAAATGAATTGTCTTCTCCTGGGTAAAACAGGCTGACACACACTAGCTCTCTTCTCCACTCAGCTGTGGAGTAGGAGAGGAGGGAGAGGGATCTTCAGAATAAACTAAAACACTTCCTTTCCCATCTTCACTTCCTGCAAAAAGTTGGTTTCTGCCTCAAACAATACATTCATATTATTACCCCAATCTGCACCATTAAGAAAGGCAGGGGTTCTTTTCCTCTCTGTTATTGAGGTTCACGGATGTAGAAAAAAACAGATCGCTTGAGATAAATGTTCAGCAAGTTACTCCACACAGCCTAAGATACTCACTTTTCTGCCCTTCTCAGAGCTGAAGTAGATAAACTTGCAGCACTACCTTTTCAAGAAGGCACTCAAAAAGTACGACCGTTGAAATTAAATCCTCAGCTTATGAAAATTTTCAGCCAGACTTACAAGTAGACTGCAAACAGTGATAGAGCACCAGCACACCTGCCTGATCAACATGCTGACCACACCGTCTTTTTCAGAGATATCTGTCAATATCTGAGGTATTTGAGATTATATGTTGCCCAACCAGTGCTTTGAAGTGATGCTTAGCTTTTCTTCTTTAGAACCACAAAACAATTCCCTATTGAAGTGCAAATTCACTCCCCAGCTGATGGGAACTAATGAACATTTCTCATGGTGCACCCAGGGCCTGGTAATACCTTGAAGCATAAACATTTAACTCCTCAAAAGTTCTGTGCTTACGCCCAAGTCTAATTCTTGGCTTCAGTCTGTTTTTTCATTTATTTATTTTTTGAATTAAAAGAATTTACACAACAAATCCATAGCTGTTTCCCAGCCATCTTTATCTTGCAACTGTGTTTCACAGATGGTAAGGAGGCGAGAGCATTGCTGCTTCTTTACACTACAGCCCTGTGACTGATCTCCTGTAGCCAGAGAAGCCACACTGCTTAGGAAAAAAAGCAAACTGAACCAAACCCCAAACCTTTTGCAAAATAATACCAAGGTGGGAGCTGCAAAAAGGATGAAGAGTGTCACGGCCTATGAGCTCCTCTGCTTCCTTCAAACAGATTTAATAAAATAATACATTATCACTTTCAGTAAATGGTGTTTTATTAGAAGAGAAGAGGTGCTAAAGTGCAGTGTGGGCAAAACACTGACTGAAGTGCAGCAGTAATAAGAAATAAGGTCCTGTTTGAATTCTGAAGAAAGCTTCAACATGCAGTCCCGAAAAATCTCACCTTAATGAGGAATCAGAGGTATTACTGAACTACATTTGCAACTCAGCTGAAGTCACCTTCAGTTTAGCTAATGCCCCTTAACCCCTGGAGTTCCACTCTTTCCAGAACAATACCTAATAAAATACAATTATTAGGGGAAAAAAATGGTCACGTTAAGTTCCTTGTACACCCCTACTGTTGTGGCCATAGTGCGTGGCCTGTATGTCTGTCCTCTGACCTCTTCTCACAGGAGAAAGAACAGTGCAGTCACTACCTACCCTTCCTGCTTGGTACATGCCTCAAGTCCCATACATGCTTGGGATTAGCTGACATTTGCTATTTATTGAGTGACTGTTGATTCCTACAACTCCACACTGCATTGGTGTAAGTGCCTACTATTTTCCACTCACTTTTTTGTTGCTGTTGTTGTTGTTGGTTTGGGGTGTTTTTTTGATTTTGTTTTTTTAAGTCTGAGCCAGTCTTTCACTTCATAGGAAATACTACACTGCTGTATGAACAGTAATCCCTTCAGGATGGAAAACGGGGATCTGTTTCTTAAAAAGAGGACTGCAAAACCTGAATTTTCTTTGTATTCTTAACCTCATTTTGCCTTCTGTCATGAGAATCATGAGGGTGGGATGGAAAAGATTTCTGAACCACCAGGAAGTCAGGAGAGGTTTTTATCAACCTCTGCAGTCTCCCTTGCAAAATTCATAGATTCTTTCCCTGAAGAGAAGAGAAGGACATGTAGGAATACGTCTTATCAATGGTTTGGCAGGTTAGTTAACTTGCAATTTGTATTCTGGTTAAGAAGCTAATCACTAGGTCAGAGTACAACACGTAAATGCTTAAACTAACACGTAAGTTGACAGAGTGACTCAGACCAAATCTCAGCAACTATTCTGCCATGTTTGTGATAGAAAGCACAAGTCACAGTGTAAAGTTATTGGCATCACAACATCAAAGAGAGAAATGGGGCTAAGTTTTGTGCTTTGTGGACTGCATACCACAGCATTTATGGACTGTTAGGGCAAGCTTCTGATGCAACAGGGTACTGGGATCCCTAGAGACCTGTGTACTGTACTGACAGACATAATAGGTGGGAACATATGGTGGGACATGGAGACAACTTGCACCATCCCTGCTGCCTTCAGCTCACTATCATCTGCAGCAACAAAGAACAACAAAATGAAAAGAAGATCACCAGGGAATGATACTCTGTATTCAGGCTGTGCTTCTGCATAAGGAAACTCGGAGCTCCAGACAAAATCCAAGTAAAACCATCCACAAAATGAAAATAACCTCCTGAATCCAAAGTGTGTTATGATACTTCCCTCATATTTCCATGTTTTCTAAGCCCAAGCTTAGGCACCTCCTGAGCAGTGTGCTGAAGCACACCAGTGCTTCATATGCTGCTTTCCTGTATTAGCAAATGGGCAGATACTGATGCGTGCCAAACACTACAGACCTGAGTGAACTGTACGTGCAGTCCTGCTTAACACACAATATTTTAATGAATAGCCTGTAGCCCCTCACTATTCTCTATGTATTAGTTTTGCATGAATACACACAACGCCTTTGGGGTGGCAAAAAGGAGACAACAGGAACTTCAGTGGAAGATTGAGCCTTCCCTATACTGTTTTAAGTTTGAAGCCATTCAGTGTCTTCAAAGACAAAAGGGCAAACACTGCATATAATAGGCTGTTACAAAAGGTTTTAAACATGCATTGCTGCAAAACCCCACCACATTAGATCTGAATTTTCACCAGTTTCATGTTACAGGGCTGAGTGACCAAGTTTGTTAGATCAAATTCCATAAATAAGCTTGATAGTCCCAACACAGTAATGAATTCCAGGGGTTCTTATTGTCTGCACCTTTTCTAGTGTCTTCCAAATGCTGCTGATTCCCCGGGAGCTGAACATGCATTACTGAAATCACCTGATAAAAAACAGAGCAGGGAGAACAGGGTGGGCAAAGTAAGCACTTACCAAGCACAATGACCACAGTCTTCAGGAGGCTCATCATGGTGTCCCGATTCCTGCGGGGTCCAGAACTGTGTCTGGACATTCTCATAGTCCTTTGGCGAACATACCCAAAGATATGAGCATATAGGACCACCATGACCACAAAAGTGACCAGGTTGAAAATAGCCCAGAAGACCAGGTAGGAGTCACTATAGAGCGGTGCCATGTTGGAGCAGTGAGTGATATCACAAATACAGTTCCATCCAACACTTGGTATGGCACCCATGACAATGGCCATAGTCCAGATAACAACAATTACGACGACCACTCGGCGGTTGCTCATCCGTGTGTGTAGCTGCATTCGGAAAACTGTAATGTGCCGCTCAATGGCAATGGCCAACAAATTGGCTACGGAGGCTGTCAGACTGGTATCAATGAGACCCTGGCGGAGAAGCCAGGTGCTTACAGTCAATCTTCTAGTGTTGGGTCCTGTGTTGAACATTAAGTAAAAGTAGGCCAGCCCTGCAAAAAAGTCCGCAGCTGCTAAGTTGGCCATTAAGTAATAAATAGGAAAGTGGAATCGACGGTTGACATAAATAGCCACCATGACCAAGAGGTTGGCCAGCATGATGAAGATGCAGACGGTAATCCCCAGTCCCATTACAAGCTTGCTGACAGTGTTCCATTCAGTGGCTAGATATTTTCCACTTCGGTTATAAAAGAAGGCAATGGTTTCATTGTAGTAGCACTGTGGTTCGCTCATGGCTGTGGACTGAAAGAAGAGGGGAAAAAAGGAGAGAGAAAAAAAAAAAGAATGACATCAGAACTGAAAACACATGGTTGCCTCCATGGATGAGACATGCACAAAGAGCAGGGAGGGGGACAGGAAAGGAACACACGCTTCAGAGCAAATTTATTTTTTTCAGACCAAATGGCATTCCATAACTTGCAAACAATTGCTCTGATGACTCTCGTAACAGCAACCAGATTAGAAACAACCAGAAATGGTTCCATCTGCTCTGGGAGCCAGCATGATTTCTGATATAGCCATAAATTGCATAGAAAATGAGCTTCTGGCCAAGCAGACTTGCTGAAAAATTCAGTTAAAGAGAAAGGCATGCCATTAGTAATTAAGAAAAATTAACTCTGCTACAGACACCTTATTTGTATTATCAGTGCATAAAACTGTTGTTTGACTGCAGTGGTGTTAAAAGAAGAGCTCCTCAAAGCTGAGGAAAAGTGGATTACATTTCCCAGTAAGTTTTAATTCATTCAACTTTCCATCATGGGCATTCCTTCTTGTCCTGTCTTAAAAAGTGGGAAGAACACGCTAAACAAAGATTGTCAGTATGCTCCGAGACTGAGCTACCAGGAGTGATGTTTGTCCGTAAAGCATTAAGTGCTTTTTTGAACAATAAAAGAAGCATAGCACTGCATTTCTATGAGCATCAGCCAAGTTTCTAGAGGAATTTGAAATACACAATGCTTTAAATACAACTCACCAGAACTCTTATTTCAATTTGAAATAGGAGTGAAATAAGAAAAGCAATATTTGTCTTAATTAGTGTTAAAAGCACCCAACCTTATTTCCTTCATTAAATATTGTTATGGCTACGTCAGGGATCACATGATTAGTTTTCCTTGCAGAGTACTCTGCTGAGAAGAGCTGGGGTGCTACAAACAAGCCCATACTCCACCAGAATGTTGAAGTTTTGCATAAAACTGTTGGCTCACAAGAAAATGCTTAATCAGTTTCCTTTCTCAGTTACTCTCAATTACCCGAGGTGCAATTCCCAAAAGGCAAACCTTGGAGAAAGGGTTCCCTCTGAATAACACCCTGGTTCCTTGTTTAGCATGGGTAAACAACAAGAACGTAAAAATAATAGTTAAAAAAAAAAAATAAAACCAAGAAACACATGTCAAAAAAGTCTCTTTCTATATGAGACTCAGGAGACCTGCCTTTGCCTCCCTGCTTTTATGGTTCTGGAACTCTACTGACTAAACTTGAATTTTTACAAAAACAGGACCAGCTTTAGCAAAAGCAGGTAATAAGCCGTATCAAAGAACACATCAACAATACTAAAATATGAGAATTTCTTCCCATTAGAACATTCAAACTAAATCGTATGTTTTGGACAGCTCCAGTTAGTCTGCAGGAAGTGCTACAGCTAACTTAACCTTCTTGTTAAAACAAAAAATGTAGGGAATTGGGAAACAGAATTAGTAACTGTACTCAAATGAAAATAGTTTCTGATAAAAATCTCCTCAGAATTACCCAAAGCTATTTCTGTTTCATTTCTACACTTTTCAAGACACTTAAGCCAATTCCAAAAAAGCAATATGCAAAACTTTCCACCTATATCCCAAATGCACTACATGACATTTAAATTTATGTTAAGGAAAAGGTCTTTTTAGAAAGATTTTACCTTCAACCTAAATATCGATCACAAACATTTGCAGGCCCAGGATAATAAAAAGTTAAAGTAAATAGTATTTTTCAGCACAATGAGCATAAAACTTTTATTGTTCCTCTAGGATACATCAACTCTTAGGTCTGAAGCCTTTTAGCCCTAATTACTTAAGAACTTTTAAAAGTTCTCATGTAGGATTTCTCCGCTACATATTAAAAAAAAATTATTTATAAGGGATATTTAACAAAAGGAGACTCAGCTTCAAGACATCTGGCTTTAATTCTTTGAGACCTTGTAGTAATAAAAGGTCAAGTATAAGAACCCTTGAGGGAGAGAGTAAGTCATATGAATGAATTAGTGGCCCTTATGAAAGCTTGCCAATATCTGCACTAATTATGTTATGCATTGGGGTTTTGTAGGAGTATCTGGATGCAGAATCTAGTGGACATTTGTGATCCTGAATAAATTATCTTTGCCTATGTATTTGTCAATCTATTTTTTTCTTTCTGACGTCTGCTGCACATATGAAATGATTCCTGCTCCACTGCTGCTCCTGTTGAAAGAGGCTGCTACACCTGGAAAAACACATATTTTAAATTCAGAAACAGAAAATGTGGTAGGTATTATACTTTTACTTTTTTCTTCTCCTTCTTTTTTGTGTTTTTATTTTGCACATGGGCTTAAAATATGAGTTATTCTCTGATTTTGTAATATCTTTCTCAACCTTTTCCTATGAAATCTGAAACAAAACATGATAAAAAAAATTGACCAAGTCACAGAATGTCAAGTCAGGGTTGAACGTATGCAACACACATGATAGTATATAAAATGCTACAGAGTCAGACTTGTTAAATTTAAAAGCATGACAGCACTGAGCAATCTGAGAAGTTAGAAAGAGGCTCACTTGCTTCTTCTCTCGTTTTGAAGACAGAAAAACAAAACACTGTGTTCACATAAGGGATTTTGGAGAAGTTGTTTTTAAGGCATTCTAATCTGAAACCTGGGATCTCCTTTAAAAGAAATCTTTACACACCCCAAGGGAAAGAAGAGTAGAAGCTGAGATAGTTTGCTGGCAAAAATTCAATCAGGGGACTTCCAGATGATCAGCTTTCTCAGATGCCAGCGTATATCTTAAAAGAAGGTTTTGACCTCCCAGATCACGAACATAAAAATCCCAAAGCATCACATTTAGCTAGGATGATGACTGGAAAGGCTCTAGCAGGAGAGAAATGCAATGGATCTCTCAGTACTGAAAGTGTTAACATACTACAAAGGCATATGCAAGCAGGCAGACCCATCCCCTCTCCCGCCCCTGCAGGAATAGGGGCAGGGAAGTTTATATTTTAATTTCCTGAAATTTCACTCACTGTGTTTCATTGCTTGTGTAAGCCAGATGTGTGGTGCCCTGAGATTTACCTCATTCATTCAGTATATCTCAACAGAAGTTTAAAACAAACTGAGCTGCAAATTGCCCATGCTAACTAAACCTCTAGGACACATCTGTGTAGAAAAAGAAAATGACTGCATTATAAGCTAACAAGACAGATAAAGAAAAATGGAATGAAAGCAGGCTAAAAGCAAAGTCTTCTCTTGCCATATGCAGTGGACTCAAAACACAATTGTCTCAAAACAAAGAATAAGAAAATCCCAAGTATGTGGAGTTAAATCTCTTAATATCATGAGATGTAGTTATGACCACAGTACAGTACACAGAGACCAGGAAACTTGGCACTAGGACTTAATAAACAAAACTCACTCTTACACAGTCAGCAACTAGTCATTCCACAGCCAGAACCTCACTGTGGCACTGGCCTTTTCAGGCACTATTTGCTACACCAGTCTGATAGTCTCCTTTCCTCTGGTTGTATGGGATGACACCACTGGGGAACACTGGGAAGAATAGCCCATGTAAGCTTTCCCATGTTTTGTGCTTGATTCGTCTTGCTGCTGCCCCACCGATCCATCAGAGCCTAAAGACTAATGTGAGGATTTGGATCCACAGCAGCTTGGCCATGCCATGTCCTTGGGTGAGCAGACCTTTACTCCCTGCACCTCCTGGGGAAAAGACCAGAGTGGAGAAGACACTGTCTGCCTAGAGCAAGAAGGCGAGAGGAGATCTCTTGGTCCTGGCAGCTCCCTGGTGAGTGACAGCTCACCTGGTGAGGGCTGTGTGTGGAGAGATGCTTAGGGTGGAAAACAAACATCAAAAAGTTTTCAAACACCACTGATTGATACTGCCTAAACAAAGCATTAGTTTGCACAAGGTGCCTGAAGGGCAAGCGATCCGGTTACAAACCCCTCTGCAGTCTCAGAGTTTGGAGAGTTCCCCAATCCACCTAACAGAAAAAGGTGGGCCCCTGTCTCCCCACCCCCAGTATTTGTGGGTACATTTATTTCTTGCTGAGAGAAACAGAGTGGAACATTCTTCGAATGCTAAGGTCTGACTTTTACAGCACTTTTCAAACTTGTAAGCCACAAAAATGAGTACATATCCAGGAAACCTCTTAAAAATATCTTAACCCTAAGCTCTCCAAACACAGTCTGCGTCTCTCTGTTTTTCCTTTACTCAATTAACCTTGGCATGCTGCTGTTTTCTTATCCAGAACACAGAGGAGAGGAAAAGTAATTTATTTTTCTTATATTGGGGTGGTAAACTAAGACTACAAAACTGCAATAACTGTCTTATATCTTTGCATTTGGTGCAGCAGTGAATGGAAATCAGTGACACTGCTTTCAGCTTTGGTAAATACTCTTAAATTTACCAACATACCAGAAGGGCTCAAGCTGAACAACTTCAGGGAACTGCCAACTTCAAAATCTCCAAGGAAGGGTATAAATTAAGAATATCTTTAAAATAAGATAAGCAAGTAAGTATAGGCATAATTGAATCAATATGTAAATACTTTGTCAACCCACAACTGCTAAACATGGGGTTTATGAAAGTAAAGTTGTAACAGATGAGAAAAAAAAATCAAATTTGCAAAAAACATTTCTCCATTACCTAATGAAAAACACAAACTATTTTTCAAACTGCAGCAAATGAAAGAAAAGTTTTAAAATAAAGAAGAAAATAAGTGTTTCCTTTAAAGGTAAAAGCAGAAGTCAAAAGGGACAGGGTCTTGATTCATTGTAGCCACATTCAGAGATATATTTTTGTCTGCACAATGAAAGTATGAAACACTACCACCAACGCAGAATGGCTCCTCCTCTTCAGAATTGCACCTCCCAAAGTAACAATTCAATGGACTTAAAGAAAAACCTGTATAATAAAATGTGGTGGTTCTGTTACAGCAGGTTACTTCATTTTACTAGACTCATTTTGCCCTTCACAAAACTGAAAAGACAGAAGAAAATTAATCTCCTTGCAAGGGAATCCCTTTAACTCTATTACAAACATAAAGTTACTTAAGGATCATGTGGCAACAGCTAATGCATCCCATAACTTTTAGGATGCTTTTGTAGCAGACTCAAAACTCTCAGAGTTGACAAATGTTCCAGCTACTAGAAACTGAACTGAGAACTTCTCCGACAGTTTATACCTGGAAGCATAACTCAACATCTAGGCACTCTGTGTAGCAGAGACACAGTCACCAGCAACAGTATGAAAAAGGCAATTTTACTGTTGGAAGGTATAATTCACAAGTGACACAGATTCCATTTGGAAGCTATGATTATGAGCTCCACATATTGGTTGTTAAACCAGGAAGGCTGTTGATCTTCCATAGCACGTATTCACTGTTGAATACTGCAAAAGCAAGTTCAAAAAAGCTTCTGTGAGCTAAAAAAAGGAATGTGTGAGATCAGGAAGTTCAGCTAACTCTAAAAACACCTTTCTTTTGGAAGATACCAAAATCTCAGGCTAGTTAGGAAGACACTAACTATCAGGTCTGAAATAGCTCAAATTAAACCTACAGCTTTTGAGGATAGATGAATTAGAAGCCATGCAGCTCCCTATACAAACGCAAGAGCATTAGTGAAGAGCAGCGATGGTCAAGAGTGCACTGAGCTGACCTAGCACGGCCCAAGATTGCCAGCCCTGTGGTTTCAACTTCTCCATTTTCTACCATAACAGAAAGGAAGCCTGCATCCACCTGCACACACTTGTGCACACATCCGCCTATGAAGTCTCTTTCACTGCAAAATTCTGGAAGAAAAAGGAGATTTATGAACGTATAAGTTAGAAGAATTGGAGAAAAAAAAAAAAAGACGAAGAGTGAACTCATTTGTCCACAACTTAGCCAGTAATTCAGACACTGTTGTATTGCTGCTCCTTTTACACAGATTCAGCATTTTCAGATGAGCTACATCTCTCACAAGTACTACCTACATGGTCTTATGAAGATTTTCCAGTTGAGGAGGAAAGGAAGACTGTTTGAACCAGGGAATAGTCCTACATCATTACACCCTCACTTACATTGATAGAATGGCTTATATATGTTGAGAACTAAAGATTTGTTTATTCTCTGCTACCCCATCTCTACGTTCCAAACTCCTTTCAAAGGGAGATCCCCACTGTAATGTGGAGATATTGCAAAAGTAAGGCTTGGCTTATTTGGCTTTGGCTTTGCCACAGGTAGAGCATAGTGAGCCCAAACTGGGTACTTAAGCCCAAGTGTCCCCTACAAAGTACAGAAAGGATTTCTGTAAAGCTCTTCAAACTTCATTTTCTTCTGGGGTATCTTTCATGACAGGCTGAGCTTCACAAACACTAGCTAAACATGGGTACCGACACAACACTTCATGGCTTTCTGGGAGACACACGAAGACAACTATATTCCATCATCTCATCTAGCGACTGAAATATTCCACCCCTTATGTCTTCAGAAAAAGTCTTTGCCATGAGGCTGATTGGTCTCCACTGTCTTGCCCAGTTCACTCCCCAGTTGCCTACCTGCCTTACTCTCAACCTGAACATCACAGACGGACATCCAACCTGCTGTGAGTCCCTGAATACTGCTGTGAGGATGAGTGCAGTGCAGGACGGACCTTTGCCAAAGACCCTAACCTTGGGAGGAGGTTTCTGGAGAGAGGTGCAGCACACGGTCTCCTACCTGTGCACTCCAGAAACCAGAGTGGAAGCAGTGGGAGGGGAAAAAAATCTGCACCTATAACATCCCCAATGAGTTTTCATGCATACTGATTTGCAACATGCATCCTTTGGGCCCAGTTAGGTGCTCAGTAAGACAAGCTGGGAATTAATTATTGGCTACAACAGATGACAGACTGTGATTTTATGCTGAAAAAATGCTGTAGGCTGTTTGGGCTGCTTCCATCTACCAGGGCACTCCTCCCAACACTCCTCAGCAAGCAAACCAGCAAAGTGAGCACTTGGGAGAGTTTAGTCTACAAGTAAAATGCTTATGTTAATGAGCACAGCAAATTTCAGTTTGGGACTGGAAGTTGAGATTTACAGATGGAAACAAGAAGACTATCCTGTGTTTACCACAGTAAATTTTTTTTCATGAAAGATGCATTAGACAATTTGGGTTTCTTTTGCTTTGATGGACTAAAATATTTGTGAAATACATAAACAGAATGTAGAAAAGTCTTTCTCTCTTTAGCTTTAGCAAGAATGGGGTCTCTATAAGTAACTTGTTCATATGGTACTGAGCAGCTGCCTATAAGGCAGTATTGGTCTACTTTAAACAAAATGGAGGTGCATTTTGAACATATAGTAATCTCTTTTACTAAAAGAGTTTAAAAAAAAAAGCATACTGGTATTTAAGTTTCTCCTATGATGTCCGTAACTGGGTGGATATACTTAAAATCACAAACTGTTTCTTCCAGACTCACCATTTCCTTTTGTTCTCTTGTTTACCTTATTTACCACCACCAGATGCATGTTTTGGTAACAAGGCTAATTTTTTTATTCAGTTCAAGGGGGAGAAAAAAATTCTGTACATTTGTTGACGGCAGAAATTTGGGCACCAAATCCAAAACGCAAATAGTATTGTGCTTTGTTGGGGAAAGGGGTGACAACAGCTGTGCTACTCCACAGCAGTTTATTCTCAAGCGTATTATAAAAAGGATAACCATTCTGTGGCAATGATCATTGAAATCTCTTTCACTCCAATTCAAGCAAAAAGAGGAGAAAAAAAATAGAAAAGTATTCAATGGCACAGAGTGGGAGAAGTGTTTTTTCGCTCTGGACGTGAAAGGCCACTCTAATGGAAACTGCTCTGGATTTCTCTTTGGAACAGCTGCAAGGCAGTTATTTAAATGTACTCATTTGCTTCTAGTATTTGGCTGGTAGGGTCTACTGCTGGCAAAAGCAAACACAGAATGATTAATTTTTGTTGTTTTCTTGTTTTAAGCATTTCTGAAGCACTGTTGGAAGTCTCTGGTTCATTAAGTAACTGGAGCTCAAATCATTTCTTCTTCAAAGCTTTTACTGCAGAATTCATCTCATGCCATTCGCAAAGAGAGAAAATACTAATCACTTCAGAGAGTACGTCCATCAGTATGGGTCACCACTTGCAATGTTTCTTTTTTTGCAAAGAACAAAGCCTTCTAAAAACAACAAAGCCTGCTAAATGCTTCTTAAAGAATGATTTAACTTTCTGTTTACTGCATTGTCAGACTAGTCAGGCTTCTATGAGATCATTTTGCTTATCCATAGCTGAGGTATGAAGTCATAATATGTACCACAAAATATCTCCAAATGAAAAATCAAAATGTTCTGTTACATTTTATTTCTCTCTCTTTAAGAACAGAACAGCTTATCTAATCAGAAATCACTAGATTGTGATTTATTGTGATTTATTTGAGATAATATTTTGCCATACAATAAAATCTTGTGGCAAAACACTCGAAGTATATTTGGAAATCTTTTTGTTTCATTAACTTTGACATTTCGTGGATGCTGTTCTGTAACGATTTTCTATTTCAAATCTCAGCTACAGGTAGCTAAACTACCTTGGAACCTTACTTATCCTTCATCTGGACACACGACCAAGATGCCTGTGCTCTTAATCACCCCTTCTTGTGTCTGCTAACAAGACGTTGGAGGTGGAAAAGAAGATGGGAGCTTTGGATAGGTCACTGCATTGAGAGTGTATGAAGAGACCTGACTGTGGCAAATGTGTTGCTTCAATAGAGGGTTGTAGAGAGCACCAGAAGCAGTTCCTATGTTGACACACTAGCAAAAAGAATATTTTAAGACAATAATAACAATTTCACATCTGGTAGCAAGAAGGGACTTTCAAAAACTTTTTCAAAATGTTAATCGTTTGTTACCTGACTCAGAAGACAAATCTTGGGGAAAATACTGTTTGCCACTAAATTAACAGGAAATTCCCTTATTGTGGTGCCACCAAGAGCATCTGTGGAATGCAAAAACTTGTCAGAGGGGGCTCCTCTGAGTTACCAGAGGTCCTGCTGCGATCTCTGGGATTCTCTCCCAGGGGAAATAAGCTTGTTTGCCCTGTGCAGTTAAAGGACTGATAATAGACAGAGGAGTATTATACAGGATTTAAAAGAAAAAAAAAAGCTTAAAGCAAAGTAGCAAAAATCTTCTTTGTGTAACTAAGATGCCATCTAGGTCATGCAAAAGGCATGCAAGCTTACTTCCAATGTAAAAAAAAAGTCCTTCCTTAAAACATTAGCCTCTAAATGACTTCTGCAGCACACCGTGGCATCTGCTCAGCTTTAAAAGGCAAAATAATGTCTCTGGGGGGAAAAAAAAGTTATTTTAATCAATGTTGTTTTCTAAACTAAATCCAAAAATTCATTTTATATCAACACAAACATGGAATCCAAAAGCCTATGCAGTCCAAGTATGAAAAGTGCTTTACTTCAATACTTCATCTAGTGATCATCTTTTTGCATATGTGTCTCATGATGTCCTTGTCTGTTAAAAAGGTCTTCCTTACCCTCAGAAACATACACGTGGCTCCCAGCTGATTGCTTGGAGATGTTACTCCTTTATGTATGATTGAAGACTTACATCAACCATCATATCCACAATGATTTACTGATATCTGTGGGAATTCATGCAAGCATAGAGATATCAATTTTGAGCCTATTGTTACAACATGAGGCTGAGAGAATGGTATTTTTTCTACCATAATCTCCCACACATCAGTCTTTCCTTTGCTTCTTGTTGTCATTTCTTTTTGGCTCCCAAGTCAAATCTCATTGAAGCACAGTTTCTAAAATTCAAGCGTGGAGGGAGACCTGTCTGGATTACTAACCAGTGATCAGAAACATCTATTTATTTCTAGTCTTTCATCTAGTAATAAAAGTCCAGGCAGAATTTATTCAGCCAAAACTCCCTGCAGACACAGGACATGTACATTTATTCAACACAACAGAATAGTGACTATGCTGATCATCAAGTCCTTTACAAGTGATAGCTTTTCTTCCACTCAGTCTCACACTCCAGCTGAACTTATTTTCCTTTTGAGAAGGCATTTGTCCTGAACAACAATTCTTAGATGTACACAAATGTCAAACAGGTGCTGCAATCAAGCAAGCCAGGTGAGTGAAAGCTGCTTGGAATATAGGGTGGTGACTGGGTTTTCTATATGGTGAGGCCTGGGAAATTGAGTACATTGGACCACTGCCAACCCTGCCACCAACACTGCCAAGGAAAGAGCTACACATCCACCATGGCAGAGACAACAACTGGCTGTCTGGAGACACACCCTGTAAACCATGCCACTGCTCAGAACACGATCTTAGGCCTTAAGAGACACATTTTGTGGTGACGTGGCACCCCAGAGAGAATGGAATCAGACAATGGGTCTCACTTTTGAAACAACCTCATTAGCTCCTGGGCAAAGAAACATGGCATTGAGTGGATATATCACATCCCTTATCACCCACAAGCCTCTGGAAAGATTCAGAGATATAATGGACTGCTGAAGACTATGTTAAGAACATTAGGTAACGGGGCATGGAAGCACTGGGATGCAAATCTAGCAGAAGCCATTTGGCTGATTAATACTAGGGGATCTGCTAACCACCCTGGTCCTGCCCAAACAAAACTCTTACACAGCAGGAGGAGATAAGGTCCCTGCATTACACATAGAGAGGTGGCTTGGGAAGTCACTGTGGATTTCTCCTCCCATGGGAAAAGGCAAACCTGTTTGTGGGATTGTCTTTGCCCAAGGGCTTGAGTGTACTTGGTGGGTAATGCGGGAGGATGGGGAGAGCTGGTGTGTGCCTCAAGGTGATTTAACCTTGGGGGAAAAATCATCTGTGGTATAAGTTGTATGAGGCAGGAAGTAAAGTAGCAGGAATGACATGAACCAATGAAGAATGAATTTTGCAAGGAGCAAGGAGAATGCAATGATGACCTGAGTTGGGCCGGTGTCAGTGCCTAACAATGAAGTGTACTGCTTCTTCTGTCCTGACCACCCATCCTGATGGAATGGAGCCCAAGCCATGGATCTGGAGGAGTAGAGGGAGCCCATGACATGGAAGAATAGTATCTATATGTGAAAGGACAGGATAGTAGTTAACAAAATGTATGTTTGATACAGAGATGGTTTAAGGATGTTGTTTAAGTTGTATGCGTAGGTAAGAGGGGATTCCAGTAATGACAAATAAATACAAAGGAGCAGTTAGAAGATATATAAATTAAGTGAGATCTGAGTATGACACAAATGGTATGGAATAAGGGGTGGAGATTGTATTTGGTCTGGCTGAGCTGGAGTTCATTTTCCTTCAGCAGCCCTCACGGTGCTGCTGTGCTCTGCACTGGTAGCTGGGGAGGTGTTGGTAACACACCGGTGTTTTGGCTGCTGCTGGGCAGCGCTGGCACAGCCTCACTGCTGTCTCTCCAACATTCCCCCCTCCATCAAGGGGCTGGGAGTGGGCAAGATCCTGGCAGGGGACACAACCAGGCCAGCTGACACAAAGTGACCAGTGCAAAATTCCATACCACATGATGTCAGCTCAGATAGAAAGGAGGGGGGAGGAAGGGGGAGTATTTGGTATTTACAATGTTAGCCTTCTGGAGCAGCCACTCTGTGGTGCTGGAGCCCTGCTTCCCAGGAGGTGGATGAACATCACTTGCCCATGGGAAGTAGAGAATAATTTTTTTTCCTCTTTGCTTATGCATACACAAACTTTTGCTTTTTTTTCCTTGCTTTAGTTAACTGCCTTATCTCAACCTACTAGCTGTTTTCCGTCTTATTTTTCTCTCCCCTGTCCCACTGGGAAGGCGATAGAGTGGCTTGGTGGGCACCTTGTGCCCAGTCAAGATCAACCCACTACACTCATACATAAAGAAGGCCCTGAAGAGAGCCCATGGAGACGGGGGTGAAAATGTGTGGCAGTGGCCTGGGGAAGACTTTCCCCAGAATGGGAGAAGACTCTGGCAGCAGCTAGGCACCCTGGGACATAAGCATGCAGCATCCACCTCCTACCAGGTAATCTGTTGCGCTGTAGAGACACAAAATCCTTCTGGAACCCTAACAGAGACACAAAAAGCAACACAAATACTTTTAAAATACCCTAGTTCTCCATTTGAAATACAGGAGGAAGAGGAGCACAAAGATGTTTCTCCAAAGCAGATTTTGGATTCAGCTCATATCACATCATCACCCAGTAGTAGACACATTTTTTCTAATTTCACAGAGTCTAGGGATCTTTGAAATACTGCACACCTCAGTGCATATTGCTGAGAGTGGTAGTCTTCTGAGCCAAAGAATCTCCAGCAAGGAAGAAAAACAAACAAAAAAGCAAAATAAACCTTAGATAGCCAATTTTCTGATATCTACCTTAATCGATTATGGTGCCTTTTTCAGTAAAATGCACATCTTTAAACGTTTTAAGTTGTAACAGGCACTTGGGTCTCTATGAAGTCAAAAGGACTTTGAAAATGCTTTTCTGAAATGAAATCTTGACTGTTACAAGCATCTTTTCGGTTCATCAGAATACACAAGTACTAGGAGCTAAAGAAATCACTTTTATAATATTGAGTCTGAAACACAAACTTGGATTCATGAAAGCAAGATTAGTGTGTTAATAATTCTAAACGTATTATTAATTTTATTGCTGTTTTTGGCTTAAAACTTTTCTGATAGAACACTGAACCTGAAATTTCCTTTGGTATAATTCCAACTTATCCACATTGTGGCCTTCTACTTTGTATTTATTAGGCACGGTAAAAATCAAACTGTAGTGCAGTGATTGCCAACATGGAGTCAATAAAAAGCATAATTTGCCATATATTTTTTTTCTACAAGTATAACACAGCATTTCATGTGTCAAAGTATAACAACACTCTTAGTAAGTGATGATGTCTTTAATACAGTACTTCAGGAAAAATTTCCCTCATGACCCAAAATAAGAGAGAGGAGAAAAAGCTAGTATTCACCAAGGAAATAACAAAGAGGTTTTATCAGTTCACCTGGTAGAGTTTCATCCTGGTCTGCTTACCTCAACCACCTCAGGTTGGGACATCATGGAGGACGGCACAGAATCATTGGGGATATCCATGGTAGCTCAAAATGTCCCTGCTGTCCTTGCACTGTTCCTCTGCACCAGCAAACTCTTGGTGGGAACACAGAAGCCCTTCCTCAGACTCTAGTCATGCTGATATTCGCTCCTAATAGGAAGGAAAAAAATTCTTGAGAATAACAAGAGAACTGGGTGTGCAGTCAACACCCAAGACCCTGGGCTGCTGCAAAAGCAGTCTGTGAGTTTGTACAGCCCCAGTCGCTTACATGACGACTCACAACACATTTGCAGGAGACGTTTCAGAGGGCACACTGGAATTTGGTCCAGAACAGCAAAAAAATTCACTTGACAACACAAACTAGAATAACACAAAATGAATTAACGCAAGAAGGCTAATGTACAGACTGTGAACAGACTTGCGAGGAAACATGATTACCTACAGAACATTGGAACTGCACTTACTCTTTTCCCCCACAGCAAAAGAAAAAAGAAAACCCCCACAAAACTATACTCATAGAATTATTTGCCGGCACTCAGGATACATTTACTGTCTCAACAATTATTGTGCTACCGTTCAGTGATCACATGAACTATTCGTCTATGTTAAGAAAAACAACTTAAACATTAAGACTTAAAAATATGACACCATTTTTTCCAGGTAGTCACAGATTTGCAGTACATGAATATACTGAACTGTAAAATTTAATCAGCTGATCTAACAGAATGAAGATATTTCCATAGCTATCATGTCCATCAAGGTCAGATCAGTTTCTGCATTTATCTTCTATTATTTTCTCTTTCTACTCTTTCGTGCAAAGAAAACAAACAAACAAAAATGTGAGGGAGGAAACCCCTGTAGATGTCCAAGAAATTAATCCCATTTAAAAATTCTAGACTAGGAGTACTGCAGTTTTACTCCCCCCAGCCAGACCAGACATATACAACACAACCCACAAGTTAGTCATCACAGAAAGGATTTTGGAGAGATACCTATTCCTCTCTGTATTTATCACTTCCTATTCTGCAAGTCATAGTAGAAATCTACTCACGCAAAGGGTAATCGGCATCCAATAAACATACCAAAAATTACTCCAAACTTCAGTGGTATTTTTCAAACTGAGGCCATGCTGTAGTTACGCAGTAACTTTCCTGGCCACAAGTTCATTTTTTCAAAGGCAACACTTACTTACCAAGCCAAGAAAGAACAGATAAGTGCTGTAGGAAAGTTATGCTCCACATGCTTTTCTGATTCAGCTATGTCTTTTTTTTTTGGTCTTGTTAATTTAAACTCAGCCTTTGCACGCCACTGTGGAAATTATTCCTCCTTCTTAAAAAGCATCGTCTTGAAATGCCTGCTTCACATTTCAACACATCCCCACATGCCTTACGTCACATGTAGCTGTCTCATCTTCCAAGCTCTAGGATCACTTTTTCCATCTTTATATAGCTTTCCAGTGACCCCTATTCTTTCCTACTCAGTTCTCGCTAGGAACCTTTCATTCTTTCCACTCCCTGCTCCAAATTTCTACTTCTATACTCATGGGGAGGGCAGAAAATGGAGACTTTTAGCATCTTGCCAAGCCAGCCATCACAAAGTCAAAGAATGAACACAACCTTCAGGCTTCCTGTTTTCTTTCAAAAATGAGAGTGAAACTAATTTTCTGAAATTCAGTAATTTTTCCACTGTACCTGACAGATGAGGAACAGATAGCATCAATTTGAAATTCTGCCTTAGGGAAGCTTTTGCTACTTGACAAAGAAAAGAGTGATTTTCATAAAACCCTGAAAATCCTCAACCAGCACATCTCATCAATGTCTTTTGAGCTGTCACAATTGTATCTTAAATAAGATCTCTGAAGAACTTTTTTTCTGTTCTTCTCATAACATGCTTAAGAGCAGCAGTGTCACTGCACCTACTTTACAACAGGTCATTGTTAGTTTCTTTTAAAATATTTTCTCTTAATCCCGAAATGCTGCCACTTTTGGATAATGAAGACGGGGAAAAAATTAAAGTTGAAGCAGACTTTAGGGAATACTGTCTAAACCAAAACCAGAGTTATGCTTAGAATCCTGTTTGTCAAACAAAAAGGAGAGAAAGCAAACATTTTTAGTAGGGAGCATCACAAAGCAGAAGAGAAAAACTATGGAAAAAGAAAAACCTGAAGTCTGTTCAGCCTTTAGCTAAGCTCTGTGTACTCCAGGTAGAAAACAAATGTCAGAAAATGCTTAACCCACAAAATCCAACAAGCATTTGATGCAGATGAAAGAAGAAATATACCTGTAGTCATTCTTCTATAAGAAAATAGAAAGCACAAGATAAGTACAACATTTCTAAGCCCATGGCCATTTCTCATTTTCCCTTCTGCACCTATATTTTCATTGCTTTTACTTCACTGATCTCTCAATTTAGCTAGGAAAAGGAAAGCTCTTCTGCAAACACCTTTCTTTTCAACCTTCTGAGCACAATGTACACAATGACAAACACTTTCTGCCAAATAGTTAGGCTCATAAAAGCATTCCAGCTGAGAAAAGGCCAGCCTGTACAAAAGGACTCTCCCCGCAACTCCCAAGCCACCTCATCTTCTTCAACAAGAGGGCATCGTGATTTCACAGCAATGCTAAAACAGGCAGACTCCATTCAAGTAAACAAAAGTGGCTCCTAACTTAACACCTGTAGAAGCCCAGAGTGCATCCCAGTGTTTTCAAGAACTGCAAATAAGGGGAACAGGATGCTCAAATTAACTTCTCTAAAAGATATTATGACAGAAAATGTAATCTCTTTTTAAAAATAAAATCTGAAAAACAAAAGCACAGGAGTAGTTTCTTACTAATGAGATTTTGATGGCTTGCTACACTACAAAACATGGAAAAAATTAACCAAATTTGGAAGCAGATCCACACATTCCAAACGCTGTAACTGCAGGTGGTGCAAGCAAATACCACCTTATGTACTCTTCTCTTGACAGACACTGCTGTCTTTACTGAGTACATCTAAAGAACTGCAAACTGATGAAATATGTTGGATCAGTATCTAAAATTCATAAAATGAAAATGACAGAATTTCTTATCCTCTGTGAAGGCACATGTCCTCAGCAAACAAAGCATACTGCTCTCTGACATGCCATGATTAAGCATCATGCTTTGTGGATCAGCTGTCTGATACCACAGAAAAGAGGAACCATGCAGTTTTGTCATTACTTGGAGTATTTAGGAGAAATGCAATGGTGTGTCATAAAGCATCTTCTTGAAGGAACTGTTTCTGGAAGAACCATTACAAAACCCAGTGACAAAAATTATTACCCTTATTCCTCCCCAGTTTCCTGCACAGCACACTGGTGATGTGCAAATTTGCAGTGATACACCAATACCAACAACTTCTGCATCACGGAGTATCTCATCTGGGGCCACAAATATACAGTGCCTCCACACATTAAGGTTTTGGGACTGAAAGGAAAATTGGGTTTTCACAACCCATGGCTGTCTCCTGTGTCAGGCAATTCCAAGTGTCCTGCATTGTTGCCTTCTTTCAGTTTTGATTTCCTGCATTCCTATCAGAGCACCTTTTGGTATCACTTTGGCTTGACTTGACAGACTTTGGGTTTCTGGATTATGTGACTCTGAAGATGGTGACATGGTGACCTTGAGGCTGTTAACTGTGACTTAGCTAAACAAAGCTACCCTTCCTGCACTAGTGAATAAAACCTTAAACTTACAGTACAAAGTACTAATTGATCCCAGATGGACAGGTCCTGTAAACTCATCAAGGAAAATAAAACATTTGAACACCGTGTAAAAAAGGGGAGAAAGAAAGAAAAATATCTCACATAAATGTCACACTTCTAGATGTCACATTTGAATTTTTGCTGTCCAAAAGTATGCATTTGGTATCACCCACCTCTCGCAGCCTTCACTAAACAATCCTGCTAGCAGGTAATTTGTTCAACACACAAATAAATGCATGACCCCACCACAGCAGCCTTACCAGTAAAAGACAAATGAACGCCATCCAGGTAGGAGCAACAGCAATGACTTGACCTGCCTAGCATTTCATTTTACCACTTGTGAAAGTGATAGTGCTAACAGAAATTTTCAGTTACCTGCTATGGACTCATGGAGGCATTTTTCTGCTCTCCTGAACTGAGAGAAGAACAATTTACTGGAAACAGCAATGAGATAAGAACAGTAACAGCAAAAATATTAATAACAAAAGTACACAAAAAGAGGGTAATTTACATGCAAAAATGCTCAAAGACCAACGTGGCAGCACATGGCCACCGAGACAAAGTACAAACCAGTGTACAGACCCTCTGTGCCCATGTTTTTATTTCTGACCACAAGCCACGTCCCTTCTTTCTTGGAAGTGAGATTCCCTTACTTCCACTCCCCCCTGGTAATCTGTGTGGCATAGAACAACAATCTAGGCACATCCACAGGGCTCCAGGTTCTCCTCCCCTCACGGCTACTGCAAGGAAGTTAACTCTGTCCTGGTTGAAAACCAAGACATCATGAACCCCTTATTCCATGTTGTCTATGTCATGCCCACATGCACACCTTCCAACTCTACATACATACATACAAACATAGATATGGATATACACAAGCAGAAGCATCATTTCCATTGTCAGTGGCTGTCCCTCCAAGATGTCTGTTGTGTTCATTTAGTCCATGACTGTGAGTTCTATGAAGAGCTCACAACTGGTGTATCTGGAACACCCATACTCATTGTTCATGATAGTTATGGCAGGCAGTGGCAGTGTCATTCAGCAACCATTATATATGCAATTCAACATTACAGAGTATTCTCAGCCAAAAATCAAACTCTCTTGAGGTACACACTGTGTTTCCTTATCCCTCTTCACTATCCATCAAAAGTACTCAAATCCTTGAGCAAAAACAATCCCACGGATGCATTTGCCTTTGCTTGAGGCAGTACTAATGCAAACTGTCTGCCCTAACACATATCTCATATGCACCACAGGGATGGTGCTCTTCTACAGTACAGTTTAGATTGGGCAGGGCCAGCTTGATTGGAAGAGCCTCCATTGTTAACCAACCAGGCGGCCTTCATTAAATGCAGATCCCAGTGTTTGAAGGTCCCACCACCCATTGCTTTCAATGTGGTTTTTAGTAGTCCATTTCACCATTCTATTTTACCAGATGCTGGTGCACAATAGGGAATATGATACACCCACTTAATCCTGTGCTGTCTGGCACAGGTGTCTACAGGGTTATTTTTGAAAAGAGTGCCACTTTCCCACTTGATTCCTTCAGGGGTGCTGTGTCACCACAGGACTTACTCTTCAAGGCCCAGGATGGTGTTCTGGGCAGTGGCGTGAGGCACAGGGTGAGTCTCCAGACATCCAGTGGTTGTTTCCACTACTGTGAGCACGTAGGGCTTGCCCTGGTGGGTTTGAGGCAGTGAGGTGTAATCCCTCTGCCAGGCCTCCTCACATGTATATTTTGACTACCATACCCCATATCACAGGGGTTTACCCACTTGGCCTGCTTGATCGCAGCACGTTTCACAGTTATGGACAATCTGGGATATGGTGTCCATGGTTAAGTCCACCCCTCAATCACGACTCCATGTGTTGTATCTCTTCCCTGATGACCTGAGGCAACACAGACCCACTGAGGCAGAAGTAATTCTTGTTGCACGTCCAAATCCACCTGAGACACTTTAACCTTGGCAGCTCATCCACCTGTCTGTTGTTGTGATGTTCTTTATAGCCTGACTCTTGGATACATGTGAACCTACATACTGTACTTTTGCAGTCAATTTCTCTACCAGGCAGCAATGTCTTGCCACAATTCATTTGCCCAGATGGGTTTCCCTCTGTGCTGCTAATTGGTCTTTTTCCATCGGTCCAACCACCCCCACAGAGCATTTCCTGCCATCCACAAGTCAGTGTAGAGATAGAACGTTGGCCATTTCTCTCATTTAGAGATATTCAAAGCCAGCTGGATGGCTTCAAACTCTGCAACCTGACTTGATCCACCTTGTTCATAAGCAGCTTCAGCAACTGCCACGTAAGACTCCATATGGCAGCTTTTCAACCTTCTGTGTGCCCCTACGATATGGCAGGAACTGTCAGTAAAGAGAGCATATTGTTTGTCATTTTCAGGTAGCTGATTATATGGTGGGGCCTCTTCAGCATGTGTCACCTTCTACTCCTCCTCTTCTGATGATAATTGGAAATTTTTGCCTTTGGGTCAGTTTGTGATGATTTTCAAGATCCCTGGGCAATTTGGATTTCCTGTTGTGTGACCAAGTGAAACCCACTTACTCCACGTAGCATCAGTGTCATGGTGTGTTGCAGAGGCTTTCCCTTTGAACATCCAGCCCAGCACCGGCAGTCGGGGTGCCAGAAGCAGCTGTGCTTTGCTGCCAATCCCTTCTGAAGCACCTTGAACCCCTTCAGAAGTTGCCAGATTCTCTTTTTCAGCTGGAGTGTAGCAGACCTTGGATCCTTTGTCTCCCCAACTCCAGAACCCCAGAGGTGGCCCTTGAGTCTCCCTCTCCAGGTACTTCTTGCCAGAGACTCCAGGAGGGTCCATTCTCCCTGGCTGTGGTGTAGAGCTGATTTTTTATATCTTGTTCTGTCCTGACTGACCCAAAGGCTACTGCATGAACAACATCCTGTTTAATTTGTTCAAAAACTTGTTGGTCTGGATCCCACTTGACATCACTATTCTTCTGTGTCACACGATAAAGAGGATTTACAATCTGACTCTGCTCTGGAATATAGATCCTTCAAAAACCCATGGTGCCTAGGAAAACCTGTGTTTCCTTCTTGCTGGTTGGTGGGGACATAGCTGCTATTTTGTTGATTACATCGACTGGAATCTGACAATATCCATCTTGTCATTTTACTCCTAAACACTGAATTTTCTGGGCAGGTCCCTTGATCTTACTTCACCAAAAACAGGACACTACCAAAGCATAAGGACAAGTCAAACTAATTCAAGTTTTGAGGAATACGTTAAATGCAGGTAGCTCGCTGTGTGCAGTTTGCACGCCAAGCTACCTGGATTAAATGTATTCCTCAACATAAATGGTTATGATCTTTACTATTTCCTCCCAATTCTGCCCTCTCTCTGTTTCATGGATGTTCTGTCTGCAAATTAGGATAACCTCCTGTGCTCTGCATTCACTTGCTCAGTACTTAGAAGACTTGCAGGAAGGTAACAGCTGTGATACAGTATTGGACAAAAGAAGCAGAAAAGAAATAAAAGAGGAGATTTCCAGACAGGTGGCCCATTGTTGTAGTCTTGCTTTAAAGTTCTTCTGAACAAAAGCGGCAGATTTTTTCTCCATTTAATGGGACTCCCTACCATCTCCCCAAATTTCTGAAGTCTCAGCAAAGACACTGCCCTTTCTCTTGCCTCAGCAGAGGCACGAACAGTTTGGGAGTTAGCACTAAATTAACTGTCCCTGTCAAACTTTACTGATAGTGTGTGTCTTTGAATACACACATTTTACTATACAAATTCTGCACGTTGCTTGGTATAAGCCTGGCTCTATCACCTGACACCCTCTCCAGAAAGCAGGATAAAGGATCTCATCACATCCACTCTCCATTACCACAGCAATAAGTATTGGAATAGATCTGGTATACGGCATTGATTAAACAAGTTCAATAGCAGTGAATGCAACTGCTCAGCACACCTTCAGACCAACTACCAACAAAATGCACAAGTTACACCTGTCGTTACAGTGCACGCAACACTACCCACTGTTGTCCCAGTGAAGGCCAGTTATACAAACATGTCCCCCTCAAAGCCTTCCTGTCTGCTGTTTGTAATCACTGGCCAGACTGCTTTAAAGACTTACAGAGCTATAGCTTCTCGCCCATTTGGAAGCTCTTCATAAGAATGAACACATTCACTGTGAAAATGGATTTCTGAAGTATTACTGAAGGGTCATGGAAGTCTGGAAAGGGAGTGCCAAAAACAAGGGACAAGCTCACCACGTTTCTTGTGCTGGCTCTACCATCCAGCCCCCCTGGAAATAGTCCCCGCCAGTAAAGCCAGACATTTCTTGAGTCTAACTTCACTGTCTAGAAAAATAGAATGGAATTTTCTAATATATGAAAAAGTTCAGGCAGAAAAATAGGAAGTCTTTACCTTGCAAATATTGAAATAAAAACAAAACCAAACCAAAACCCAGAGTAAAACATATTTGACTCTGCCCTTTCCCAATATCAAGAGTGACAAAAGTTACAAAAGTAACAAAAGTTACAATCAGCCCTAAGAAACCGGCCAGATGTTTCAGTCCAAGAATAAAGATCAAGGACAGACAGAAGGTGCAACAAAACTTAGCTTCCTTGTTCACTTCTGCAGAAGAAACTGAGATCCTCACAGGATACAAGGTTAATTTTTCATGCTGCTGTTAGACTAGCATGCTATATAGCGGCAAATGATCTTACATGGGCACCATGACAGACAATAACTACACAGAGTAAGAGATGTTTATATAAATGATACCTCATCCCCAAAACACAGCAGGCATATTTGCCCAAACCACAACTGGAAATCAATTTATATCCAGAAATATTTTTCAATCAAATCCCTGTCCCTGTGGAGGAATCCCCAATGGACCTAGTAATTTCTTCACAATTGCCAGTGGCTAATTCACTTTGACATTAAATGTTAATTCATTGAAAATTATATTTAAGAGATCAGAATTTTTCTTTCACAAACTGACAATTTTAACTCAACTGCATCAATTTCTATTTAGGCCATTTCAGCTCACAGAACTTCTGCTGTTGATGAAGTATTGAACTGTTTGAGCACAAACATACCCAGAGCAGTTATTAAAAAGGATCATTTCCCAACCTGACACAACAAATGAACAACAAAGAAACTGGCTAAACAAAATATCATTAAGGCTTAGAAAAGAGGGAAGGAGAAGGAGAGAGACCTGCAACAAGAATAACGCAGTGTTTTAAATATTTCGTTGTCATCAAAAAGTGACTTATCAACAATAAACTAACTGGTAACTACAATGGACAGTTGAGTTTGTTGGCCCAAACCCCAGAACTGGTTGGTACTAAGCCCTCTCTCCTGACCTCACCCTTTGGCTGTAAGTAGCACAATGAGATTCTGTAGCAGAGCTGCACTCACAGGATGTCCTGTGCCATGGGGAAGGCTTACAAAAGGGTTGTCAGTGAGCAGGCTGAGACAGCCGCCTGTCTAAGCACTGAGAGGGCAGGAGAACAGCCTCTAGCAAGATCACTGGACAGCAAGTGCCATCACTACCTGCCATCTGATCTCCAGCATGCCACCTGACCCACCTCAAAATCTCTGGGGAGACCAGGATAAAAGGACATATACACCCCAGCAGTTTAGAGCACAAAATGGCATTATCCTCTTCCAATTGTTGAAAAACATCCTTCTTTTATCCCAGGCACAGCTTCTGCTTTCTAGCTTTTCTCAGGTTTGTTTTTGTGTGTGTGTTTTTGTGGACTTTTTTTGGTTTTCTTTGTTTTTAGCAATCTGAGCACTGGTAACTTTGACAACTGGAAAACCAGAAGGACAAAAAACTCTCCCAAGTTCAGATCAAACCCAGCCACTGAACATGTCAAAACAGGTACTGCCTACACTGCTGTCCCTTCAGAATGACAGTGCCTTAAACAATTGTCTTGGAAGTCATTCACTGTTACAAAGATATACCAAAGAATCAGGGATTTTATTACTGCTATGGTTCCATGTAAGTAATACATCTCCTTCTGTGTTGGTATGATGCCTGCTTTGATTGCAATTTGTCAGCCAAAGCATATATTCAGCATAATATTAAGTGCAGTCACATCTTTAGCCACTAAAAGCATTGCAAGCAGGACAGCAGCATGTTTAGCTGTGTATCAGCTTGCAGACTGCCTTACTGAAACAGCAGCAGCTGGCCAGAGCACTCAGCTTTCATTTAAGCAAATCAAACCAAAACAAAACAGACAGCACCTTGGGAAACTGAACCTCAAGCCACCCAGGCACCTGAAAAGCATCCTACCAAAAAAACCCAAACCAAAATAAAACAAAACAGAGAGCTCACTTAAATATCAAATAAAAATGCAGAAGTCCCAAAGTGTATTACTAATACTAATGGAAGAAAAAAACCACCAAAAAACCCCCCAAGCCCCCTCATCTTTCCTACCTTCCTTTTTGTCTTGCTTCTGCCTTCCATCAACTCATACCTGTACACCTCAAAGAGTTTCTAAAAGCTGCTCCAGAGAAGTCTGCAACTTCCTGAGGCTAAAAGAGACTTACAGTTTCCACTGTCTCAGTCTTCACTGTCAGGCGCACAATACAGCTGTTAGCCCTTCTTATGTAAGGAAAAAAGATGAAGATTTCAGCAGTGATCCAAGGCTAGAAAGGAATTTATTTCTATATAAATTTTAAAACTGCCCTTGCATTCAGTAGGACTCTTCCACAACACAATGGTCAACAGAGGACCTCAAATCTATCTAATTTGCATTCACAGTGCAGCCTGTGCTTCAAAAAAAAGAAAAAAAAATTACATCAGTCAAACCTTTTTGAATAGGAGCTCTGTGGCTAATCTGGGAAAGATCATTGTTCTGGCCTCAATAATTAATAATACGAGTACTGCAAGACTGCTGCTAAAGCTTCCCATGACAGAATATAGCCTGCAAGTTCAGCAAAGATGCCTCAGATGGAGCCTCCTTAACTAAGCTAAATAATTTCATGAACTGTGCACAGGCAGTGTTGTGTGAAACTGTCCTCTTTCCCTATTGTAAGATTAGGGAGATAACCCATCACTTTAATCATTTACCATGCACTGAACTAATTTACAGCAATAAAATAAAATCCCCATGCAGTTGCACTCCCTCAGAGAAATCATCTTCTGTCACAAAGAACACATGGGTCAGCAGAGATATTTCCCCTGTCATCCCACCAGGGCAAGGTCAGAGATCCCACCCATATAAAAGCAGAAAATCAATCTGAATGTACAAAAGGACAAAATCTCTCTTCACAGATTTTCAATGAAAATAACCAAACAAACCAGTAGATAGCATGACATCCTCAAGCCTTTATCTTGCAGGGAAATCTTTTCCATACACCGCTCTAATTTGCCTGCCACCATGCCTCATACCCCTTCTGATGGTGACAAAAGCAGACTGACCACAGTCATGCACTGGGTTCCACCAAAGGGCAGACAGTTCAAGAGACCTATGCAAGCCTGCCTTTCTTTGCTGAAATTTCTCTTTTACCTGCTCTGATATTCTCCCCCAGAAAGGATGTTAAGCCAATCTTCAGTGAGTAGATTATTGCCAAAATTACAAGCTGTTCATTCTTTCGGGAATTGTTTTTGTCTTGGAGTCGTGTATTTTGTTGTTTTGTTTCTTTCGCAGGGAGAAGAAAATGTCACATTTTCTTAAGTGACAGAAAATATGTTTTGAAAGGACAAACCCATAGTATTTGGCATTGTAACATGTGAAATCATGAACACATTCACTCTAAGTCATGTCAATTATGATACCAACTGGACTCACATCAGCAGGAGGCTAATCCACAAGGGATGCAGCACCACACCAGGTTTCTCTGCATACTGATGAAATGAAATTTATAAAAATAAAGAAAAAAAAATACACACTCCTAGTTTTCTATTAATATCTTAATTTTTTTTGCTAAAGTGCCATGACTGTGCTCTCCACAATTGAATCATACTCCTTTCCCTTGCTAAACACAGGATACCTTTTCCTCTGCTACACACTGAGGCACTTGAAATCTTACTTGCAGTCAGACAAAACTTCTATTTATTACATGTAATTGTCGTTTTTCAGAATCCTTTCCATACTTCCCTGACCTAGGTCAGTTTGCATCATCCAGTGCAATTCTCTCATTTGCTAAACCTCCTTTCCTGATTATTTCCATATTGTATCTATTCCACACCCATCTCTTGGGGAGCATTTTCTTGCTGTTTTTTTAAATTCAGAGTGATACCTCATCTTCTCTTGAAGCCTTCTACTTCTCTGAAAAGCTTTTTCTGAGCTTTGTCTGAAAACTCAAAAAAATTCTGCATGGCTTCCTCAGTTTTCTCATTTTCTTGCAGTTGCCCTTTAAAGTCAACTCATCAGGTTTCCTTCCCGTTACTATCCAGCACCTCTAGACTTATTTCAGTCATTATCTACCAGGAACGTAGCTTCTCCTAATGACTTCCATTAAAGCTTGCTGGTTAAGAATTGCTTAGAGACGATCATTCCTTTGCCACTCATTAAGGCTGAAGAACCTCTTCCCACTCTCTCTGGGGGAAAGAGTGAGCATCTGCCTTAATGCGAGGCATGCTGGCTGGTAGGTGCACGTGTCTTTGGATGTATTAGGAGCTTCTTCAACACAGCCATCAGGTCAGCATAAAATAACCAAACCAAACATACAGACACAGAAAAATTGCCTTAAAACATCCCCGCTAACCACAGCACCATTTTCCCGAAACAACTGCAGCAGCAGCTCCTCTGTGTTTTTTAAGTTGGCGAGTACCAGAACAAGAAGATATCCCTGAAAGTGAATTTTTAATTTCCCTGCTTTAAGCAAAAGCAACATGAACTGGGAAGACTCCAGAGTAATAATTCATGCAATCATCTAATTTCAACATTATCTCACTGCTGTAAACTTCAAGAAAGAATCACCAGAAAATAAAGAGGAAAAATGCAGCTAGACACCAACTGCTGGAAAATAATGCCAAACTGCTCAGGCTTATGTAAACAAGTTACTACAACGTGGATGGTCTCTCACAGCACAATCACAATGAAGCTGCTGTCATATGACTATGTTTTCAAAATATACACTTTCATCACACTGACTTCTATAGGACCAAATACTTCTAACAGAAATAATTTCAAAACAGTTTCTGAAACTCTTTTAAAATTGTTTATTCCTACTGACAGACATGAAATTTGAAGTAGTTAACTAGGAGGCAAAAAAGTTCAAAGTCGCTATGGCTAGCTCATAATTTAAGGTGCACTATCAATTGTTGCCAGCATCATGTGTGCATGTGTGTATAAGGAAGCAAGTATGGGGCATGCTTTTGTCCTCTTCCATTACAAAAAAAAAAAAAAAAGAAAAAGGAAAAAAAGAGAGAGAAAGAGCAAGGAGCTACTCATTAAAATTATTCCAAACACTGGAACTGCAAGAAGCATTTCTCACAACACTGAGCCAAGACAGGGCACTGCCTCACAGTGGTAGAGGACAGAATTTGACTCTCAGCACGTTCCCATGATAATTTTGCCTACTAATCAGTATAATTAAAGAAGATAACAGTGGGCAAAGACTTTTGTATCAACTTCATTAATGGCATAGAAACACGGATTGAGTGCACTATCGGCAAATTTGCAGATGACACCAAGCTGAGTGGTGCTATTGACACGCCTGAAGGACAGGCTGCCATCCAGAGGAACCCAGACAAACTGGAGAAGTGTGCCCATGGGAATCCCGTGTTGTTTAACAAGAGCAAGTGCAAGGTGCTGCACCTGGGTCAGGGCACCCCCTGGTATCAACACAGGCTGGGGATGAACAGCTGGAGAGCAGCCCTGTGAGAAGGACTTGGGGGTGCTGGTGGGTGAGAGGCTGGACATGACCCAGCCATGTGCACCCACAGCCCAGAAAGGCAAACGTGTCCTGGGCTGCATCCAGAGCAGCGTGGCCAGCAGGGAGAGGGAGGGGATTCTGCCCCTCTGCTCTGCTCTGCTCTGGTGAGACCCCCACCTGGAACACTGCATCCAGCGCTGGGGTCCCTGCACAGGAAGGACATGGACCTGTTGGACCAAGTCCAGAGTAGAGCCATCAAGATGATCAGAGGAATGGAACACCTCTCCTATGAGAAAATCCTGAGAGAATTGGGATTGTTCAGCCTGGAAAAGAGAAGGCTTCGGGGTGACCTAATTGTGGCCTTCCAGTACCTGAAGGGAGCCTGCAAGAAACATAGAGAGGGAATTACAGAGGAGGGGGAATGTATTCAAACTGAAAGAGAGTAGGTTTAGATTATACATTAGGAAGAAACTCTTTACTGTGAGCATGGTAAGACACTGGAGCAGGTTGCCCAGGGAAGTTGTGGATGCCCCATCCCTGGGAGTTGTTAAGGTCAGGTTGGATGGGGCTCTGAGCAACCTCATCTAGGGAAAGGTGCCACCTGTCGATGGCAGGGGGCCTGGAACTAGATGACCTTTAAGGTCCCTTCCAACACAGGCCATTCTATGATAATGATTCAATCAAGGTATAAATCACCACATAAGAAATCAGGATGCTTCTCTCCAGCTCTCACTCCTCAGCAGAAAAAGCAACAAGAACTTACCTTTGCAAAACTTACAAGCAGACTTTTAATACTTGTTTCCAAGAAGAAATATAAAGTGATACAATTCAACACTTTCATGGATCAGGAATAGAGACTTCATTTGTCAACTCCACCTTTTGTTTAAAACTCAGAAAAGTAGAAGTATGCTGGCATTCTTCTGAAACAAGTTTCTATTTAAACATTCAGGCTATATGTTTTTGCTAGATAAAAAAAACCATCTGGATGATAACAAAATGTCACAATTCTCTAAGCAGCTTTGAGGGGGGCCAGCCTTAGAGCAAATACTTCCTTTTTGCCCCATATCCACAAAACAGATGCTCAATCTTCAGGCAGAATAAAATACAAAACACAATAATCTGGAAACGCTGAAGCCAAGGAAGTTCACAATTCAGCATGCCAAACCCCAAATCCCAAATTACAAATGTACCACCCTGATATAGATCTACATGCACCATGACCAATGATGCACAAACAGGGGTTTAATTCAGTTTATCTGAAATAGAAATGTGCTGACCATTGCCCCCTACCCTGAAAATACATCAAAGACTGCAAGGCAATAGCTTAACATAGTTCAGGCCAGCACCAATGCAGACACAAGAACTGTTTATCAACCCCTCAAACCAGGAATAACAGTCATGCTCCTTCAGAAATATTTATGCAAAATCTGCATCTGTTCAATTGACTGTTCTCTAGACAATTTCTGCATTGCTGTATTTTGCATAGTTAACCTCAATGAAGTTTAAAAGAACTTAAAATTAACAATAAAAAAGAATTATCATAATGACAGGATTTAAATTCCCTACTCTCATATCACTGCTCTATCCCAAGGCCACAAACAAACTTATCTGATTGACAGCAGTGACCCAGAAATAAGATCTTTGATCTTGTCAAGATGGAGAGGGAATAAAAAGCAGTAGCTCAAGACAACAAAATTCCTAATGCTGACAAATGAAAGGGAATTACTTCCCGCCCATCATGCAGGTCTCCTGTGTGCTCAGAACAATGCACCCAGAATTTGTGAATGCATGTTGTAAAATCAAGGCTGGTTACTAGTTTCTTGGCAGAGGCCGACAAGGCTTCCTCATTCTCACAGCCTGCACCATACTCCGCACTGTCTATGCCAACTTAACCAGTTGGATTTGTTGTGGAACAGCTTTTATGGACGATGAGGAAGTAACACACTCCACAAAATATCCTGGGAGCAGCAGCAGCTGTCAGGGACGCTTAGTAGAGAACTGCAGCAGAGTGCTGCGTTTTGGCCTCGGGTAGCTCATGCTGATCATTCCATGAATTCAAGATTTATAAATGCAAAGTGGTTTTGAAATATGCCCTGAAAGGAGAGATAAAGAAAACACCAAGACTTCATCACCTTCCCCTCCAACCCTTCCCCTTTCAATTATCAAGAGAAGTTTAAAGAAACTTAGGCGGCCGCCTATCTGAACAAGCAGGTAAATACAGAGGATTAGCTCACAGCTTGACTAATTCACTTTAAGAATTGACTTGGATTAACTCTGAGTTGTGTTTAGCAGACAAGCTCTTTGTGCATACAAGAGGTCACATGAATTAAAAAGGCTGTTGTAAGTTCACACCATACTTCAGTGATTATTCAACTTTTCTGACTAGTCCTCAATATATACAATGCCCAACAGAAACAACAAATATTTCAATTAGAATGTTTGGGAGATGCTGCCAATTCAAGTGGAAAACAAAAGGACAATCAGCAGAATGGAGGAGTTGATGTAAAAACAGAACAAAACCAAAAAACCCCTATCTTCTAACACATACAATGACAGAAAGGTTAGTGTTCAAACACTAGTGTGTGCCACCACTTTTTAGATACACTCCTTTTGCATCTACTTTAAACAGAAAGGAGAAAAAACAATTCTATTGGACAAAAGTGCAACTGAATAGCAATGGATTATTTTTAAAGAAAAAGGAAAATAAAAACTAAATAGTAGTTTGCCTCCAGCTCTTCCGTTGGAACTTGGTGCACATTAGCATGGGTACAAACATTAAACACATACACACTTCAAAGCCTCCTTCAGACAGTTTGTAACAAAAGCATAAGCCATAAAGCATTACTTGGGAACCACTAAGACTCTTTTTTTGTGACCACACAAATAAACCAAGAAGTTCAAGGGATCCAGGCCACAAAAGGAGAACGTACTGAAATCCACCCACAAACCAGATTTTTTAGGCATCCCACAATTGCACACACCAGCTGTGTCTATGACACCAAAGCTTGAGGCCGATGCACAGCTACTCTCATCCCTGACACAGCCCACTTAGGCATGCTGGGTCTGATTTTTCAGTCTCCCACTAATGAGCAGACTCTCTTAGGTCAGTGGACCGTGTACCCGCCTCTACTCCACTCTTGGAAGATTTCACACCATCACTGGAAAGTGACTTTTTATAAGGATAGTAGCGATAGGACAGGGAGTAATTGACCCAAAAAGAGGATAGATTTAGACTAGATGAATGGGTGAGCAACTGGCTTGTGGGTCAGGCACAAAGGGTTTAGTGAATGGAGTGACATCAGCCTGGAGACCTGTCACTGGTGGGGCTTTGCAGGGCTCTATCCTTGGCCCTGTGCTCTTCAACATCTTCGTAAATTGCTTCAACACAGGACTGGAAGGGATGCTAAGTAAGTTCACAGATGATACAAAACTGGGAGTAGCTGTTGACTCCTTGAAGGCAGGGCAGCCCTGCAGAGAGACCTGGACAAATTAGAGGGCTGGGGAATCACCAACCATATGAGGATGGTGAAGGACCTTGAGGGGAAGCTATATGAGGAATGGCTGAGGTCACTTGGTCTATTCAGGCTGGAGAAGGGGAGACTGAGGGTAGACCTCATTGCAGTCTACAACTTCCTCACGAGGGGAAGTGGTGAGGCAGTCACTGCTCTCTTCTCTGTGGTGACCAGTGACAGGGCCTGAGGGAATGGCCTGAAATTGTGTCAGGGGAGGTTTAGGTTGGATATCAGGAAAAGGTTCTTTCCCCACATAGTGGTTGGGCACTTGAACAGGCTCCCCAGGGAAGTGGTCACAGCACCGGGTCTGAGAGTTTAAGAGGTGTTTAGATAAATTCTTTACTGTGAGGGTGGTGAGGCACTGCCACACCTTGCCCAGAGAAGCTGTGGATGCCTCATCCCTTGAACTGTTCAAGGTTATGCCGCATGGTGCTTTGAACAACCTGGTCCAGTGGAAGGTGTTCCTATCTGTGGCAGGGGGTTGGGACCTAGATGACCACTAAGGTCTTTCCAACCCAAACCATTCTATGATTCTATATAAAAATGCACCACGGCATGCTGGGAGAACTAACAGTGTTTTGGAGAAACTGAATGCCTACTACTTGTCAGCTGCTGCCTTTAGTTCTGCAGCAGCCTTCTTCCAAGGACACTCCACATAACCCAACAGGCAACACTGTCAGGCCAGAAGGAAGAGTAAAACACTATAACTTATCAAATCCTCAGAGTTTCCCTCTGCAGTTATACTGGTATCCCCCTCTAGTGAAGAAACAGCTTATACAAGCCGGGGATCCCACTTACAGGGTCTTGGGGAGAAAGTTAACCAAACCACAAGAGGAACAGTTGGGGGATATACAGATCATGGAGTGACTTCTGGCACAATTGAAGGAGGCAGATGCACAGCAGCTTCACATTTGACTTTGCTACCAACCAAGAAATGTCACCTTATTTTGGGAGTTCCAAGGAAAATCAGTATTTTCTCCCCCTCCTTTTTCACATCCCTGGCAATGATGAAGCATGAAGCAGCAGGCTGCGGCTTTATTGCCAAAGCCACTCCTGCAGTTTTGTGCCACTCTTTTGAAGGAAAAAGTAACTGCTTTCCCACAAAAATGATACCAGGCGTTCCTTCACAGAGCCTTCATAGCATATTACGAACAATTTAGAAAGAAGAACAGAAAAAGCTGTAAACAAGTCTCTCAAACAGAACTTTGTCATTAAAATCTGGGCAACTGATTTCTGTTTGTAAGAAGCTTTGTGGAGGAGATGTTGAGGATGGAAATATGCAGTATCATGGCATTAGTGTTTGCTCAGGCATATTAGTTTTAAGGCATTTATGTGTTCCATAATCATGTCACTCCCTCCTGTCATCAGGTTGTCATCAGCTTACACAGCTCCCCCTGAACCTCTTAGGATACTTTTGCATGTGAAACTTAACCAATCCAAGGCAGGAAACAGAAACACACTATACTTCTTGGAGAAGCAGGCAAAGCTATGCTACTCCTATCAACTGTTTGCAAAATTGCTTTAGGTCTAGAGACATATTTTCAGTCTATTCACTAAATACCAGGATTGCTCTGATCACAGTAATACCCTGAAATCTCAGTGAGTTTTCAGTCCCACTAGCATGGGGTATTTGAAATAGGACACTGTAACTGCTGTAAACAAGAAGCAAAAAGACTAGGGGAGCAAACATTAATTCAAAAAAGTCTTTTGTTTGCAAAACTTCTGTACAGGGAAATACACTGTTTTGAGGTAGTGTTTTCAGTAGTTCTATCCAAAGCTTTAGGAGAAGCAAAATGATCCTGATATGTTGCTAGCCACATAAGGACAGCTCTCCAAGCCCTGGGCAGAAACCACGCTCAGGGCAGGTCAAAGGCACCTGGCTCATTTCCACAGAATTGCTCTCCATGTATGACTCATTTTGTGAGGTACAGCAAGGAAAAGGAAAGACAAATAAACTTGATAGGCATTTACAATGGTATCTTTCAAGTACAAGTCACATTCAAGATTATATTCCTTGAACATTGGGTACCTATCCATTCCCCTGAAGTTGTTTGTCCCACTGCAACATCTCAGGAAAACGATTGGTGAATCCCATTTACTTGACAAGAGGAATGAGGGGGCAATGACTTATTGATGCACTGGATTTGTGTCTGCAGCAATGTAGCAGTAAATAGGGAAACACGTGGACAGAAGGGGCTGAATACCCCCATGAATCCGTTCCTGAAAGCCAAGGTTTTGCTCCTCGGCCTAATCTAAATGATGATGTGGATGGTTAACATATGCTTAAACATTACTTCTAGTACATCCTAGGTGTAACTGTAGCATATAGGACAACAAGCTCTTACTAGCTTGGCTGGTTCACCCTGACAAGGCAGAAATGCCTGGAAACATAGTTGGACTGGATGCAGGAAACACTGAGTTATTCTCCTGTATCAATAATTTGCCAATATGATGCTTCAGCAGGGCTGTGGACACATTTGCAAAGACATCTCCCCAGTACAGTAGTCAGTGACACGCAACACAGTATTAGTACAGAACTTACTCTGCTTTATTCTCCTTTGGGATTGACAAACTTATCATTACCAATCTGAATCTATTCTGGTCTAGCATTCCACCACCAATTTCCCAAATACTTCTTTACTTCAATTAGTTTTATATGTTCAAAGCTATCAGGCTACTATAGCAAAGTGCTACAAAGTTTAATTCTATAAGCGCAACCTGAGGCAAAGCAGCCAGATTTCCCCTTTACATCCTACATTACAGCTTCACTACCACATGAAAGCAATACCTTCCCACTGCAACTCATCGCAGAGCTTGTACATATCTTGTAAAACTACCAGTTCAGTCTTCACAGGCAATCACTGAAAACATATGTGTCACAATAGGCATGGAAGCAACAACAGAAGTATGCACAAAAAGTGCACGATTTACCTCTATCAGCTGGAGTGTCAATGAAAGAGCTCAGAAGTGTCCCGATAGAACAGCGAACACACAAACACACGGCCAGCCTCTGCTACTGCTTCATATTTGGTTAAAAGTAACTGCAAAAATGGTTAGTAACACAACAATGAAACCTTAAAAACCCTATGAGCCAAGAAGTGTTGCAGGAAGAGACTGTAAAAAATACAGTAGCCACAAGAAAACAGATCCTACCAAGAAAGTCAGTGAGCACCTACTGCAGTCACACAAACCAAAAGAATACTGACCACAGGTGTGACCACCACAGTCCCTCCCAGTGCAAGGCAACATCTAAGGGCAAGGTGACCTTCTCCTGACACTGCCATTGGCTTGAGGTACTAACTGAGGTCTCCTGCCACCAGCCAGCCAGTAAAGGGCCAGCAGATGCAGCTGGTGCCACTGCCTGACAATCTGCTTCTCCTTGCTCCAAAGCAGGAGAGCGGGGGTGCCCACCACCCACTGAGCTTCTGTGGGGTGAGCTGCAGGCACAGTGACTGTTGCACCCGCAGCACCCCTGGGGGCCGTCCACCCACCCCATCAGCCCTTCCACTCACTTGACGTCAGCAAAGCTGACTTAGAAACCAGCAGCAAGCTTGGGGCTTTGTTCTGCACGAACATCCTGGCTGTGGACACCCACATCCTGGCTAGGATAGGCAATGGGGAGGCCTGCTGCTGGTCACACACTGAAGATATGTGATGCCACCCCAGTTCCCTTGCTCTGTCACCAGCAGCAGCTCCAGGCTTCAGGACACTGCCCTGCAGGTCTGACAACAACAGGTCAAAAGCAGACTCCACTATTAAAAACTAAACATTTAGTGAAATCCAGTGGCTACAGACCCTTTCTCAATACTTCTTTGCAGCAGACAAAATAACACTTCCCACACATGCAAGTTATGTAGCTATTTTCTCCTGGGAGCTCATCAGTCTTCTTTCCTGCAAACACCAACCCGAAGTATAAACCACTTAAAAAATAGGTGCAACCTGTACAGAATCTTCCTTGATTGCCTAGATTCCAGTAAGTCTTTGCTGGAGTTCGTGTTAAGCTCACTGCTCTTAAATAATCACCCATCTACTTAAAGAAGATACAAATTTCTCATGCAGTAAACATTCAAAACTCACCCAACATTTTTTTTTTTACATTTAAGCTGCAGCTAACTTATCAATCAAAAAACGGTTAGTTCTCTAGCTATATTTTTCCATCCAGGGTGAAAATAATCATCCCCAAATGGGCAAAGAACTCCTAAGAAAAAGCTTCTGCTCCCACAAATAATGTACTGGCACCATTTCATATTTGACATACACACCCTAAAAAGAGGGAGAGGAGGGAGGGAGGGAAAGGGGTTTACAATGAAAAACAGCATGCATTTCCTTTGCCAGATTTTTACCACTCTTACAATCTCCAGCATTCTGCACAGAAAGATCTAGCCTTTGATGTCAATCCAATGCTTTTTTGCTTGCTTCTGCAAGCACTGTAGTACACAATACATTTTCTAGCTGGCAAAGAAATGGATGTACTGCATGAAGTGCCTGCAAAATCCATCCTACTCAGAAGGTCACTGTGGCATGTAAATTCCTACAGAAAAGGCTAAATGGTCTGGAATATGACAGCATGAGGCCTACACAGAACTGAAGTTTATCATATATGACTATCAAACTCACTGGCATTTTTCTTCAGCAGTTTCAAAAATCCACTTCAAGAGATGTTTGCCTCTTACTCGCAGTCACAAGCAAAAGCAGAAAGATAATACCGGGCTCTCATACTTGGTACCTTTGTATTTTTAAACAGAAAATGAAAGCACCTTCAAATTTTATCTACAGTATGTCACACAGAAGCCAAAAAACCCCCAAAAAATAATTCCAATGTCTTTCAAGTTAAAGCAACCTAAAGCAAAGATAATTCAGTTGGCACAAACCTCTATATACAGTTTTCAGCAATACAGTATCTGTGCTCCCAAAATATGTTTCCTTCTAAAAGAGATCCAGCCTCCCCACTTTTGCAACTGAAGGCATTTCTTATGCCACTGATCCACACTACTTACCACCATCTTGGCAGCAGACCACACTGCAATATGTGAGTGGGAAATGGCAAGGCACAACACTTTCCTCCTGTTTCTCTAGCTGGAGTGGCAGCCAGGCCATTATCCATCCCAAAGTCGACCAGCACAAATCTTCTAGGCATTTGGAAAGCAAAACACTCTCAACAGGCCACAGCCCAGAACCCTATCCAGGCGATTCATCCTGGGAGTGGCTTGAGCAGGAGGGATGTGGTTCCTCCTCTTTGGCTGTGCTGCTGGTGGGGACAGGCATGCCTTACCCAGACTCCTTGTACCACAGCAGCCATGCAAGTGTGTCTGCTTATGTCTGCCAGCAGCAGAGGGAGAAGATTCACATTCCATTAAGGAGAAATACTTCTTTACCCAGGGGTAAATGCAGCAGTGTCCCCCTCTTTATGTGCACTAACATAACTGCCTACAATATATTGGTCAAGAAGGAGACAGATTCAGTAGGAAATAGGTACAGAACTGAGAAAAATGCATTTAACAAACTACTCTGGGCTGTGCCCATCATAAAATTCTGGACACTTATTTGCACTGATACAAGCAAGGCTGTTGTTCTTCTGTACAGAAATGCAATGGCTTAACAACCTCAAAAGGTCTTTGTCAAGAGCTTGGAAGAGAAATGCAATGACCATGGAGCTGCCATGTGGAATGGGAACACACGTATACTATCTAAACCAGCATCAGCAGATATGCTCTGTTTCTTACTGGTGCTGAGTGTTGCACAAATTGAAACTGTATTTTCAAGAATAAGCGACACCAGTCATCAAAAAATGACAATAGATCCTAGAGTGCAACCTTTAGCCGAACAACGACCAAGATTTTGCAAGCCAGGTGTGCTGCTAATCAGCTTGGGGGTATGCAAAGAATGTCAGGCAGCCAAGGAACACCAATGGATGAGAGGAGAAGATCAGGTACACAAACACAGGCACTTCTCAGAATTCTTCTCTACCTTCAGTAAAAACCAAAACAAGGTACCAGACATTCAGATGTTCACTGTCAGTATGTCAGTGAAGGTGCAAGAATGCTAGGCAATGCTTCTACTAGTTTTATAGAAACTAAGCTTGAAATATAAATGAAGAAAGCCAAAATTCAAGTTGTCTGAAAGGTAAATAGAACAGCGGCTCTTATTTCCTTGACATAGCTTTCCTCTGCCTTGGGAATAACTCTGTATTTCTGCCAAAGCAAAACATCAGCCTTGCACCTGATCCAAAGTCATTCAGTGCCAATATGGATTTTACCATTGATATCTATGGGCCATAGATGAAGTCTTAAACTTCTGTTTTAGCTATGAAGAAAAACATGTGAGGGAAAACACAAAATGTGTACATTTGGCCCTAATGCTGCACTACTGAAGAGTGCCACATTTCTACAGTATCACCTTGAGACACCTGAAAAAGTCAAAAACACACATCAGATGCCACATAACCACTGCCAGTTCAAGCCATTACTGCCTCAAATCCCTCATGATCAAGCATTTCTGGAGAGCAGTGTTCTCCCTTCAAATTATCAAAAATCCTGAAATCACAAATGAGGACCTTACCTAAAGGGAAAGCAGTCTTAAAGAAAAGGACACAGAAAGATGAAAAAAAACCAAAACCACATCATTTACTTTCTCAAAAGTTTTTTTTCTTTTCACACTACTAAACTGATAGAAAAAATAATATATCCCATTGTGAAAGATGAAGTAGTGAAATACACAATATATAAAGAACTACTCTACAAGCTAAAGATGCTGGAGGGATCAAATATTGATTGCTCTATTCTCCTTTCGGTAAAACAGATGCATGCATTTTTCCCCTGGCATTACGTGTAGCAGCTGCTGTTCAAATAGTCCATTTAGATAGATTTAAGCTGAATTTAAGTGTCCCTTAAATTGCATGCACTTTTCTTTCTGAAAGGAGGAAATCACACTTATGCAGCAAATTCCAATTTTAGGTGGGAAATAATAGCGAAAAGGACAACTGCCACACAATACTGCCTGCTCCCACTCTAAAATTCTTCCATGTGTCCTTGGACATCACAACGACCATAAGCGACTGCTCTGAAGAGTCTTCCCCACTCAGTCCTGATGGCAAAGGAGCTGCACTCAATTCTCCTCTGCATACGTATGATAAAAAAGCCAGACACAGCAACAGTGCTCAGTAAGTGCTGGCAGGTCACCACCTAGAGGTGCTCAAAGCTAGCTCTTCTGACATCTGCAGAAGGCAGATCACCTCTGAGAGCGCTCAAACTGTTGGTTACTCAAAGGGAAGATAGTCAGTCTCCCAAAGGAATAAACTCCTCAGAAGAATTATTTGCCTTTTGATTTAAACCTCTGAATATCAGACAAAACTGGCTCAATATGGAGAAGTTACAGAGAAACACGTTACTATTCATTAAGGTGCTACTAAGGGCTCATCACAGTGATGTAAAAGCGAACCCCATGTAAGTACTACCTAAGTTTCTACTCCAGAGCAAAACAATTTCATCAACACCCTCTCCTGAATTCCCCACATAGTTTCACTGTGTGACACTACAAGACCAAGTTATAGATAGAATTTTATTTTCTCCAATTTTTAAGCAGAGAAGCAGTTATATTTTAGCTACAATCTTCCAGAGTTACTGAAGAAAAACTACATGACCATAAAGTATTTTTGCACACATTGATAAGAGTGTGCATTACTCACATGTGGAGTTCACATATTAAAGCTGGGTATGCAGTGTAGCATTACTTTAATTTTGCTTTTTCCATGTGTTTTGTCTCAAAAGCTGTTTAACCTTTCGACCCTCATTATTTGTTTTGAAGAGCGGAGGAAGAGAAAGCAGACACCAGCCAGTGTTTTTCTCTCTCCAACCAGCTCTGTTACTGCTAAGTTCTCAGAACAAGGTTTATACCAGCCAAGGGTCTAGCTAGTGCAATCTGTGATAGGGAGTGATAAGGACAACTGATCATGCAACAGTGCTTCTCAGTATTCCTAAATAACATCTCCTTGGTTATTTGCAGCACAAAAAGGAAAGAAACCACAGTTCATGTACAACGGCAGAGGATGAGACAATGTCAATCTATTCTGGAGAAAGACAGCATTTGCTTTTGTGTGGCTAATATTTAATAAAAACAACAGTAAAACACAGGCCTATCAAATTGCTTTGTAAGTCCGAGCACATATCAGTTAAGGAAAAACACGCGGCACGCCTACAGCCAGTAATAGCGAGCTGCAGGGCAGAGCTTCACGTACGCCTGTGCACACAGAGTATCGCTTCAGTCCACTGCTGAAATTGCCAGAAATATTATTTTAGTACTACGGTATACCCCATCCTCGCACAAGAGTAACAGCCTGCACGGCACACAGCCCGGCCGCCAAATTGAAACATGACTCCTAGACCTGGGAGTGATTCATTTTAGACCAAATGGTACAACACACCAAACCTTACTTAGCATGCAAAAGACTTGCTTTGAAAAGATACGAGTTGCAGCAGATTTAGTAGTAAAAGGGCTGCAGTTACCGCAATTCCCCCACACTTTGGGAACACAAGTAGCCAACTGGGGCTTCCCCAAGTTTATTTTGCCTTGAAACTTTAAAAAACCCCAAACCAAACAAAAAAACCCACAAAAAACCAACCCAAACCTGGAGCAAATAAGGAGAGGAAACAAAAAAGAAGAAGAAAGGGGAGATTTCTAACTTATTCACAGACAACTGAAATCATGAAGGTGTGAGCTTGTTTCACAGAGAAATCCACAAGAAAATTAATTTAGACATTCCAATACTTTTCCTATAACGAAAACCTTTTACATATTTCCATAGGAGGCAGTTTTTTGGGATGGTTCCCACTGTGGAGCTATTTAAAAAGAACATAGAGAAAGAAGTGAGAGGAAGAAACTTGGTCCCTCTGGTTCCACCTCTGTCTTCTCACTTCAGTTTGCTAACGGCTTTTGTCCTCTAGCTTCCCTCCTGCTCCCTCACTCCCGGTCTTTCTCTAATAATCCATACCCTTGTCCTTGTCATTCATCTTCTCCCTGTCCTTTACCTTTGAAAACCATGGATACACCGATACTGCTCCCATCAGACTTTAGCAGGCTCTTCGTCCAAAGGACTGAGGAAGTCAGGAGAGAGAGGTGGCAACCATTTTTTATCTAGGACTTTTTCCACTGCCTTAATTTTGTATAAATAAATCCAAAGAGACTTCAGGGAGGGGGGAAAAAAAAAAAAAAAAAGAAAACTATCAGGACAGGCCCTAAGTAAGTCCTCTTAGTGTCCCTTAATCAAACAAGCGCCCATCACTTATTCCAGGCCAACCCCATTGAAGTTAGTCCAGCAGGAACACCAGCCTGACCCGACGCCAGCAGCACCCTCGAGCCCATTCCGAAGGAGCCCTTCGCCGGAGGCGGCCCCCCGCCAATGCACGCCGCCCCGCACACCACTGCGCGCCGCAGGACTTAGAGCAGGGTCAGAAACACGAAAGAGAAAAGCCAAAGAGAGGAGGGGAAAGGCGCCGTGGGCACGAAGCCCTCGGGGAATGAGAAGCGGGCACCTTTTCGCGGGCGGGGATGGCGGGACCCCCCGCCCCGCTCCGCCCCCCGGGCCCGCTGCGCTGCGCTGCGCTTACCTGCGGGGGCTTCGCAAGCGCGGCTGGAGGGAGCGCGGCGCCGCCGCCGCCGGCGCGCACAGAGGGAGGGAGGAAGGGAGGGAGGCAGGGATGAGGGGTGGGACGGGGAGGGACAGAGCGGGACGGGACGGGACGAGACGGGACGGGGAGGGACGGGATGGGACGGGACGGGCTCCCTCCGCCCCCGCTCCGCCCGCGCGTCTCCGCCGTGCGGGGGCCCAGGTGAGCCCGGCCCGCCCCGCCCCGCCCCGGCGCACCCCACTCGTGCTCCAGCGGCGACGCGGGGAGCGCCAGGAGCAGCGGCAGCCGCTCCGTTTGCGGCCGCCCGCTCTCCGCAGCAGACCTTGGCCGGTCGCGGAGGCTGCCCTGGAAGGGGCCGTGGGGTTTCGGGCAGAGGCTCCGTGGCGGTGGTATGCAGGTGTTCCTGGAGCAGCCACATTTTTCGTCCTGTGAAAGTTTTGAATCTCCTGCCGATGTCGCCAAGACTTATTTGGGAGCCCCAGTCATAGGAATAGTCAATTCGCAGGTCCATCGAAACCTTATTGTTGTAAAGAGACAAGGTTGCACAACAGATAGTTTTCCAGATTAGAAGAATTATTTTATTGTACAAAACCAGGTTCAAATTACTTCTTCTTTCCCACCCCCTATCCCCCTCCAGGTTTTACTGTGAAATAGCCTAATTTCATTGGATTGCAAGAGCATCTGAGACCACTTTTGCACTACATGCATAAGATGTAAAGACAGTATTTTGTACAACTCTTAGTGTTCAGTGGCTGAAATGACTAAACGTTCCTAACCCCTGTAAGTGAGATTTCTAGGGAGGTTACCTACGGCTATACAAGCCATCAATGCCTCCAGCAGTACAAAAGCCTATTAAGAAACTTGAAGCCCACTTAAGGCACTCGTTTTTCCCAAGGAACCAGAAAGCAGCAGAGACAGTTCTCAGATCCAAACTTTACTTGTGTGCTATTAACATGGCAATGGCACTGTCTACTTTAGATACTGACAATACTGCTGCATCACAGGTATTGTTATTAGCAAGGTTTTTGTCATCAGTGTGAGCAGGTCTCTTGCTGTCATGGCCGGTGAGGAGCTTTCTCTTTAGGATGCAGTCAAATGCTCTTTAGTTGTTGTCACCACACGGATCTTGTTTTTGTACACAGCACTGTAATTTTGCATGGAGAGTAGACTTCAACATGCTGAAAAGTCTTGTTAACTATTCAGCAGGCTATTAACTTTTGAAAATGCTTGATTTAATCTTTTACCTGTTCAAAGCAAGCTACCAAGTGTTTGCAAGAGGTGACCAAGAACATGTTCTGTTACAAGCTCTAATACATGGTTTAGCATCTATACATGTATATAAATATGGTGACAAGGGTTAATTTCTTGTCTGCGCACAGGCCACATCTGGATTGGACAACTGCAGGCTTCTTGAAACAGTGTGCTCAAACTGCACGTCCTCCCCCGGTGGTAGAAATAGGATGACTTACATGAGCCACAGACCAGAGACCAGGTCTTCAGAACGCAAAATTGATTCTTCCAGTCCTGTGGCAGTATGTCTTATGTAGCTTCATTATAAACCAGATTTCACTCATCTTTTTGGGACCCAGACTGCTTGTACATGTCTACAAAGCCAATCCTGTCCTCAGCCAGTTGCCCAGATACCACTATAAGAACCAAGATTAACTTAAAAGCAATCAAAGCTTCAAGCAAAGAGTGATCTGACAAGATTTACATCTCTGTGGTGAGATGTACAACCTCAAGCATGGAGGAGCCTTTTTCAGTAGGATGGTGCAGGTATGTGGATGCTGGGTGGTGAGAGCTACTGCATCTGCAATTTGGAAATTGTCACTGCGTAGCATCCCTATGGTTACTCAGAAATTGCAGGTTAGGACATTCTCTGCGGTAACTCTAGCTACTGACCCTTGAAGGAATACAGCAGAAAATAGTAGTCCTGAGCTCATGGACAAATGATCTGTGCATGAGATGTAATTATATGAAAGTAAAATGATGATGCACATTTTAAAGAAAAGTATTTCTGAGTCCACTTTCAGTGAACTGATGTAGTTAAAGCAGCAATATTTTTTCAGTTCTTTTGTTTTCTGTTAGTGGCTTCAGGCATACTTGCTCAGCCCTGGAACATTGACTTGTCATTTATTCAAGGATAATGTAATTAATTCTCAGTCAACCACTCTTGCTCTAAATAGAAAGTATAGGGAATATTCAGTAAATCTTAGAAACAGTCAAATATTGAAGGTCCAGGGGAGGTCACATGGTCTGACGTTTAATGAATGTAACTGCTCTGAGACTTGGCTGTGCTGCTCTGTGGTCTGAGACGTGTTTATGTAATCACACACAGATGTACTGAGTTGCATTAGATAGGGAAGTAGTTTTCACATCCTTCAGTCTAGAAAAACTTCTGTTTCCAGAACAAACCATGTAAGTTCCATGTGCTCAGTTTAGTGAATCAATTCAAATCATAAGAATGCTTAACATGTGCAGACATTGATATAGCTAATTCTCAGTGTTCGTACAATTTCAAGTGAGTGGCTGCAAGATTAGTTACACAAACCCAGAAAAGTTAAAATTTTAATTCCTCTTCAGTCTGGGCCTGGAAAGTACCTTGGTGTTTTGAATTAAAAATAAAAATTCAGGGAATTTACAATTAAGATGTCTCTTCACTCTGTCACTTCTCTATGTAATATACTGTGGTGTTCATTTAGCAATGGATAATTTCATTTTGGATTGAAAATGTGCTGAAATTTCAAGTGCTATGGATGCTTCGAAGGAAACATTAGATGAGATCATTACTAATAATGTCTTAGTGTGGAAAAAATGGTATGCTTCAGCATTATCTGAGATAGGAATAATTAGAGGCCTTAACCAATATTTTCACTTTTTATTGATCAGCTTTTAAGTATGCTCCAGTTTCTTAATTTTCCACCATTTGTAGTAGATTGCTAAAGCATGTATTATATTAAAAAGAAGAGCTCTAACAATGCACACAGAATAAAGCACTCTCTGGATTTTGACTTTTTGCTCTTTTGTTATATACATAATACCTGAAGCCCAGTGCTCGCATGTTGGGGATCTGTTCAGAGTAGGATGCAAAGGAATGTGAGCCAATAATATTACCCACAGTCCAAAAACATGCTGTTTTCCAGAGAAACTTCAGACGCAGAGAAATCTCACAGAAAGAAACCAGCCCTATCCATAAAGCCACATTATCTTTGTTCCATAGCAGTGCTTCTGCCATTGTTCAGTTTCCTCTGGGCTCCTGCTATGATGCAGCAGCAGTGCATGACATTCTGTGAGCTACAAACTCCTCTAAAACCTCTAAAGGTCTCAAGGCAAAAAAGCACCTTTTTCCACCAAAAGTCTCTCTCTCCCTGGTTCAGCCTCGTGTTGCCTGGACCTGAGCATGTCCTAATCCTTCTGCAGTGAAGCTGATTGCTGGAAAGCTAACGTGACCACAGTGGTCCTGGAAGCCAGGCTTTGGCTCTTCATGGCTTTCTGCCAATGCCCAACCCCTAACAGCAGGACTGCAAGGTCAGGATTGAAGGAAAATGGGTGCCTATAGGTGCATGAGCATATAGAGAGTTAGGGATGTATCCACAAAAGCAGAGGAGATGGTTGTTCCTTGTAGCCTCTCTGGGTAGTTCTAGGTCAGACCAGACTGTTTAGACAAGCCCAGTGCCAGAAATGCGAGCAGCGTCTGTCCAAGTGACCAGGGTGTCAGCTCTTTGTGAAAGGTGTGGGTTTGTCCTGGCACTCACAACATCCATGTTGCCCTGAGATGATTGGACCAGGGTTTGTAAGAAGCTTCAGGCAGTTATTGCCAGAGATGCAAAGGAGTTCTGTGCATTAGTCACAAATCCAGCAATAACACATACAGAACCATAAACCTCGGTGTTACTGTTAATAGTCTTATGAATCACGTGGTGTCAGATGCATCAACAAGACCTGTTGGCTGTATGAAGCATATGGTGCTTTTCTGCTGCAGGCATGGACACAGAAGGCTTCCAGGATGCTCCTGAAGGGGAGGCCAGAAAGCTGATGGTTGTGGCTTCGCCTTGGCGAGGGAGGCGAGACAGTGAGAAGGAGCTATGGTTTTGTGGTAAGGACAGAGTCAGGGATGGCTGCAGGTTCCATGGAGGAAAGGCAGTGGGGCAGGCTGGGGATATGCATCTCCTGTGGGATGGCAGAAGCGTTGAACATTCCCATGTGTCCTTCAGCTCCAAGGAACACCTGTGTTGGTGCCTGGGACTAGGTCACCACCACAGTTCCAGGGAAGCTGTGCATTTATGCAAAATGCCTAAAAGTCCAAGTAGCTGCCTGGACATTGCTACTCATTCAGCATTGTGTTTTCCAGGTTGCCTAAGAAATATTTGTAAGGTGTTAAGGGAAGACTGGATGGTGAATGTTGTTCTGACTTGTCTCTTCATCAAGCACAGGGACGTGGTCTCTCCTGAAATGCCTGAAATCCCCCTTCTCATAAGGATACAAGGAAACAAGGAAAGCTTTATTCCCAGCATGTGCAGTGGCAGCCTTTGGGTGTACTGCTCCTGCACCTGCCCCTTTGGCTCTAGCTGCAAGGTACAATCAATATAAAATCCTGACCCAACAGAGATCCTTAGTCAGCAAACAGCCTCTAAAATCCGTAAGTTATCCTGTTTGTGCCCTTTCACCTCAAACTCAATGGTATTTGTATACCAATAATTTGAATGCTGTACTCCTTCACAGGATTTAAAAAAAATATATAATAAATTGCTCAGTAAAACTGAAGTGGATGCCTCTGTATTGTATATAACTTCACACTTCACTTTGGTCTGTTTAAATGCCAGATCTTACATGGAGCTCCTGGAGCAGGTCCAGTGGAGGATAACAAAGGGGATGGAACATCTCTCTTACAAGAAAATGCTGAGGGAGCTGGGCCTGTTCAGCCTCAAGTATTGACAACTGAGAGGGGAACTCTTCCATGTCTATAAATATCTGAAGGGAGGATGCCAAGAGGATGGAGGCAGGGTCTTCTTGGTGGTGCCAAACAGTAGGACAAGAGACAACAGACAGACACTGACACTCAGGAATTTCCACCTGAATATGAAGAAGAACTTCTTTACTGTGCAGGTGACTGGGCACTGGAACAGGCTCCCCAGAGAGGTTGTGGAGTCTGTCTCACTGGAGATATTCAGGAAATGTCTGGACACAATCCTGTGCCATGTGCTCTGGGATGAGCCTGCTTGAGCAGGGAGGTTGGACCAGATGGGCCACTGTGGTCCTTTCCAATCTTACCCATTCTGTGATTCTGTGGGCTTTGAAGAGCTATTGGAGCTATTATTTGAAGAAAGAAAATAATGATAAGTGAAACTCAGTCTTACATTAGAATTGTGTTTCCTTCAAGAGAGAGTATTTCTTACCAGTGTCTACGTGTGTTATTTTCATTGAAATAGTAGTTGACCTGTTCCCTCTCTTCTAGAGCTCCAGCAGCATAAGTCACTAAAGGTTTTCCAAGAGGTGCCGTGTCCACAGTGGGATGGTAATGCACACAAACCCAAAGGAGAACTGTTGTGGGACTGAAGATTTAACTGACAAAAACTGAAAAAATCCAAAACCTTCCAAAACACAGGATAGGTGCTGTAATATTAGCTGAACAATAAAGAATTTGGATATATTTAGTTAATGAAAACTCTTGCTGGAAGGTAAGATTGGGTCATTTATGTCTGCACAATAGCAGCCCCAATGCAGAACATATGAATACCAGATGGCTGGAACTGTTCCATTAATGAACTGATGCATTCATTGTTCTGAATTTGATTTTGCAGCTTTTTGCTTATAATGATTTGACTGCACCATTAAAAACCTTCAATAACCTCAGAATTCCTCAGAATGCAAAAGAGGAGATTCCTCTGTCTGTACTTTCTACTGACCGTGAATGGGACCTGCAGGTGTGCAACACCTCTGTTAGTCAAGCTGATGAATACATTTCATGCTGTTTTCTTAGTTCTTCTATTTAAATAATGTATGCAGGATCCACGCACAATATATTCTTCTAAGGCACAGGAAAATGCATTCCAGGAGACACTCCATTGTAGTCAATGGGGTTATCCAGTGATGAATATGTAAGACAAAAGAAAATCATAGCTGTGTGTACAGAGGGAGATATTCCTTCCAGATGTGTGCAAATACAGGAACAATGTCAGGCACTAGGAGACACACTCTTCCTCCAGAGCAGATGCCTCCTTTATTAAACACAATTCCTATTGCAATAATCTTTCCCGTCTCCAAGCTTAATTAATGAACAGTCTGGAAACCCACTTCTTGTGTATGTTACCACAGGCACATTAATTTTTCTGGCTTACACACCTCCTCTGTAAACTTTCTGCTTCAATGCTCAACTCCAACACTGGCTGTATCTTCACTATGACTGTGCACACACCCTTTGCCACAAAAAGACCTGGTATAATTAGGTGACAAATGTATTTCTGTCCTTTTGTGACCCATCTCTGATCCTCATGTCTGAACAGACCTAATGGACAGGTAAAAAGGGAAAAAAAATCTAACATTGAATATTGAGTTAGCAGTGAGAAAAGTCTTTCTATCAGAGCTGGGCTTCTGCTACACACCTATCTTTGAGAGGCTGGAAAGGCTCCAATCCTTAGTCTCAGAAGGGATGCCAGGTCTCTTTTTTCTTATTTTACTTCCATTTCAGTCCTTTTAAGGTTGTACTTATTAAGAAAGCTAAAAATAGGATGAAATACAGTAAAAATGAAAAACAACAACAAAAGAACAACCAAGAAACCAACAGGAGGAAAAAAATGGAAGTAGATGAGTGTGGATGCAGACAGCTCACAAGAACCTTGGAGCCAAGTTCTGCTTTCCTCTGTTGCCTGGTGCTCCTGTGCCTCCTTTTTCACCTAGCTCCCCTAAACTTCTGCTGGTTGTAGAGATTATTTATCTCTGATGCAGCTTTTTGGGGCAAAGCCACACTAAGAGAGAAGCAGAGTTCAGATGGCAGGGAAAAATTTTCATGCCCACCCTTCTTAGCATGAAGGCAGAAGACATGGATACCAGATAACAGAGCTGGCAGACCGTTTTTCTAGACACTCCATTTCCCTAAGAAAAATACATTTTTTCCTGGGATGCTCTGTGAGATTTGTTTCTCCTGAACTTCAGCATTGTGTCTCAGGGTCACTGAAGACAGGGGATGATCTTCAGCTTGTAAGGATGGGATTCACACCATCTCATTACTTGTTCCACAGACACTGTAGGGTATCTAACACTCATCCTGTAGGTGTTAGCTACACACGGAAGCTGCAGGAAACCCTTCTACGTCTTTCTGGACTAGGGGGAGAGGACACTCTGGGGCACCCCAAATGGAAAGAGATATGTAGGTTTGAATTCAGTTCCCCACACAGAGAGAGTAAGCCGGAATGATTGAGACATCTCAAGGCTTTGCCCAGCTCCGCAGGAACAAATCCTGCACAATCCAGATGCTGCACCCTTAGGAGTGCTCTGCTGTCTGGCTGCCACAGCACTGCTTTCCCAACGAGGCTGATGCCGTGCGCTCGGTGAAATGCCCCTGCTCTGCCTCACAAGCACTGAGGAAAACTTTGGGGTCAGCCCAGCCTCGTTAGTTAATAATTGAAGGCCTGGTTGCCTGCTACTCCCCGTTTCCATTTAGGGCTGAATCACTGCTTGTGTTTACAATCCCACACACAGTATTTGCAGCATTTGTTTGCAATTGTTCTTGTAGTTCCTTTGTGCTGCTTTCACAGGGCAGGCAGAGTAAGGGTTACAATGGAAAACAAGTAGGAAGCTATTTGTTTAATACCAGAGAAGTGGGGGGACAGACTCCTTGACCTCATCAGCTAAAGGCACTTTAAACCTGATGAAAGTCTAACCCCATATTTTTAAAAGATGAGCACACATTTCTTAGTGGCCCATCTGCTTCTTTGAGTAGCTGCCACAAGTTGATTGGCCTGGACTGTGTGTTTTCAAGATTTCTAGATGCCCAGTTCCCCTTTTTTCAGTAGGAAGAAGGTGTTCAAAGTGCATGGTAATTTCCATGGTAACCCTTTGGAGACATACTTGCCCTGGTGGTCACCTCCTCAGCACTGAGAGAAACAAAAATTAACTCCAGCTCTGGCTTTTGAGCTGTGCCATAAAACAAACCTGGGGCCCCATCAGATTTTGGCTTTTAATTTTTGCCTTCAGGAGCCTCTCAGGCAGCACAGAAAAAAGAGTCACCCAACAAGGGCAGAGAGGAGTCTCAGGACAGCAGACAGCTCTGAGGGAACACCAGCCTGTGGAGGAACCTGTGCTGGGGCAGTGAAATCAGAAATGAGAAAAGCAAAAGTAAAGGAACAACAACCAAGTCCCCTGTGTCACCAGCCACATGTCAGAAGGGACTGAGGGCAACATAGAGAGTAAAAAGGGAGGAGGAGGGGTGTCAGGAGCAAAGTTGTTTCCCTATGTGTTTGTTTACTTGTTTTATTTCTCAATACAGAATCAGTAACTAGCAGCTTGTTAACTGGCAATAGATTAAATTCATTGAAATTTCCTGTCACAGAACTGGGAGTTTTAGTCCATGACAGAACTAAGCTGTTTGGTAGGCAGAAGAACATGCGTTGCTGGTATAGTTCTGTTGGTGGAAGTAATGGATATGAGGTTGTTCAGTACTAGTAATACTTGAATTCAAGTCCTTGCTCTACCATGACTTAAGACCTTCAAACCAAGAGCATGTATATATTTTTACGGGAAACATTTTTTATCAGTCATCAATTTTGCACTCAAAGGATAAGTAGCCAAGGCAACATCTGCGGCAGCTATTACACTCATGGTCAGACTTAATTACTTTTCCCTGAGCCTTCAAATGCAGAAGTACATAATACATTGAATGAAAAGGGTCGGCCTGATTCTGCATCAGACTGAACAAGAAACATCCTGTCTTCCAGAAAGTAATAACTGTGTTAAATGGAAGGGAAAAAGGTGTGCTGCATTACAGGAGTGAGGCACTGACCTTTTCAGAGGTTAACAGCCAATGTACAAAATGGAGATTTTTTTGTTCATTAGGAAGAAACATGAGAGTGTAATTAGAAACAGGCCATGCTGTATGGTTTTACCGACTACTACTATTCAACACAGTAGAATAGAGGAAGGTACTCACTAGTTGTGGGATTGAATTAACAACCAGAAATTTAACAGTGAATGATTCAGGCATTAATTTTTTTCCCCGTAGGACTTAGGAGACGAACCTGCAGTTGAGTGTTTGAGCTTAACATCTGCAGAATAACAGTAATTCTTAAGAACATACATGATTTAAAAAACTGTTTTATAATGTAGTTAATGAAGAGGAACATACACCATTTAAATAGTCATTAGGTGCATACAATAATAAAAGGCAATAAGAAATCTGTAAGCTTACCACCTGAGACTGATCTCTTCAAATTTTTCTGGAACCTGTTCACAGAAGACCTTGAGCCAAAATTCAGTCTCCAGATCCTAAGCTGTGCATGAAGTCTGAAAACAAAGACTTTTTCTTTCTTTGAGGTAGGTGCATGCACCCTGTGAAGATTAATGGGAACTGCAGGAGCATTTGCCCTGCAGGGAGGTGGAGTTAAAAACCCATGTTATTAAATTGCTCAACCAGAAGTTTGCTCTTACACAGATATATTGAAAATATTTGGGTTTTTTTCCTTCTCAGCAAAAACTCTCATGAAAATTGCAAAGTGCTGAGGTTGAACAGGAAGAAGTAGGTCAGTGTGCAAGCTTGTTTGACTTTATACACTGGGAGCCTTATCGCTGAATTGCACGCACTTGTGGCCGCTAACTTTAGCTACATAACACAGAGGCTTTACAAACCTGCCCTATTTGGACTGTTTTCCTCTGAACTTGTTCTAGTTGGGAAGAACTTCTTAAGTCAGGGATTTGACCCAATCTCTTGTTCATAGAAATGACTCCTGACTCAGGTGGAGTAATGCTTTAGTCATTTGAAACAGCAGTATCACTGTGCCTCTTTCCGTTTAGCTGGCATCTACAGGACAAGACTCATAGCCTAAAAAACACCAGAAATCCACCTCCTTTTCAGACAAAATCCTCCAAGCACCATTTTGAGCCACTGGTCCATCATTTCAGCAATGTATCTTACTTTCTGACACACAGTAAAAAATACATGTGTTTGAAAGCACCAGATTGCAATGAAGAAAGATTCTGTTTATGTGAATGCAAAGAATCTATCTTCTTCAAGGCATGTTTGAGGACAATGAGCAGCTGGATGAGTTAAGTGAAATCCACTCCTCACCCTGGGTTCTTCTCAGACAAGGGTGTTGCATGATAGCCTATCTTCCTGCTAGTCACCTAAGGTGAGCTTATGTGGTCCTGTAAGCACTGAATAAGTGAAGTCACCTACTTTGTGAGAAATCTAAAAAATACTGATGCAAAATTATTTTTAAAATAATTATGAGAGGACTAGCATTGTGTACAGTCTCTAGATTTTGAGTAACAATCTGTATATTGTGCTAAGTAAGCTTTTTGAATACCATGATCTATTACGGCTTCATGAACTTTGCCAGGATAGCTTTTAAATTTGTTGCATTAAAGGATATATTCTCAGCCAGACTCTTCTGGACCCTATTCTTCTCTTTTTTGTTTTGTGCCTGGTGTGATTCAGCCAAGCTTTACCTACTCCAGTAAGTGAAATATTACATTTTGTGGAGATATAGTACCATATCTTCACAAGACAACAACCATGAAGTCAATCACACAGCTACATGCAAGACTTGTGTGAACTCCAGAAATCACTTACACCCACAAAATGAACAGGTTGTATAGGCAATGATGAATTAATGTTTGAGGTCAAAATCAAGTCTCAGTGTCAGGAAAGGGCCTGTGTAATTTAAAAGTGTCTTTATATGACGGGGTCCACACCAGTGTCTGGTGTGCCTAGGTAGCTTGGCCTATGACTCCTTTTAGTGCTTGAAAGGAGCGTGACACAACAATGTCCCTCATCTTCAAAACAGGGATACAGCCTTGTATTTTAACACTTTCCTGGGAAGCCTGGGGCAATGCACTCCTTGTGAGTCAGGATGGGTGGTTTCCAGGTGCTCTTTTGGTCAGTCAGTCAAGCGAGGATTGTGCGCAGTGCTGCTCCTCAAATTGCAACCTCCTCACACTCCTTATTCAGCAGAACAAATACCTGTGCTCCCTGGGATGAAGTCTGAGAACAAAAGGCAGCAGGACTTCCCTATCCTGCTTCCTACTGAGTCAGGAGCTTAGGCTTTGTTACGCCAAAGATTTATTGGCTTTACATTGCTGGAAGTACAAAATGCTCTGAGCACGAAATAGCAGATTCTCTCCCACGGTAAGTATGCTGCTTGTGCAGAGCAAGAAAGTTCCTTTCAGCATCCTCGGCATAATGAGAATAGCCCTATCTGTGAATGCACCATCCCATTCAAGTTTCCACTCTGCCTCCAAGAGTCTACCAAAAACAATAAATCTGGTTCTCTTCTACTCACGCATGGAGTTTATCTGGAGGAGGATAATCTTCAGGCAGATACTGAATGGCTGCCTGTAAAAAAAGTATCTGTTTTCTAAAAAGTCACCATCCTTAAAAACTCCCATCAACATGAAGTAGTGGAGTTTAGGCTGGAGGGAGAAGTGGGGGAGGAGGGTGGCACGTACAACTCTGTGCCCCATCTGCTAGGTGGGCACCTGCTGCAATCCAGAACAGCTCCTAGGATTTCTGGAGCATGCCATGGTCAGAGGTTTCAAGGAAACTGAAATTGCGAACAGAGTCCCTCAGGGTACCGGGTGGAGTGGGAAGCCTTGCAAATGCTGAAATTAATAATTGCAGTCAAAAAAACCCCAACTTTTATTTTCATTTCAAGTGTGTTCCATTTAAATGTATCAATGCAAAATTTGTTCAAATCAGCAGTAGGGATTGTAAACTCTTTAAGGCAGAGACCAGATTTTGACAGTCTCTAGCAGAGTGACACAGTTTTAAGTGGAAACCACAACTGCTATAGTTAAAAAAAATGCAGCTGATACATGGCCACTCCATACATCTTTGGCTGCTGGAAACACGTGACTCCTGGCTTTGAAATTCAAATGACATAAAAGGTACTTTGGCATAGAGTATCATCACTTGCTAGTGGGTCTTGCTACCCACTCTTATTGACACAGACATGGTCCTGGTTTCACTATGTGCTGCACACTTTCAGCTCTGTGCAAACTAGCATTTCACTGCCATAATGACACAGACAGGAATTAGATCTCCTTGACGACATCACAGCCATGAGACCTGCCTCCCTTTGCTCGTTGACAGTGGAAATGTCACACCTGACTCTCAGTGATGCAGAACACAGTACCTGCGGCGCAGGGGTGCAGAACACAGCGGTAAAATAGGGGCCTCTGTGACAAAACGAGGCAAATCTCCTACAACAAAACAAACCCTGTACTGAGATTTTAAAATAATCTTGTCACAGCTTGGAGCCACTCTGCAAAAGCTCCACCCACTGCTGTGCAATGGCAGGCTTGATGGTTTACGGGTGGCAGAACTGTAAAAAACCAGGAAACCATCAAATAAGCACAGCTGCGACCCATAAAATTCTCCTTCTACCCTGCAGCAAATCTGAAAACAGGCTAAATCTAAGCATTCCTCCTCCTTTGGTCCATGAAGCATGTGAGATATGGATGACCCTGATGTACCAGGGACAACACCAAAGATGCAAACCTGGCTGTCAAACCCTCTTCTAACTCCACCAGTGTCAGTTTGGCTGCAGCCATTCAGAAAAACTGTGCTAAGGAGATGCATTTGGTTGAATCACATGGAGTCCAGACAGAAGACCGGACATAGAACAGAAATCTTGGATGGCTGTATAATATTCTGAGATTATAGTGCTGAAATTGACTAAAAAAAGCAAGAAAACTGAAGTTGGCAAAACCAAATGTCTAACATAATAATAATAAAATGCCTTTTGTTTTCAATATCATCCCATGGGTTTCATTGTTTCCTCTTGCAAACAACATTATCTGGAGAACAGACAGAGTTTCCGTGTAGGCCAAGAACTGTGGCTGTCTTCAGTCATCTATACGTTACTGAGCAAGGGAGAAGAACAAATGAGTTGTGCTTTTTTAAAAAAAAGTTTTGACCATACCTGAAGACCGTACCTAAAACAAATGTTTTAAAAGCAAGGATATCTTTCTTTTTTCTTAAGACTAGAGTAATCAGTGATGTCATAAATGTCTCCTGCCAGCAGTAAGAGACATAGTTTGCCCTATAGGCATGACTGATTTTAGATTTCATGTTAAGATTTGATCAATACATGGTTTGTGTATCTGAACATTTTATTGAAAAAAGCAGGCTGGCTTTCAAAGTCTGAGGTTACAGCTTGAAGCAGAAATGTACATGCCAAAGGACCTATTCTTCCTTCTTTTTCGGGTCTCTTCCCTTCAAAGTACAGATAGTCACAGACCTCCCGTGCCTCTTTATCTGTGTCTACTTAAAAACACCAGTCAGTTTAGTCTATGTAAAAGACTTCTAAGCTAAGTCTGGTAAACACCTGTGTTGTACTGAATATGTTCTGTAGTAAGTCCTTCAGGGTTGTTTACAGACAAGACCACCTTCTTGTGGCTTTGAGAGGTGTGCCTGACAGAAGACACTAGGACTGACCTTGGTAGGAGGGATCATTATCAGCATGAGTGGGAAAGCCATAGCTATACATGTACAAATAAGACCAAACCATAGCAGTGATAAAAGGCTCATGTCTATGTCGAAAAAGAACCCAAAAAACAACCAAACCTACCAAGAAATAATTACACATCTCTGCTCTTTTGTTTAATCTTAAACTGTGTAGCACTTGTCTCGTACAAGGGAAGGGAGCAATAGGTTGCATGAAAGCCCTTGTGACTCACGGCTACTAAAGTGCTTGTTTCTTGCTCACCTGCCTGCTTACCCTTCACTGCATCTTAGTCCTTTGCTGGTCAATCTGGAAACTATTTCTAATGCAGCAGCACCTCTCTTGCCTCTGAGGCTCCATCCATGGTGATCAGGACTGTATTGTGATAGATATGAACAGATTTTCATACTTTCTATAGCTTTCATTCTAAATAGGCAAGACATGCAGAGAGCAGGAGACAAGGAAGAGTTATATTCTCCATTAAAAAATTAGTGATTTAGTGATTTGCTCAAAGCTGTGCATGTAATTGCTGTCAGAGCTAGAAATTGAAAACAGGATTCTGGAGCTCCCAAGTGCCAGAATGAAGAAACTAGACAGATTCTGTGTACAGACAAACGGAGATGAAGTCAGAGTTTAAGTGGGTGAAGTTTGGGTTATTCCTCTGGAGCTGTGCTTGTTTACATACGGCTGAATTAGAGGTATTATGTCTTTGACAAAGTACTCCCTTAATATTTTTGTACAAGTGCATCTACACCACAATCTCCAAGTGCTGTTTATTACTCTGTTTTTCAGTTTAAACTTTTCACCTTCCTGCTGAGTTCATAATGGAACAGATTCCTAATGCTTTGGTTTCTGGTGTAGTGTTTTTGGAGTTTTTTAATTTGTTTGTTCTTTTCCTTTTAAGGTTTGTGAAGATTGTCCAGCACTTTGAGCAAAAGCTTTAGTAATAAATATATAACACTAGGACCAATCCCTTTGCCCTTCCTCATTCCGAGGTTCCTCCTTTCATTTGAAGAGCAGAATCTGCTGAGCAAGACACTACTCAGCACAAATAACATTGGCAGGAGGACCCATAAAGGAGAAACAGAACTGTCCTTCAGTCAGAAGGCATTATAGTTTCTGTGATGAAGAAGATCATGTTTGCACTTTTGTTCCTACAGTCACAATAAGAGGAACAGTGAGTTCTCAGAAATACATGATTTTATTTTAAGAAGTGTTTCATGGTAGAGAGAGCTGAGCTAACACTGCAGCTAGGCTCCTGCAAAGAAAAATCAGAAAAAAATCCCTTGAGGGTCAAATCCTCTTGCCCCTTTTGGTCTTTAAAAATATAGCTAGATGGATCTGGGAGTAGTACACCAGCCAGCTGTGACTGTGTGAAGTTTGCACCTGCATAGAGCAAGCTAAAATTAACCTCTAAAAATGTCTCCACAGGGCACAGCCATGGAAAATGCTTGATCGGATGCTGCAGGCATCAACATTCAGATTTATTCTAAGCTACACTTTCTTCTTCCTACAACATAAAGGACACTACCTTAACCCACTTGGTACAGTGACATAGTGGGTGCTAGATGATCTGAGCCATGCTAACCACCTGCTTAGACTAAATGCATGGACACACCTTTATGACTGAAACTTTTGGTCAGAAACAGGACATGTGCTTTTAGAGACCAAGGAAAAATACCATGGAAAATGCAGGGTAGATGAAGTAATACAAGGAAGAGTACGTACTGGAAAAGAAAGACAGTGCTGCAAGAAGCTCCTACTTTACTGAGGAATGGTTTGAGAGAAAGGAGAAAAGGCACACTGGAAGAGTAATTGACATTATCCAGATGCAGCACACATCAAGCTGCATGTGGAACAACTGGATATCAAATCAGTGAGCAAGGACTGGAGAAACTGAGAGATGTGGAGAATAAAACCACAAAGAAAATTCTTGCAAAGCTCACTGGAAAACTGCAGGTGGGAGAGTGAAGTGCCCAAGGAAGTAGACAGAGCAGGGGAAAACAATGCAAAAAAAGTAAGTGAAGGCCTGATGATTGAAGCAAAAACTACAGTGAGGTGGGGAAATGCAGAGTGTTCTTCCAAGTGACAATATGCAAAAGAAGAAATGGGCCAACAGAAAGCAAAGATGCAAAGCATCCTCAGATTTGGATAGAACAACACAGGAAAGAAAACAAAACAAAACAAAAATTCAGGACTTCCAAACAGAGTTAGTTCCACCTTAATACAACATCCAATGAAATGTGGGAACTTAGCTAAGATATCGTTAATATCACTGTCATAGAAATGTCAGCAATACAGGCTGCAATTGAGAAGATGAAAAACAACAGAGCAGCAGTCAAAAAAGTCCTAGAAGTAATGCTAAGGATAAGTGACATCCACAACTTAAATCACGGCAGAACTCAGCAGCAATGCCTGAGAAAGAGATCTCTCCTGTACACTGAAAACACAAGATTATTGTCAAAATGCTCCAAAATGGGATTGAAAGAACCGTGATGTCTGGAAACAAGGTATGAACTGTATCTAATCTGAAATATTTTCTGCTAGTGCTGCACTCCATTAAGTAAAAGGAGAAGTGGATGGAAAGTTTTGGGAACAATTTGGATATAGGCTTAGCCCTGTACAGACCAGATACATCCACTTAGCCCATTGTAGATATATGCAAAACAAATCACTGGCTTTCAAAGCTCCCAGAATAGCTTGGGGAAATCTTTTCCATTGACTCTTTTGGTCCTGGAGAAGCTTGCCTGCTGTTATTCATAACAATAAGGAAGAGAAAAGTGAAGTGCTGCTGAGAAAGAGTAAACAGTGATTTAGCACACTCCTTAAAAATGCTTTTCCCTTCCATTGATATTAGGATTTGTCATAGATGGACACTGACAATACCAGTGCTGTATGTGTGGACACTGCCTCTATACTTTTGATGGCACAAATGTCCCTAGGTACAGCTCATTGCCACGATGTGTCACAGTGCCCAAGTTCTCAGGAGTGGTCATAAAAGAAAGGAAGGCTAGATCAAGAATCATTAAGGTTGGAAAAGACCTCTAAGATGATCAAGTCCAACTGGCAGCACCACCATCACATTCACCACTAAAACATGTCCTTAAGTGCCACTACCACATGTTTTTTTAACATTTCCAGGGACGATGACGTCACCACTTTCCTGGGCAGCCTGTTCTGATGCTTTACAACCCTTTCAGAGAAGAAATTTTTCCTAATATCTAATCTAAACCTGCTGCAACTTGACGCCATGTTCTCTTGGCTGGTCACTTGTTACCTGTGAGATGAGACTGACCCTCACCTGGTTATAGTCTCTTTTCAGGTGGTTGTAGACAGTGTTAGGGTCTCCTCTGAAGATCCTCTTCTTCAGCTAAACATCCCAGCTCCCACAGCTGCTTCTCATTAGTTCCAAGCCCTTCCCCAGCTCTGTCGCCCTTCTCTGGACTCACCCCAGCATCAAAATGCCTGTCCTGTAGTGAGGGGTCCAGAACAGGGCACAGCACTCAAGGTGTGGCCCTACCTGTGCCGAGTACAGGGGGACAATCACGGCCCTGCTCCTGCTGGCCACACTATTGCTGACACAGAACAGGATGCCACTGGCCTTCTTGGCCACCTGGGCACAGCTTGCTCATGTTCAGCTGCTGTTGACCAGCACCCCCAGGTCCTTTTCTGCTGAGCCACTTTCCAGCCACTCTTCCCCCAGCCTGTAGCGCTGCATGGAATTGTTATGACGCAAGGCCAGGACTCGGCCCTCGGCCTTGTTGAACCCCATAAAATTGCTGTCAGCCCAGAGAGCCAGCTTGTGTTTGCATGGCTGCTTGGAGTACATGCATTCCAAAGAGACTGTCCTTTGGAAGGAAATATGCAAAAATAACCACCCTAAAATTTCCAGTGTTTCAGTTCAAGTGAAGGAAGGCAGTTGTTCTGCCACGGCTGTGACCTGTGATCACACCTTTTTTATGTGTGATCTGTTAGTTCCTTGAAGGGCATGAACCGTTGTGCATCCTCAAGTTGACTGTGCTGCACATGTGCAGAGCTGTGTTCCTAATTGCTTGCAAAGGCCTCTAGGAGAGGCTCAGGGGCAGACAAGCACCGACCAGAACAACTCAAGCAAGGTACTCCTTGCTGTCCTCTTTTTCTCTATGCACCTGACAGCAGGCTGTGGCAGCGGTACACGTCAAGTCGCTACCATTGCGGGGAGTCCTGTAGCCTCTCCTTATTCACACGACAGACTCATTTTCTGGTTATAAAATATTATCAGATCTAAATAAGACTTAAAATGCAGCTATTGTTAATGTACTGTGTTATTTGCATTCCTCTGCAAGAAACAATGGGAGTCTGCTGATTCTCCTGGAGGACACTCTCATAACCACCCCTCCCGGGTTTCTTTGCCACAAGTCACAGACAGCGAAGCTGCCATAACTTCATGGTGACTCTTCAGCCTCTCCTTCACTGCCTTTTAGCCTGCTAGGCTACAGAGCACTGCTGTCATGGATGTACTCCTTTTGCATCCATCCCACTCCTTTTCCCATCCATTTTGCAAAGTGCCATTTTTGAGTAGTTTTCTGGTAAACTCACAGAACAGGTGAACATATTTGGCACGTGGTGGTCAGCTTCTCATACTCATTTTGTGATCATTTCAGTGCACCAGCTTATATAAGTCCTTATTAACACACTGGCATTTGTGACAGGGTCTGTAGTTTTGGGGAAAGATTATTTCAGCCCTTCTACTGGTGCTGCTTAGCACTGGAGGTCTAAGTCAGTAGCAGGTTGAGATTATTGCAGAGTTTGCAGGGTTTTACTCAAGGATGTGAGAATTCACTGCCTCCTCCAATATGGACAGGAAACATTTACAGATGCTCCCAGCAGAGTCTTCAAAGGGTGAGCCAGGAAAACATGTGGTGAACATGTGGACTTCTGGGGGAGGTGGTTCTGCTTGATGGATATTTTTCCTCTGTCAGCTTGTGATACAGACAGCAGACCCTGAGGGAATAGTGGGGTCATGCCTAGGACTGAAAGCTCTGCTTGTGTTGAAGAAACAGGCAGAGCTGCTATTGCAACCCTTTGTCTTGCCAACAGTTTTACACTGCCAAACCACCCATTGGCTTTAGTGGGACAAACATGGTATTGCAAGGAAAGGTGAGCACATTCTATAATGGACATTTCCTCAGCCTTGAGTCTTTTCATTTCATGGAAGCTTATCAGCAGAGGGAGAAAGAAAGGGAACTCCTCCTGCTTTGCTTGACTGCTTTTTACCAACTAATTATCACTTATACGTTGCACTTGTATAACTGATTATCCCAAAGTTAATTAAATTCTTCCAATCCTTAGAAATCCAACCAGTTGGATTGCTGTATTTAACCATTGTATTTACTCAGTCAGTAGCGGAAGGAAACTTGTTTAGAACACAAAACAGTCTGAATTGTTCAACCTCTCATTGCATCTTCCAAAACCCAGTTTCTTAAAGGAAAATCTTCTTACAGTTTGCAAACAGAAGTCATATAAAGAAACCTCCTGCTTGTTCTTCATGCAAATAACACCACAAGAGCTGACACTCTTTGTCACTCATGACCCTGCACTGAACATAATGTGTACTCAGGATAATTTCACATCTCTAGCTCATCCTCTGCTTGAAAAAACAAGCCATTCCTTCCTTTCTGGCTTGATCTTCAGCTCAAAGAGCAAAGCTTTGCCTATTGCATGCATGCAGAACTATCTCCAGTGTAGTGGCATGACACGTGATACTACACAACAGTTTTGCAAGGAAACTTTGTACCAAGAATGAATTGAAACAGGATTCCAAGACACTAGGAAAATGTGAAAACTGCTCAAATGCCTTAGCAATATTTTCTTTAGTTTATCAAAAACTGGGCAGGTTAGGAAGAGGCTACCAGTTGTCAGCATGAAGAAGCTTTTTACTCAGTTGAGTGCTGTATGTCCTTCTTTATGACATACGTCATTTTTCTTCAGCAAGGAAGCCATCATTTTTTCTTCCATTAATCAGATAAGATGGATAGTATTTTAAAGAGCATGTGCATTAGCCAAAATTGTCTCAGTATTCAGAACTGAGAAGATGAAAACAAGCCCAAATTTTTTCATGTACAAAGAAGTTAGAAGTCTGTTGCTCTGGATATCGTTTGTCTCAATGAGACAGCCACTGTAGTATGAATCTAATTTATTTAATGAACAAAGTAAGGAAATCACAAAATCACAGGATAAGCTGAGTTGGAAGGGACCCAAAAGGATTGTCAAGTACAACTCTGAGCCCTGCACAGCATCACCCCTGAGTCGCACCATGTGCCTGAGAGCACCTATAGTGCAGAAAAGCAGAGAAAATAGTTGAAGATAGGTCCTTCTCGATTACCCTGGATGGCTCTTGAGTGCTGGCTAGAATGAAAGCCAATGGAAAATAATAATTTTGTCACTAAAACATCCTGGCATTACTCTAAGTTCAGACCAGGAACAGAACAGGGAGGAATGGAAGTGACATATCTTATATGTTCCAGAGGAAGGTCACACTCCAAGCAAAGAAAGGATGGGATAATTTTCAGACTTGGCTTCCTCAGTAAGTGATGAGATGCCTTTTAGGAACTGTGATATTTCAATATTTTGCATCTGGTCAACAAAGTTTTTGATGTACTGGGAGAATCATAGATGCATGCAAGTAAAACACAGGACAGAGAAGACTTGCCACAGTGGAGGGTCATGAGTAACAGTGAACTCTGTGCCTTCAGCACTGAATTACTAGCAGGCCAGAGGTAATGAGTGTAACAAATCACAGTTCCACAAATACTTTTCATGCCATTTAACATCCTGCTGGGGCACAGTTCCATGAGAACATGGAGCTATTGCACAACAGGTGAATACAGCAGGTTTCCCTGTGACTTCAGCAGCGATTTATATATGGTCTGGAGTAATCTGCAGCCTCCATACATTTGAGTTGTGTTTGAACAAGCAGATAAATATACAGATGCCTAATGGAGTCTCTTAGTCTGTGAAGTTGGGATAGGAGTCATACAAACAAATCCTTCCTTGTTGGGCTTTTCTATAAGACTAATGTGTCTAGAAGCACAAATTGCTCCTATCTAATAAAAACAATTCCCTTCTCTATCTTCATATCCCCATCTTAACGTTGCTCAAAAGATTAAGAAAATCCTAGAAGAATTCCAGAATTTCTGCATGGGACATCTCTGAGTATATTAACTTTCTTCTTCCTGTTAGAAGTTCAAATCCCTCTACTTCCTGGGGTCTTCCAATATTAATTTAAAGTCTTGCTGAACCTGAGGTACCCTAGAACTGCAGCTCTATCTAAGAAATTCCTCAGACAAAGAGTGCTGAGAAAACTGTTAGTATGGAAATAACAACTTCACCAATCCTCACAATCCACAACTGAGCATCTTTATGACTAAGATATTTTAGACTCTCTCTTTGCTCCTCATTTAGCCCTAAAATTCATACCCAGAGTTCCAGTAACACGAGATGATTTCTCAAAAAAAACCAAGAGTGGTGTTTTTTAGATAATAAAAATCTGTTCCATCCAAATTCTCATGCCCTACGTGTATGGTACAAACCTTTTCAACAGAAATAGCTTCTACAACAACAAACCCCCTTTGAACTTGTCAGGACTCAAGTGGCTGGATACTAGATACAAATTCTAAGGGGACCTTTGCATTAAATGGGGGTATAACCCCTTCAATCTAATCCCTAGATGGAACTTTTCCCTCAATACCAAGAAAAAATTTCTCTGATGATCCAACTCACATTTCTCATGTCAAGAGGGGAATAAACAACAACAAAAAATTTATATTGTGCTTAAAAAAGGCATTAGTTATACGGAAAGGTCCTGTTTCACAAAACTGATGTTGATAAGGGGTCAAAGTTTTCACTTTAGCTATGAGAGAAAAAAACAGGATTCAGGAATAAAAAATTCTGGGCTTTTAACCTGCTGTGTCACATGGCAACAAACATAATTGCTTGCAGAGTTGTTGGGAGTATGTAAACCCAGGTGCAACAGATCTTCCGTGTCTTAGCTAAATATAAAGGTAAGGTAACCTTTTGAAGTCATGGATTGGCAGAGAGGCAACTGAGACTAGTTTGCTCTGTAAATTGCATGCAGACACATCATAACTGTCTTAATCATGTTTGCTTTGGAGTTGGAAGACAGCTTCAAGAAACATTAAGCAAATACTAGAGCCAGGTATTTTGGGAATTTTACCTTTTTTTTCCATTATGAAGCTGTGTACCTTTTTCCACAACTGAAGATGTACTTCACTAAGAGCAAGTTTTGTCCTTGTCAAGATAGCCATTGCCATCCATCTGACTGCAGCACTGCTTTAAGTGATAGAAAAGTGGTGTGGGGGGTTCTTTATGGGGAGTACATAGTGTGTGCATTTGGTGCTCCACAGTAATCCATGGGAGTAATCCTCGTGTCCCAGATGTGTTTTTAAACAGAGAATTTTGCCATTTTGTGAGTTTTTACTTTCCTGGATGTCTCATGGCAAATAGCTCATTCTCAGGCACAAATTCACTAAGCTGGAAGCTACCACAGCTTAACCTTTGTGGCTTTCTTAGAATTTCTTTAATTTTTTATAAATCAAATAGAAATTCAAATTTAAACATATGATACTAAGAAACAATTTACTCTAAATGTACTTTGAGGACTAGTCATTGCTGCCATTCTTCTTTAGATACCACTGTAGGTACCACTACAGTGGTGTCTACAAATTAAAAAATGAATCCTAAGTTCGGTATTGCATGAACTGAAGTGGTATCCTGTAGAATTAAGTTTTTAACTCTTCTTCTTGAAGGATTGCCTTCAGAGTAATCCCAGACCTATGTACAGACTGGGACAAGAATTCACTGAGAGTAGCTCTCTGAAGAAGGGTTTGGGGATTCTTGTTATGAGAGGCTGGACATGACCCAGCCATGTGCACTCACAGCCCAGAAAGCCAAACGTGTCCTGGGCTGCATCCAGAGCAGCGTGGCCAGCAGGGAGAGGGAGGGGATTCTGCCCCTCTGCTCTGCTCTGGTGAGACCCACCTGGAACACTGCATCCAGCTCTGGAGTCCCTGCACAGGAAGGACATGGACCTGCTAGAATGAGTCTGGAGTAGGCCACCAAGATGATCAGAGGAATGGAGCACCTCTGCTATGAGGAAAGGCTCAGACAGTTATTGTTCAGCCTGGAAAAGAGAAGGCTCCAGGGAGATCTTTTAGCACCTTCCAGTACTTAAAGGGAGCTATAAAACACAGGGAGAGGGACTTTTACGAGTGCAGCTAGTGTTAGGACAGGGCAGAATACAGTGAATACACCCCCTTGCTTCAGCTTTACTGAATACAGCCTTTATCTTAACCCTTACCTGAATGATGAACAGAAGACTATGAGCAGCTTCTCAGAAACTCTAGAAAAGAAATCCATTATTCTAAATTTTTTTGAAATGGGGCTTGGGAACATATCTGCTTGAGTCAGGGATGTTCTGGAGCACTTCCCTACGCAGTTATAGAGCCCACTGACGTACCTGTCATCTGTGAATTTGCCCCAACCCCTTTTCAAAACTTTTCTGTTGTTATCATGTAAATAACGTTTTCGTTTTTAAATGCCATGTTTTCCTTTTGAAAGCTTCTTAACTCTTACAGATTGTGAACTATGAAGGGTTTGGTTTACTTTGTCTTCTTTTTGAGCTATGGTATACAATTTACTTTGGCTTATAACACAATAATTTTTAAAAGCTCCCTGGCTGCTTGTAGTGTTTGTTTGTTTGTTTTGTTGTTTTTTTCTTTTTACTTTTTTTTCTTTTTTTTCTCTGCCATTTCTGCCTTAAATATTTTCATTTGCTTTACAGTTTGCTTCATTTTCTGCAGTTCCTCTCTTAAAATTATGCGGATTTGTATTATATCTCTTTGGCGTGTTCTCTTCTTCTATAAACTTAATGCTGAAACATTCAAATGGAGTTCCTACTCTAGTTCCTAATTTTGTTATTGTAAGACTTAAGATCTGGTTCTGTGAGGTCTACGAACTGGCATGCTGATTACTGCTTCCTGAACTCTGTTGCTAAATTTATGCTTATTCTAGGGACAGAAATATAAAATATTTAATTTTTTCATTGCAAAATCTAGTGTCTGCTCTCATAAACTTAATGTGGATCTGCTTTGCAGCGCCACGCTTAATGTTGCTCTACAGCCTTGACCTTCACAAGTTGCAAATTAATCTTAATTCCAGTCATAATTTAAGCAGTGACACCCTCATTATTCCACTGATAAACATAATTTTGCTTATCCCAAAAATACATTATGATTGATTTCTAAAAGAATTGGCTTTGAAAGATCTTTACTGGAAAGGGTAATTGGGGAACACAACAGAATAATTACAGTTATTCAATACTAATATTTAATAAAAAATAGTGAGGAAATACAATTTTATATACAAAAGGAATTGAAACTTAGTAATTAAATTCCCAGAAGCTTCAAAATATGAAGTAAGATGACTATTCTATTTACAGTTGCATCTTTCACTTTTTCGTAAAGGAAGTGGGGGTCTCAGTGTACCTGCTGGTGAGAAGCTCAGCAGGCAGTGAACCTGAGGTCAGAAGAATATTTTTCCAGATGAGAGGAGGTTTTTCACTGTCTAATCATTATTATTGATTTGTGTTATTGTAAGTGTATGTATTTAACTAGTTAATTTTTTTTTTATCTCCCTAGGAAGAGCCTATCTCTGTTTACCCCAATTTTTGTGTTTTGTGCTAATCCTCACCAAAATAATTTTGTTCTGTGGTCAGTTGTAGCTGGACAACTCTTCTAGTTCCTATGTCACCAAGCCTCAGCCTATTGAGTGTTATCTACATACCCTGTGGAAAAATAATTCCCATTTTCTTCCTAAAAAACCTCATGGGTACAGTTCTCAGTACATCTGGGGTCCATTATCCAATTGAAGTCCAAGTCTCACTGTCCAGCTCTTACTTCACTAAACTGTAAATATATAGTTTTATTCTTATATATAAATGCTGCTCCTGTGGAGATGATACCTGAGGCAGGTTTTCTATATGTCCTTGTTAATATTGTCAGGAATTACTGTGCCTAAAACGACACTGCGATTTGCTGCTGCCCCCTTACTTGGACCCAGACCTGCCATACTTTGGTGGCATTGTTCTCATGGGCGATGGTTGCTCATGTCACAACTCACTTCTTTGCGCTTCCACTGCTTTGGCACCTGAGTATCTGGTCATTTTATTCTCCTACACTCTTATGAGATTCTACACTGATGAGTTGAGTATTGAGTCACTTTTCCATGGTTACACTGGAGATCTTTGCCAGTGCAAGTATTGTTCCCTGTCTTCTAGATTTGGGTGCCTCCTGTCTCATACAAATGAACTCCTTTGAGTGGCTTTTAGGGACAGCCATCAAAAGGGACCCTGGTGATACAGTGCCCTGCAGCTTTGTGATCAGGCTCGGAGGAAGGGTGCTCCAAAAGCACCTTCTCTCTTCTCCTGTATTCAGTCAATCTCAGTTACCTTTTTTGGTTAGATATTCAGTACAGTTGGTCTCAGGGAGTCAACTATCTACCTGGTGATATGCTTTGCCAAATAACCCTTCAAAAGACCTAACACAACCCCTGACACTGTTGACTTTTCCAGTGCCTCAGGAAGGTAAATTTGACTAAATGTGAAGTGATGATAACTCAGTACTTCCAGGAAGCAAATCTTTTAGTATCACTGATGTGCTTACTTGTTACCTGCTGAATGGGGTTACTGGGACTCCAGTAACTGGGACTCTGCGGGACTCTTCCTGGGAACACACGAATGTTTCTTGATGCACACATATGTACCATTCACAACCTCCACAGTCAAACAAAACAGAAGCATAACTAAAATTCATACAGTGATTCTCCCATGGAGTTACAAATCTGAGCTAAGAAGTGACATCACACATCAAAGAGTATGTTGCTGCTTTGTTCCCTGCCTTATGACAGATATGACACTAGACACTGCTCATATCTAGGTAAATTGCAGCCATTCATTATTTATCCCTATCAGTCTCTATAAAGCAAGATTTCCCTTAAGATTTTCAAATTAGCTGGCCTGTTTGAAGTACTGGGACCTCTCTCACCACAGGACCTGATGAGGGCTTTTATGCCTGTAATGTCACTCAACTGACAACCCCTCATGCACTGGAGAAGTATCACTGCCCCTATTGCACTGGCAAGATTGGGAATGTTGGAGGGTAAGAGCTCTGTCAGACAAGTCCACAAAGTAGGTGAGTGCCTTGCCCCTGTACAATCTTCATGTCATCTTCTCCAGGTACTGCATGGAGACTCAGGACCTCTACAGCAGAATGCAGCAGCCAACATCAGCTCAAGTTTTCCTGCGGTTGCCAAGCTTGGGGCGGGGATGGGACTTTGTTGAAAAAGCATCACAGGGTTGATAGATACTTCTTTTACTCTTCTTTCCCCGAACGAAGAGTAAAAGAAGGACAAGGAAAGAAAGAACAATGTGCTGGCAAGTCTGGTTTGGGGGACAAAAGAGGAGGTCTTCGCAATTCAAGACCAAAAAAATCCCCTTATCCCTGTCAGCTCACTTTTTTTTTTGCAAAACACTGGACTACTGCAAGGATGTATGAACCAAATGTCCTCCTGTTGTGTTGTTTTTCTCCCCTCACAGTTTCAATGTATTTTTCACAATAAAATTTAAGGACAATTAAATGTCTTTCCAAACAACAAGATAGCAACCAGAGGCAAAATCCCATATTGTCCAGCTCCTGTGTGAGCTTTCAGACTGAGCCTCCTTTTCTCCCTCAAGCTCTGGGTTTCTCCAGTGTCAGATTTTATTTTTTTTTTTTTTTTAACAGTGTTTGGTCTCTAACAAGCAAGCCATACCATATTTGTATGACAGTCAACATTATCAGCCATGACTAAAAAACTGGAAACTCCTACAGTGAGGGAGCTGACCAGTGCTTTCAACATGTTATTAAAAACAATGTTTATTGATTTTGCAGCTTTTGGCTACACAGACAAAACATAGCCAGTTAAAAAAATAAAATTAAATAAAATCTGCAAAATGTCTCACAGGTCTTAGTCACTTTGCCTTCCATGCCTTGCTTCTGGCTAACAGGACTAACTCACAAAGCATATGGCATGCTTTCTGCTCTGGACCAGGAGGTAGACCAATGGCAAATGATCCCTGGGGACTTTCTAGACCTCCAGACACATCACCATAGTTGTTCTGCTAATGCAATAAGTCTAATTTGTTCCAAACTGGGATCCTCTTAATCCTCTTGATTTGCTTTCTGCTTGTCTTCTGTCATTACTGTGCTCAGAAACTTTCAGGTCTGCAATAGTAGTGCCACTTTCCTCAGTATATCCTATCATTTCTTTGGCCACAGGAAATGTGAATATTATTTCAGCTGCCTCCTTCAGTACAAAGAATAGTGTTCATATTCCATACCAACCCTACAACAACACCTTCCAAAAAAAGAGAAAAAAGATAATTAAACAAACAAGCAACAAACAAATAAAATATCTGTTACAGGATCCAGCAAAATTATTAGAGGGAAAGGCAGCTTATGTGGGTGTTTTAAAATAAAACTTTGTGGGTGCCTAGTTCAGCATTTATCTTCCCTGACTGTTCAGCAGAGAGCCACAAATGCACTCACACAGCCAGGAAAAAATACACGAAATCACATGTGTGATTAAGCATGAAACTTTTCTATGGTTGTTTGTGTCTATTTCATCAGGTGTTACTTGTAGGCCCTATATTGTGGTATCTGGGAGGTTTTTTTAATGCTCTGGGGTACTTCAATGAGCTGTTCTGCAGAGCTGTTCTGTCAATTTATACTCTTGTAAATATCTCTCTGAAATGGTGGAGAGCTAGCTAAAATTAAAATCATATGTCTTTCCAGTTGTAGCAAGACAATGAGGATAAAGGAATTCCTGTATCCCATTAGAGGATCCCTGTGGTATTTCAGACATCTTGAGGTTGCTGTCATCAAGCCTGCCCCTACTAAAGACCACTCGAGCCCTGTAAGAAACTCACCCTTACAACTTTCATTACTGCAGCGCTAATTGCCCAAGGAGGTGGGCAGTCACCATGAAAGCGCTCTCTTGCTCCTACAGCCGGGGAAGAAAGGCTACTTCCCTGTAAAAAACCTCGGCTGGAAGATTCCAAGAGCCTGGTAGGCCGTCCAAGGAGGGAAGGACGGAGGAGGGATGGAGAAAGGAAAGGAAAAGGAAAGGAAAAGGGAAAGGAAACTTTGAGTCCAGTAGAGAGAGATAAATAATGTCATACAAATCTCTCTTTTAGTCCCATTCCATGAAATTTGTAAATTTTCTCAGACTCTATAAGATATTTCAATTTCCAAATGTGCTAGCATCATCTGGTAAATCACCTGCCATTTGATTTGCTTACTAACACCGGAGAACAAAGGCGGCTTTCATTTGCAAAATGAGGTATGACCAAGCAATTGTTTATGGTTATTACTGGCCGCTGTGGACTCCCCACACACAGAGCTGCACTGCAGCACGAGTCTTTGCACACAAGGAAGTCTTGTGCATCTGAGACCTCAACAGCTCAGGTCATGTTAGCTATCAGTTCCCCTGCCAGTGTTGTTTCTGTCGTCTTTCTTCTCTGGGCAGAGATGTTTGCAGCTGCAGCCTTGAACCCTGTCTCTCAGCTGTGCAGACCAGTAGAGTAAGCCAGGCGAATCAATGTGGGCAAACTGTTCCTCCACACTCACCTCTGACTGCGGTTTTCCTGGCAAAGCTGGAGGCTGGACTCACTGACGATTATAAGCCATGGATAAGGATGGAGGGTTGTGGGGGAGCAGTGCCGTGTTTGCCTCTCTTTCCAAATGGCAGCTGTCCCCAGGAACATGTCTGCAAAGTATTTCAGAAGAGGCAGTCCTCAGCTTGAACCTCACTGCCAATCAAGCTTGTCAGAAATCGGTTATTAGCCATAAAAACACAACTGAAGAACAACTTTTCTCCCAGTCTTCCTTCCAAAATGTCTTGTTGAATCACAGTTCTCTGTTTATATGTGAGGGTAATGGCTGCTATTGATATGCAGTGAGTAGCTGTGTGCATGCAAGTAAGGAAAAGCTATTGCAAAATATAAAGAAATAAGAATTTTTATTGAAGGGTGTCATGCTTCCTCCTCATTTTATCTGAGGAATCCAGTGTATATTCTAGAACAGAAAAATGTTCATTTCCTTTATTATTTTAGAAACTAATCTACATTTTAGGGTTTTTTTTCCCCTTTTCCTTCCTGGCTGAAGGCATTTTTCTTACCTCAGCTGCTAAAAGTGTCCAACAATTGATTTTTTTCATTAGCCACCATTACCACAGCTAAACAGATGCAGCTAAGACTTTCACCAAATTAAACTTGCAAAGAAAATGCATAGGTTCATCTTTCATCCCATATTTTGCCAAGCCTAAATGAGAGAGCGCTCTTGTGAAAGGAAGCCTGAAAAACTGAGGTCACAGAGAAGGTAGAACCAAGAGCCACAGGGACTCTAGATTTTACACAATATGAGGGACAACAACCAAACATTTAGAAAATTATTATAATTTTTAGGAATACAGTTTACTAACAGACTCATTCTTTTTGAGATGATACAAGTTACATGTTAACTTTTGGTGCACATTTTTCAACCAGATTATAGAAGAAATGTTTTTCAGGGAACAGGGTGAATTTGCTGCCTTATGAGGATCGTGGGCCTCTCTGAGGTCATCACTAGTCTGCAGCACTAGAAATAACACCTTCTTTTTAATTTTTCTGGTGCAAAGCTGACAGGGTCACCATCAGTAGGCAGGAGATGAAAGCAATGATATATGGGAAGAGGATCTCATGGGAAAAGGGGAGGGAAAAGAGGGGCTTCAAAATACAGCTCATTCCCAAACTGGAGTTTCTCACATGTGGATTTTAACTTTGCTTTCTGGTAGGTAATGTTGGCATGAAAAATGCTTGTGCCCCTGTATCATTTGCTGTGCTCAGACACTATTTTCCAAAATATAATTCCACCTTTGTTTTCTGGCTCTTGTTAAGTTCTAGATGCTACAAGTACCATATTCCTGAAAGGTGGCATTGAACAGTATGCTAGACAGATCATATAACGGCATTATGTCTAAGAACTTAAAAATACGTTAACTGCAAGGAGTGCTTTTAAAAAATAATGGCATTTCACATCTCTGGAAAGAAGAAACTGTATAGCTGAGAGAGACTTGGATGAAGGGGATCAAGTTCAAACTGAGACTGCAATATCCCCAAAGGCTGGTGGTGTTTGGGTGAAGAATTTTTCATTAGAGCATTTCTACTGCAGTGAACACTGAATATAGCTCTATATACAACACTGAACCCTCTCAAATCTCCTTTGGATGCAAAATCTTGGTCTAGACACATCTCTATTGAGCATCTCTGGCAAAACCTAAGGATATCAAATTTGTGCCTGGTGAACCCCATGTTGCGAGCCCAGAGGCACTCACGCAGTGACAGCAAACTGGAAATGCACTTGCTGATAGAAAAATATTTCCTTGCACACACACATGGGTGATGCCACTTATTTTATGCTTTTGTGACAGCTGAACAGTTTCACCTGTTAAACTACTCTTCTGCATAATGATACAGGAACCAAAATAGTTGTGAAATTGTAAGTCTGAAGCACTCTTGCAAATATGGTGAGGATTTTAAGACTATGAGTAAAGAATAAAAAAACCCTCACCATCATACTGTGCCACTTTTACATTCAGTAGTTCAGTGTAAATTACTTTCTTTGGGCCCTAAATAAGTGGTGTGGTAGTCACATAAGGGTCACAGAAGCAAGTACCTATCCTTTCCTGCTGGACTGGCATTCAGGGGACAGCTATCACAGCCTTGCCAATGATTGCCAGATTTCTTCTAAGTTATAGCTATCGTTATACAGCTACACTAGCTTGTGTGTATGTTGTTGTGCTTGCAAATGGAAGACAGTGGTTTGTTGCAGAGCTCTGGGAGGAAAAAAGGGAAGTAAATATGTTCAGGAAATAATAACCGTGATAATGTAGCTTAAATTATGAATGACACTATAAAGCTAGACATGAGTCAATGGAGCTGTTACAAAGAGAAGAATCTTCTATCAAAGGACAAGAAAGCATTGTGTGGTGTAATATGTTCTCACAGTATAGTCAACTCAAGTGAGAATCTCAGTCCCTTTCAGGATCCCAGTGATGACCCCTTCTCTTTGACAATTAAAAGATTGTTTATTGCGGTGAATCTAATTAAAGAATAGTATTTGAAACTCTTTTCTTTCTCCCTCTTTTCTGTACATTTCTCTACATAGAAACCTGGGCCAGCGTTTCTTGGTGGGTGTTTTTTAAGCAAACAATTAAATCAATATTAAACCTTTGTGAATGCTTAAAATAGGAAGGATGGACAGCCTCTGACTTCTATACATTCTAGTTCTCCCTTCACTGCTTGGAATAACCCAAACAGGAGAGATGGGGAAAACCAAGCTTCTGTGTTTGACTCTTGCTTACACTCTGCTATTTTGCTTTTCTTTTCTTTTTGTGCTATTCCCACCCAGCAGCCTAAGGAAGCATAACACACTCAGAACAAGAGTATATGGTCCAAGAACAAGTATTCACTCCAAGGAAAGTTGTGCCAGTGTAAGGAGCTATGAAAGAACAAAAAGCTGTAGTGCAGTTTTCTATTTAGCTTCTAATCAACCTTATGGCTATTTACATATATGATGATTTTTGTCCTGGTAAAAATGTGGTGTGCTGCCAAACAGAAGAAAATAGTACAGTTTTGTATCTGAAAGTTTGAGTTGGTATTTTCTGGGCTTTACGGAGCGTTAGGGATTTCTTGTTAATTATCATGTCGTGCCTTGCACAAGGTGTAGGTTTTCCCCATTTTGCTGTTTAAAATGAAACTCCACTTTGCCTGCCTTTCATCCTTTGTGGCTCCTCACATTTCTTTCTATCAGCCCTCGCAAAAGTGAATTCTTTTGCAGGGGCAATGTAGAATTTCAAAGCAATTAGGAGGTGAGTGGTTAATCTTCATGAATCTTCACAACTCGTGTACTTAACTTTACTCTAAACACCTTCAGGGTAATTAAGCCTGTGCTTCTGTCTTTCCAGTTTTGCTTCTGCTTCTTGTAGGTTTAAAATCTTTATTGGAAGCTTTATGCTTCCTGATCTGGTAGCAGAATACATGTTCAGTACATATGGGAGTAGGCAGCAGGAAAGCTGCTGAGATGGCTCGTGGAAAAACTTCAGGCCCAACAGAAACCCACAGCATACTTTCCAAAAGCAAAACCCCAATAAAACCTCACTGGATTAATGGTCTGATTTAATGTCTTCCCCTCCAAGCTTCATGAAACGCAGAGAAGATGGTGACTCAGTCTATCACTGCCTGCTGAGCTGTCCTGCAGCTCTAACGGTGCTGACAGGGAGGAGACACGGGCCTGAGTCACGCTCTGAGCTGCTTGAGGCATCAAGCTGTGTTTCAGGAGGAGCCTTGTACATCTCAGTTTCACTTGAAGCGCATGCTCTCATCATTTGCAGTTGTGTCAAATGCCTTGTAAGAGCTGTAATTTTTACCCTGTTCCCAGGGAGGGAGGGAGGTGGCTGCATTACTACACTGAGACACACTTCACCACCTCTAGTGAATGCAAACCAAGCATCAGCCACAACTTGTGTGAAACAGCAGGGTATTTCTCTCTGTCCCCGCACTTGAGGGCAAGGAGGGCATGTATGCATTTCACCGACCTGTGCCCAAAACTTCGGTCAGCAGCCAACCCCCTTCTCACCAAACTGCTGAACATTTCTAGCTTATGCTCCTCACACTTCAGCTGCTGCTCCACTAGTTCAATTGAGACACAAGTGTCGGCTTATCCCTGAAGAGGTGACACTGCCTTGTTTAACTTCAGACTATTTTGCTTTATCTAGAACAAGCATTTTCCTTGCCAGCTTTGTTTTTTCCACTCTCCACTCTTCACCTCATCCCAAAAAGGACTGGAGAGGGATTCATGTGCAGGAAAAGCAAGAGAAAAGAGAGCAAAACAAAACACAGTGCAGCCAAATTTCAAATGAAAGATGACATTGCCTTTACTGAGCATAGATACATGAAAATACATGCAAATACAGATGACATGCTGCTCCCTTATGAAGGAATGGGGAAAGAGAAAGCGTAACTCTATCAACATGAGTAAAGATATCTTCAATATCATTAATTTAACAGTATTTCACGTTATAGTATGGAGAGTGCTTAGCTCAAGATCTAGAAGATGAAAGGGCTGAAGCAGGAGGGAATTTCCTCCACTTCTGAAAAGATCACTACATTATTAATAGGCTCTTGGGCAAAAGCTTCTTTTTAGCATTGGGGTTAGAGAAAGTCCAGTCTTACAGAGACAGGACTCACAGACAGTGACTCGGGAAGCAGTGGGGTCACAACAAAAGCAAGCTAGTGGAAAGCTGTATGCTGCTCATCAAGAAAATGTGAGGCAACACTGCAGAAAACTGCTCTGCATTTAGGATTGTAATTTTGCCCTGAAAAAACATAGACCCAAATTCATTCTGATTTATACTGAGCTCTGCCTGACATAAAACTGATGCCTTTTTCTTCTTTTCCAAGTTTTAAACCATGAAAAGTCAGAGTGCAGCCAGCCTTCATTTCAACTAGGTATTTCTCTCCACTCCTTTGTTAGGATCTACCCTAACAAAGAGGGTTCTTGGCTTAGGATTTACATGCCAAGTGGGGATTTGACCACCACTTGGAGCTCAGGTTTCCAGTCTGTGGTTCCAGGCAATATGCAGGACTTGGAGTGCTATCATTTCAGTCAAAGCCTTTCCTTCCTGTCCCTAAACTGGGACCGTCATTCCTCACTCACCTTCTTGCTACTCTCAGTCTATTATTCCCTGTGCTTTTTAGGTACCTCTGTACAGCTCAGGTACAGAGACATCTCTGTAACACACATCTCTGTAAGGAGTGTTCACCATTTTTTATGCTGAAGGCAGAGTGCAGGTGCAGGCAGACCCAAAGGGCCATGGCTTAACTGAGTGCATGGCCGTACCACGCCAGATCTGAGGGCCACCCTGCCTTTGGGCAGGAATCCCTTCTACCTATTGGGATGGATCTGTGTCTCTGCTTCCAAACCAACTTCCTTGTCTGTAAGACAGCAACAGTTCCAGAAAACCGCACGCGACTGTGGCTGAAATACCAAGAGTGTGATTCTGTCTCAGGGATTTGCTGCCTTCACGCTGCGCTCCAGCTGTGCTTTCGTGGCAGATGACATCAGCATCACTCCTCAAGCCCAGCATACAATATTCTCAAAGCAATGCAGAAACTAATTAATTCCAAGTGTGCCCTTAATCTCCTACCACAGCTTGTATACGCCTTTACTTTTGCACATGCAGGAGCCAAGCCTTCTTCTTTCTCCTTGTTCTAAGTGGTCTTGAAGTAAGTAACATTAAGTAAACATGCCAGGTTGTATGTATTCCTTACAGACTGCATGACATTTTTGAAATGTGGGTCTCATTAAGATCAAATGGCCTAAGGGAATAGCAAACCTGGCATTGAGTAATAAAACAATCATGACAATCCTTGTGTAAACTACACCTTACAGAGAAATCTACCACCAAATTCAACATTTCAAAAAGTATCCTTTATTTTCACTTGTGCAGCTACAGCACTCCATCAATTCACGTCCCAACTATCTCACACTGAATACAAACTAATAGGGGCACCAAAAAATCAGAAAACATCAGTCTCGTGTCGGTCCTGAGACTTTTTGGTCAAAACTCAACAGAGTAAATATATTTTCAGAAAATTCAGCAACTCCTAGATCACATCATAAAAAAGAATCACAACTGAGACTACGTCTCTTTTAGGGCTTATTTCAGATCCAAATCCATTTGAACCACTCTTAAGTTAAATATCTCACAGAGGTGTTAGGCCTGTTTTGACACAGTAAGAAATGGATTTGGTTACATTGGTGTAATTTCACCAGAAGCACTTTGTGGTGCTGTGACCCTGAACTAATTGCCCGTCACCACAAATGGTGAGTTTGACACCTTTTCCACAGCACAGTACACGACTCTGAGCCCCCGTCTGCTCATGAAGTTATTTCTTGAACTTCGCCGGCAGCTGTAGCACAAGGCTGTGTATTGCTGCTGCCATTGCAGCCTTCATAATGACCCACAGCAGTGGTCAAAAGTGGTTAATAAATGTACTCCAAAATTCAAATTGAAAATGAAAAGAGACATAACATTTTGACATTATTGTTGGGGGTTTTCTGTGTTTTTTCTATTAAATAGTTGTATTTCTCTTGTTCACCCTGTGTCTCATGCAACTATTTGCCTGAGGCTACACTGAATGAATGGACATGAATGAAGCTCCAGGAAATGCATTTTTACAAAGTTTCTACTGTTCACAGTGATGAAAAAAAGTTTAAAAATATGAATAAAGTGATAGCTACAACATTAGCAATTGTAAAATAAAGAGAAGGGAAGTCACTACAGAGTACCAAAAGTTGTTGAGTGTGTTTTCTTCTAATCTAGGTGTCCTGAGGCTCTTGCTCAGGATTTTGTGGTGTTTTGGAATGATGTCTACTGAAGCAGGTTGGATGGAGTGACACTTGAGTAGGGAGACCAAAGGAACAGATCAACTGATACCTGCTTTTCCTGGCTTCTAGTGTCCCTGACTGTGGTCACTCAGTTAAGAGGGTCCTTTCCAAGAGCCACTGACTCATTTTCAATGCAGAAACGGCTGAAGAGGCACCCGCCCGCACAAGCTTCTGTTAAGTGATGTGTGTGCTCCTGGTCTGTTGCACCTCCCCCACGAGAACTAACGAAAGAAAAGGAACCGTGGTGTGGTGGTGGTGTAAGACTGAGATCATGCTGCCACCTGTACAGGTAACATAACTTGATGGCAGTCCGTGACTTTTGCTAGAAAATGTACGTGACTGACAACCTCATCATCCAGCACTGATATGCAGTAATGAGGGACAGCTTCTAGGAAACTGATGCAACTCTTAACTGAATTATTGAGGGGGGATTGGTTTTGTTGGGTCTTTTTTTAACCTCAGATTTTGTCATGATGGGCAACATAACTTGCCAAGGACTTGTTCCATGTCTACCTTGGTTTGCAGGTACTCCCAGGCTGGGATTTTCCTTTGGTCACAGTGCCAAAAATGCCATTGCTTGAGTGGGAAATAACCATTGTGCACAGGGAGATCTGAACCCACAATTGGTACCATTTCTCACTAGAAAGATAATTAGTAACCCCAGGCACACCAAAGGCTTCTGTATGAGGTGGTGTAGAAAGTCTCTCTCCCTTCCCGCAGGTTTATCAATACCCTTGTGAAAAAACCACTGGCACATGTTTTACTACAGAGACACAGCCCAAAATCACATCTTTCATACCCAGGTAGGTGGTGTAGCATCTGTCAACTTTGTAAGGTACATGATCCAGGTCTGAGGAGGACCACCATCCCATTACCCATTTATGAAATGCTGCATCCAAGGGGGTGGTGAACAGGACAAGTGGGAGCTGTGACCTGAGGATCTGGAAGTGACCTCTCTTCTAGTCACAATGAAGCACCAGCAGTGGTCTAAACATTTGACACAAAAAACACAAGGCATAGCAGGGCTTAAAGTGGGTAATATTGTGGAAAATATGTTAAATATTTCTGGGCTCTTGGGGCATGGTGGAGCCCTGTTTTGGTTTAAGACAACTTGAAGAGCTGACACTCCAAATTAAGTTACCTCCCCTTTTAGTTTTAACAGCTCCCCTTTTCACCAAGGGGAATGTGAGAAGATATAAGTGAAAAAATAACAGTTTAGTAAAAAAACTAAATAGCAACAGGCAAAATAGCAGTAAACAATGACTAGATACAAAGATCCTGAGTTCTCACTGACTCCCTAGGAACAAAGAAATCAAAATGGCAAAGTCCCTCCTTCAAGATGGCACCCTCCCCAAACAACCTCATGTGGAGAGAGCGAACAAAGAGAGAAAAAACAACACAGCAGCCAAACCCCTGTGATGGCAAAATCTCCTGCTTCCCCCAAACAACAACAGGGAACAAGGACAAAACAAAAAGAAAACCTGGAGTCTAAATCCAGTCAAATCTCCCCTCAATCTCTGGCGGTGGCACCTCTGTTGACAGAAGTTACTGAAAGGCTCTGGTGGGTGGAACTTGGGATCAGCACAAGTTGTTGAAGCCTCAGGGCCAACCTCTCCCTTGGCCGGCTGGCCCCAGCTGGTGTCCGCACTGTGGTTTCCCAGCGCTGGTGTGCTGCACGAGGGAGGAGATGGATCTGCCGAGCACCAAAGAACGGCAGCCCCAAATGGCTCCGGCTCCGCGCTGTGGACAGGTATTTGTGGAATCTGCCTTGAAGCAGTTCAGGATTTCAAAGTGCAGCTTCTCAGGTTGCTACACAGAGACCTGCCTGAAGCGACCTCCTCGGGAGCCCAGAGAGACAAAAACGGCTTGTGCCTTGTGCCATCGCAGCTTCCCCACGAGAATGGAAGAGAAAGGCAAGAGGGCTCCTGCCTGAGCAACTCCGACCTTAAGAAAGGACCAGGGGTCTCCCAACCTCCACGATTCCCTTCCCAGCTGCTGGGTCTTAAAGAGACAGTAACAATTTCTGGCATATGACATAGCACAAATAGATATGGATTTGAGTTACCCAGGACAGTTCCAAATTTGATAAAGAATTCATTGCATTCAGCAGTTCAAGCACAGAGCTTAGTGATCTCCAAGGGTTTATCACACTTCTACCCTTATACTATTTTTTTATTCCAAACGCACTATTTTATGAAACTCTTAGACAGTTATTACACACATTATATTACCTTATGTTCAGTCTTCCAGAAATGCAAACAAGCCTTAGGTTATGCTGTATATTTAACTTCAACTAGGCATACTTCCTCCTCCTTTTTTTTTTTGTCTGATGCTATTGTCTTTGGTTTTCTTTCCCTGGAATATTATTATTTTTAATTAAAAGAAATAGTTTCAATGTATTCTTTCTCTAATAATGCAGACTATCTAAAGAATGCTAGAGTAGTTCTTTTTATTCACTTCCTTCTAAAACTTCCATTGTAATTGGAACATGCCTTGAACCACTTCTGAAGTTCCTGTCCAGTGCTTTCCCCTTTGAATATTTTGCACTATTTCTTTCATTCTTTCCTTCCTCAAGTGCTATCAGGTAGACTTTTCAAGTGAGAGGTTGCTGTAGATAAAATGTTGTGGTGTCTCTCAAGGGAGGAGTGCGTGTTACCTTGATGGTTCTGCCCTTGTGCTGGAGCACACCGGCAACATCAGCAAGTACCCAAGGGATCTCCTGTGGTGGGATGTGTCATGGAGCTGAGACCAGGCTGAAGGCTTTTCCCCTCACTAACACACACATATAGTATCAAAATTCTGCTGGTATAGATTATTTGGGTTGACACAATCCCCATATTTTTCTTCACGGAAAGGGACATGCTACAAGGCACCACAGACAATATACTGATACAGCCTGCATCAGTCAGCCAGACAGATACTCTAAGAGATTTCATTGGGCTTTACTCATGTCCACCCTTCCATTTCTTGGCAATATCATTAACTCAGTAATAACACGTAAGTTCCATGTCAGCATCTCTTGGCACATTGATCACTGTTTCCAACAACCCATTCCCGGCAGGTAAGTGCTTTGCAAACCCCTGTGCTCCAGTTCAATGTCATCACCTATGGTTTCATGTCTATGGGAAGACCTCGGTGATACTGAAAAGATATTTGGGCCATCTAGAAACTGTTGCATTTGGTTTGATGCACTTTTTGCTTGGATTGCAGATAATATTTGCAGGCTTCTGCCCTTCTGTACTGGAATAAATTTCTGCCTTTTTCATAAGTATGAACTATTTTATCCAAGGCCTGCACAGTTTTCATCTCCCTATGCAAAACACACAAAGGTAACAGAGTAGTTCTAAAATGTTCCAGAATTCATTTACAGAGTGATATAAAACTGTGAAGTTCAGAAGCGGTATCTGAATTGGATCAAACACAGGCCTGTTTTTGGAGACATAACTCATGCTCTTTCCAAAGCATAAGTTGTTGCTTGCGTTGCTGAGTTGAAAAGAAAAATTAGGTAAGCTTGGTGTTTACAAAACTTTCCCATGGGATTTTGTGCTTGTCTAAAGCTGAATTTGAGGTAAAACTCAGAAACCTTGGCTAGGTAAGGATCATAAGCCTGAAATAATTGCTGATTGTAACTTGCTGAAAATGCCAAGGTCAGAGATTTTTGAAGTTACCAGCAGCATTCAATTACATTATAATTCCATGTGACTGAAAGTTTTGTCTAAAAGTTTCCTGAGATTTCTGAAGAAATATCATAACATTAAGGACTCTGATAATATCATATAATTTTGAAGAAATCTGCATACTAGTGGTGCTTCTTCATTAACACATGGAATGTTTTGTCCCCACACACACAAGGTAAGCTACTAAAAAAAAAGGGAGGCTTCCATAGTGAGCTACCAATTGAAGAGACCACTCACTTTGACAGAGGGCCTGACAGAATGCTACCCAGCAGTAACTCAACTCTGGAAAACCTCCTTGTTTATGCTGTGGACATTTGCAAGCATTTCATGATGCTAACCAAAACTTCGTGGCCTCAGAGGCAGACAAGCACCACTCCCAGTTTTGAGACAGGTTCCTAGTCCAGTCCTGACCAACAGTGATCCAACCAAGAGCTGCTTGAGGCTCATTGTGCTCTTCCCTGCACAGGCAAGGCAATGTTGGCTACATCTCTCTGCTCTCCTGCTTTGCTGCTGCAGCTCAGACTGCATCCACTCTCAAGTGTTTCTTCCCCACTCCCTCAGATGCTGAGTCTCTGCCCAGCTTTTTGACATGTGGGTTTTCAGCCCAACCAACTGCATCTTTACTCACTCTAAACATCCTGGCCCTTTGTGACACACTCTGCAAATTCAAGAAGTCACTGCATGCAAATACGTCAGTGGCATTGCAGTTCCTTCCCTACAAAGCAGCGAAACCACAGTTTCCTTCCTACTGGCTCTGAAAGCTGCTCCATCTGCTTTGCTAGGTCCCCTGTTCTACCTCTCAGGTAGGCTTCACCTCTCAATTTTTTGGATGAAAATCATAATTATTTCTTCCCATCTTCTTAACACATGCACAGAACAACTAATGGTTAAACTATTTGTAACCTGTTTGAAGGTTCATGTGCCATTGCACCTAAATTAAGTCTAAATTAAGCACTCTTAGTTGTCTGCAGGAGAAGCCAGATAATATTTTCTAACTTTCTTGTGGCTTTTGTTTGGCTCCATCTTTCAGAAGTGAGGAAGCAAATGCACGTTCCTGCCAAGGTTTCCTGAGCTTTAAGAAGGACCCCCAGTACCCCAACTGAATCTGTTTAGTATTAAGTGTCATCTTTCACTGTTAACACCTTCAGCCTCTCTTGAAAGTATTTGCATGTAAAATCAGTTAACTGCACTGACAGTGCAGTTACACTGGTTGCTTTTCCGGAGGGGAAAAAAGTCATTCTAAAAAGGCTTTAAATGCAGTCACTCTACACAAAAGTAGGGGCACTAGACCTTGTAGCTGTCCAGTAAAAGTAAATAATGCAGTAGTTTTAATGACAAGTAGAAGGTAAATATCCCTGTCAAAGCCATCCCTATCTCTAAAGGGATGTCTCTGGCTACAAAAATTCAACTTTTGTGACCTCTTACTTCTGCCTTTTTTGTAGGCAAGCAGCTGGTTCCAATTACCCTGCAGGAATGCTGTCCCTGGGATGGTGCAGAAGTGAACGTGCCATATGAAACCTTCAGCCTTGATGAAGAAGGGAAAGGAGTGTCCTGCAAAGATCATTGAATAATGATGACTAATGACCCATTTCCTATGTACCTGATCTATCCGGAGACATTATCTGATCAACTTATGTTTTCTCAGCTTCTCTTCTAAAACAGATGTGTTTCAGAGCACAGAAGCCACTGGACTGACTCAGGGAGGATGTATGCTACACTGTTTTTTCTTCTAAAATCTGTATTAAAAGTAGCAACAAAATACAGTTTTCCCCACTTCAGAAATGACTGTCTAGAGGCGAAAAACTAATCCCCTCTCTTTCTGTATCCCGTCCCAGGCATTAAGAGTCCTGTAACTTTGTTGACATTGCCACAGACACAAAATGTCTTTAATTATGGAAATGGAATGATTAAATCGATTTCTACGCATATTTAGCTTCTAATCTGTTGTTTCTGCTTCAGACATACAGAAAAAGCTTGCGTGCCTGTCACCTGCTCTGGTTTTTGGTCAGTACTGGACCTGTTGGTCTAATAAAAGGTGCCATCCCTCCCAGTAAACCTTGCATTGTTAATCATCAGTAAAGTCACACTGAGGTAACACATACTTAACAGCAGCAGCTCCAAACACACACACAATTATGTGAAAGAGAGCTGACCAGTGGGACATGCCACACGTGTTTAATATATGTGGGAATGTATTGAACAGTGAGAAGGAAGAATGTTAATTTTCTTTTGCGTTACTTATGAAAATAAAGAGCTTTCAGACAGAAGTTGCATTATGAATGGCTAGCTTGAATTTATCATTGGAGAGGGAGGCTCAGAAGAGGATAAGAGAATAATTTTTCAAATGTGAACGAGTTAGAAAATTCTGTTAAACATTGTTTGAAAAATGGAAAAAAATGTAATGGCTATTTTATGTCTACATGTTTATTTTTCCTCTATTATTTCTCATGTTTGAAACAGGTAGTTTTCAGAACAGAAGTATATATACAAATTTGAATTATCTGCAGGCACAAGAACTGTTAAGTAACACAGGAGAAAAAAATAGCAGAATAATTTGTAAGGTAAGAAAATTAGGAAAAAGGGAGGATTTTTTGCAGATGGTAAATATGCTTAGAGATGGTAAATCAGCTAAAGAACATCTGAGAAATCCTTTTTTCTGTTTTCACAAACGTTGATATTTTCCCCCTGGAAGATCCAGATGTCTTGTGAGGCTCCTGACAGCCTTCCCAGATCATGGATCAGTTGGGCTCTGCAAACACACCCACATCCCACTCTCCCTTGTAAGGGACTTGAGCAGGAGATCACAGGTCACATATGAGCTTAATAATGGACAGGAATATTTTACACACCATCATTTTTCTGCAGTTTCAGGAAACCTGGCTTAGAAAGTCATGCTAAATCTCTCCAAAGACAGTTTTTCTGTTTTTGTGACTGTCTTACTACTAAGAGAAGTGTAATCTAGACATGGGCCAGAGTCCTAAATGTACACTGGCTCTAGGAGAGGTACCCAGTTCAACAAGTTGGTTTCAGTGGGTTTCTCAGTGGTTACCATGGATGGTCCTATAAAAGAACTTAAGGGGAACTGACCACTTCATTGGACAGCTTGATTTCTATTTTGAGCTATGGCATTTTGTCAGCTGCCCAAGAATTTACGCAATGTGAGACAAATGCTGTCAGATCCAAGTAACTGATGATCAACCTTTCTCTGGACTAGTTTTGGGAGACCCTAAAGCTCATAACCATTTTCAGAATAATCCTCTGGGGACCAGAGGACAAACTTCAGACAAAACCATTTCCTCCAGTCTTATCCTAAAAGGGCTGCATTTTTTCTGGAGCGGCTGTCCCTGGTCAGTGTTTTAACACAAGAGGATGGCTGCAGTTTCCAGCCAGTGTTGCCTGCATGATGTCCAGATTCACAGCAGTAATGAAGAGTTATTTTCTTTCAGACCCTGTACACTGTAAATCTCAAAATACTAAGCCATCACTGTCTGATCCTGCTCCTGTTCGTAATAGTAGAACTTTCACTGCTGTTCATGGTGACAGCAAAATCTGCTTGGAAATGTGCATATTTCAGATACACATAAAGGATTTATTCCTAAGTTGGAGTGAGAGGTACTTTTAGAATAGCATAGAGGTACAGACACTTTCAGAGGGGCACAGAGCTCAGTACCTCAGACAGCACATTCACAAACAACCAAAATGAGGAGTGAAACAAACAAGTACATCTTACGCTTTCTATGTGTAAAGCATTTCCTCTTCCTAGTAGCAGGTTTGACCATCTTCCCATGGACAACAGTAGCATATTTGCTATTATTGCAAGATGAAATAGCATTACACATTTGTGTGTGCGTATTTGTGTATATGTGTGTACATGTGTGTAGTCAGGCTTTTTCTCTGAGCAACAGCAACAAAAAGGTGTATAAGACAGGAAGACATTGAGACACAGGTTTTCTGCCTTGTTGAGGTATTTTAGCTATGTTCATGAGACTGCTTTAGTCTCATGTGAGGATTTTTTCACCAAAAAACTATTGCTGTATTTTAGTTACAGATCACAGGAACTACAAGGCAACATGCAAAACCACTCCCAAGAAAGCTCATGCCCCGTATGGAACCCTTTCAATATGTGTTGGGGTCAGCAGTTGTGCTTAATATCCATGAGGTATTCCACAGTGATGTTTAAGATCATATGTATATTCATGTGCAGAAGTTAATTCTGTTATCAGATTTCTAAGAAATACATGAAGACTTCCTCCAGGCTCCTCCATTGTCAGAAGACAAGTTACTGTCTATCGTTTGACAGCATGGGAAGATGGCCCTTGTCATAGGTACTGGAAATAAGGAAAATATTCTCTTGAAAGAAGGAGTGGCTGCAGGATGGTCCGTCCAACCAGAGGAGTCTTTAAATGTTTTCAGTAATGAATACCGGCTATCCAAAGCTCAGTGTTGCAAAGCAGAAATTAAGTAGCAGCAGCAAGGACTGTGTGATCCTCCCGTGGTTGCACACAACTGCGGCAGAGCCAGAGGAGCAGCCTGACAAATGAGGACAAATCAGGGATATTGCAGGCACGCTGTGGCATTGCCTAGCTGCTTGCTCCTCCCTCCAAAATCACAGAATTGTAGAAGCGCTTGGATTAGAAGGGACCTTGAAGATCATGTAGTTCCCACCCGCCTTGACATGGACAGGGACATGTTCCACTGGATCAGGTTGCTCAGAGTCCCATCCAACCTGTTCTTGAACACTTCAGGGGATCTACAACTTCTCTGGGCAACCTGTACCAGTGCCTCAACCCCCTCAGGGTAAAGAATTTCTTCTTGATATCTCATCTAAACCCACTCTCTCTCAGTTTAAAGCCATCACCTGTTATTCTATCATTACATGCCCTTGCCAAAAGTTCCTTTCCAGCTCTCTTGTAGGCCCTATTTCAATACTGGAAGGCGCTACACAGTCTCTCTGAAACCTTCTCCTCTCCAGGCTGAACAACCTCAATGCTTTCAGCCTGTCTTCATAGGAGAGATGCTCCAGCCGTCATCTTTATGACACTCCTCTAGACCCAGTCCAACAGGTCCATGTCCTTGCTGTGCAGGGACCCCAGAGCTGGATGCAGTGTTCCAGGTGGGTCTCACCAGAGAGGAGCAGAGGGGCAGAATCCCCTCCCTCTCCCTGCTGGCCACGCTGCTCTGGATGCAGCCCAGGACACACTTAGCTTTCTGGGCTGTGAGTGCACATGGCTGGGTCATGTTGAATGTTTCATTCAGCAACATCCCTGAGTCCTTCAAGCTGCTCTCAGTCCAGGGAGAACTAGAAGTAGAGGTAGGCTCAGCCCTGTCAGGCTTTTCCACCTAGACTTTTGCCTAGCAAAGGAAAGCTATAAAATAATAATAATAATAATAATAATAATAATGATAATGATAATAAGTGAGAACATTAAATGTCTTGTATTATCCCTCTAGCCCCAGCCATCAAATAATACAGGAATTTTAGAGATACTGCTAAAAACACTGACTCTAGTTTATTCCTGGTGTAACTTTAGCACAAGCAACAAAAGCAGAGCTGCAGTAGCTGAATTACGTCCAAACGCCAGAGCTAATAATGTATACATAGATTTCTCAGTTGGAGCTCATGTCCCTACCTTCTAAAAGAACTAAGATATGTTGTGGTAACACAGACCTTTCCCACGGGAACTTTTCTTCCTTCTGTGTTTTGTAAATAGAGATAAAAGCTTGGATGTTATTGAAAACTGTCTCTGGAAAGATGGACATTCTACCTGGCCTATCGGCCTAGGGGGAGGTTATGAATTGACCCAATCCGGATGACCTTTGGAAGTCTATATAAGTTTTAGAATTAAATAATAAATTCAGATTTCTGCCTCACCCGAACTCGTCTGGTTCTTTTGCTCTGCCAGTGGTTCAACAGCGACAATATGTCACAGGTAGAGTTGAGGCCTAAATCAGTAATGCTAATTAAAATGGCACTTGAAGAAGACTATTACTTCACTGTGCAGGCTGAAATGCCTGCTCAGCAACAGCTTCACCTCGCTGGGAGGAACACTCACCCATGCTCCTCTGGGAGGAGTGAAACTAAATTGATGGTGCTTTTTCGTCTGTTTATTTGATAATGCCAATGCAGGTTTTCATATGCCCACTTTGGAGCCAAGCAAGACCTTCAGTTCTCCTACAGCTCAATCTCTCATCAAAATTATGTAAAACATCTTCTCAAATGTCAGATTAATTCTGCCTGTGGTTGTGATCTGGCCCAGTTCATGTGAAACAACCAGTTCTGGCTCTCCAGAACATGCTCATGGTGCAGACCTTGTCAGTTTGTTCCCTCGCTGGCCCCAGCAGCTAGAGTGCAGCTCCACAGAAAGGAAGGATAAATCAGAGAGAGAAACTGGAGACCTCACTGTTTTCTATTTGGTATTCCTTTTCCATTTGTGCTGCAGAAGAGAAAACAGTTGGGCAGAAAACAGGAGATGCAATTCAACAGGCACACATCTGACAATCCTAAGGTTCTGGACTGCTCTTCTTAAAAGCAATTTTGTGGAGTTATTCACAGTCAGCACAGAGACTGTACATAACCATTCAGAGTAAAGCAGGCTGAGAATTTTACTGCTTGCTCTTACTTTACCTTGGGTGAGAAAAACAGCACTGGTCCTGCTCAGACCTAATGCTCCCACCATACTTCTAGTCTTACAGTCTTGGTGCAGGATGACAGTAATCCTAAGGGGAAAGCAAAAGCTGGGGTTTTTTTTTAAGCTCTTCTATTTGGTTAACACATCATTTCCCCACAAATTCTAGTGAAAACTAGATCTATACACAGGGATGGCAATGCTGCCCCTGTTTTGAAGGTGTTCCTCTACCCCAAAGTAAAATGTCCCAGTTGTGGCTCAGAGCAACCTCTGACATGTCTCACTTCTCTCCTTCTGCCCTGCATGAGGCACTTTCCTACTTTGCCAGCAGTGCTCACAGCTGAATTGCCTGGATTTGCCCATTTATCAGGGTAAATCCCCTGTTGTCAGGGGCTTGTGGCATAAACTTTTTCTTTTTAACAGAAATATTCTAACAACATCCTTTTTTGCAAGCTCTCATTCCCTGACATCCCTTTAAGATTATCCTTCCTCAGAGAATATATAATTCCATAACCCTTCTTACCCCACTGAACCTGACATGTTTTTCCCAAAAGCCAGCCACACCCCTGAGCTCAGGAAGGATGTGCAGTTCATGGAAAGGAAGAGGTGCTGTGTGTCCTGAGAGTGAAGTCCTGGGTGAATGTCAGCAGTGGCCAGTTTGACATCTGATTTGAACAAATGCTTAGCCACTCTCTTATCCCTGGGCTCAGTTCATGTTCAGCTCAGAAGATGATTTTGCTGCACAAAACCCATATTCTGTATAAAATAGAGTTGTCTTTCCACATGCAGCTTAGAAAAGAATTAAACATAGTAAGAAACTTTGGCTTATGTTGTAAATTAAATGTCACAGTGAAGCACAGTACTTCAGTATTTCACAGAAGTGTCACAGGATACTAACTTCATCTTTATTTCTTGGGACTACAGGTTTTTGGAATGGGGGGGGTGTTAAGTTTTTTTTTCCCTTTCCACCCTTTTCTCCCCATTTTTTTTGTTGTTGTTAATTTTGTCATGGATGGAGCTTTAAAAACTCTATTGTGATGGCAGGAAAATCCTGGTTTTGGCAAGCCCAATGGTTTGACAGGGCAACACACACGTGACCCAATTTTACAGACAGCTTTGTGTCTCTTGTTTAATGACTTGCAAATGAGTGCACATGAAGAAAAACAGAAGCCAGTGGAGTATGAGTAATCCAGCCGGGAATGCGCTTTGTTACGGGGATGCAGAGAATGCCTGCTCACAGCATGCATCACCCATGGCAGCAGCCAGCAGTGAGGGACTCCCCCCGCCGAGGGAGGACGCAAGCTGGTTGTCACATGGGGCCCAGTGGTGGACTTACTGGTTTTGTTGGACAGGAATGAGAGCAAGGATCACAAGGGCTGAACGCTCTGGTACTGCCAGGTTCTGCCCCTCCCTCTCATCTCCTGCACATCTTCTTCAGATGCATCTTATGGGATTGGATTTTTGAATTGTTTTTTTCCCCTCTTGAGGACTTCAAGTTGCTTTTTCTGCCCTTGAGGATTTAGAAGCCTTTTTCAGAGTTTACTGAAACAGTAATGGCATTTCACCTATTCTGGTTCTCCTGTATCCATCCTGAAGCTTAGGAGTTGTCTCGGTGCTGTGGAGGCTAACCTTCATATTAGAGTTAAGATTCAGTCTGTGATAAATTGGAGTTCTGGTTAGTGTTGGATAAAACAGATGAATTTGAGATGGACTTTTGTACATAGTTAGTTTCTCCAAGTTCCCAGGTTTCATGTCTAAATGTAGGCTGAGAGATATGTCCTTCCTACTAGAAATCCCAAAATTTTGTTACCTGTTCAGTACACCACCTGCCTTATAAAAAACCCCAATGTTTGTAGAACACGTGTACGTATAAATTTTTGAACTTCTTGTTTCTAGATATTGTTAGACTGTGGAAGAAATAACAAAAGCCTTAGAATAGTATTCTTTTTTTTCGGAAGACAATGTAGTGCAAAAAAAATACTAATAATATCCTGGGGGCTGTTTCCAACAAGAGTGCATGCAATAGTTTAACCTTGCAGTCCTCTTAAGCTTTGAGACCCAGATAGGGGCTAATGTTTCCATAAAGCATGAAGATGTTGAAGAAGGAAATCTGTGACTGATTACAACATGAGTCTCAGTTCTAAACTTGTCACTCGTTGGCAAAGCTTGGGTCTCTAGCCAGCATTCACTTTCAAGTACATGACTGAAAAGGAGAAATGGGATGCACAGTGGGGTGTTTTTCCCTGCATTTGTTTTAAATCCTTTTTACATGGAGAATTTTTTGTTTATATTAATTTAACTCTGATTTTTAGAATGTTGTACTGCTTATTCAAAGGCTCTGGCAACGAAAATGCCGTAAGTGCTCTGCAATGAAAATTTGAGGATGGATGTCCAAGAGGCTCTTTGTGGTATTTTAAGCTTGAGATTCTCAACTGTCTTGAGACTAAATCTGTATCTAGGGGTATTGTGAGAGTCATGCACTGGTTTAAGACTGTGATAAACAAAAATCCCAAGTGTCATCAGCATCACACCTAAAGGCTGTTTAATTAAGTTCTTTCAGCACTTGTCTTTCAGTATTTTTGCTGAATTATATATGCATATATATATTTATTTATTTATATTTACTTAAATTAATGCTGGGCTAGCTAATTTACAGCTAGGATCAGAAATCAAAGTAAAATGCTAAACTGAAATTAGAAGCAGAGAATATATAATTAGGCAGAATTAAGGAATAGTGCAAGAGCTGGTCCCCTTACTACTTTTAATCCATGAATATTTGGGGACCAAGAGACTCATTTAGCAGCTGGGTTGTGGTGAAGTCTATATGGTTACGGGCAAGAGTGGAGACAACCACCAAGTACACACACTGCAGTCTACTACCTAGATGAGATCATGGTGCATGATCAGCTCTCTGGATTCCCAAGAGCCTCCAGGCACAGCAGTCCACAGCTAAAATCAGGATTAGGTGGGGCTTACATTCAGGGTCAAGAGAGATGCATAAGTGGGTTCAGCACAGATGCCATCCTACCCTGCTGTTAACTTCTAATGTGGATTTCCTTATTGCATTTAGGCCAGATGCTTGTAGGGGTAACTTGGTTATATTTAAGACCCATGGCTAGCAGCAGAGTCCAGACTTGAAGAGTGCACTGGTCAAGAGTATATTGAGGACAGCCAGGCTAAAAGCACAGCTGGTCCCAGCATTCAACACCAGGTTGGTTTTAGTCATTGGAGTAACTGGATGAAACTGACTGAAACTAGATTTAAAATATGGCCAGATCTTGGACTGGAATAAACTGAAACTCTGGAGAAGCCATAGGAGGAGCTATCACACAGCTTTAGGAGGGCAGAGGCCTACCTCAAAGCATGCTTTGGGCTGCAGTTGATCATGATCTCAGACTCATCCCCTCCTGGGAAGGCAGTGACTCCAGCACAATTCCCTTTCCCATCTCCCTGAAGTGTGCTCCTCAGCAGGATCATCCCTGCCAGATCATCACTAGCACTAAGAAAGAGCTGGGAAGAGCCATGGGACTACTGGAATGGTGATGGGTACTCAGGCTGACGCTTGAGAGTAGGCGAATGCAACAAGAAGTAAACATTAGCTCAGGGTCAAACACTGTCCATAGGCTGCTTGATTTTGTCTCTTTGTATTTTCTGATTTTGATTTATTTTCGTCATCCTTTACCATCTCACTTGTCCAAGCAGAGTATCACCAATAATCTAGGACAAAGCCTCACCCACACCACACAAAAATATGCAGCAAGCCACACAAGGTCCTAACTTAGGCTACTGTACTATTCTTAGACTTTTCTTTTTCTTCCATGTTTTTCTCCCACCCTGAACTTCAACCTTAATCACAGCCCTTGTTTTAGCTACAGTTTTAGATTTAGTCTGGTGACCTCTGTGAAACCCAAACCTCAACATCATCCTGTGTTGAGGATTTTTAGAAACTGTAACTCTGGTTCAGTGACATTAAAGCAGAACCTAACACTTCCTCGATGGTTTCTTCCTTCAAATACCACAACACTGCTAACTCCAACACTAGCAATACTCTAAATGTGAATCTTACATCTTTGGTATGCATGAACGTCAGATGAAAGTACATTGGGCATAATGGTAATACTGACATTCAACATATTTACTGACCCAATTTAAATTCTTTCCTCTAGCAAATTATCTACCTAAGCCAACACCTGACAGTCGTCTCAATGTAAGCCATACAACACACATGAAATCCAGAATTAAAAGCAATTGCGGGACCAAGTGGACTAGTATTAGTCCTAAACAAGATTTTCTGGCAGTTTTAAATGCCTTTTTTGCTTTAACTTTTTAGTGTTCCTATCTTGACAGATAATATTGTAAGATATTATCTGTAAGACAATACTGTTTATGTTACCATGTAAAACACTTATGCAAACCATGATACTCTTGGTGGGTGCTTCCTGGCAGTACAGGAACTTGCACAAAGGTAAAGAGGATAGTGAATGCTGAGGCATCCTATTCTCACAGGTAAAACAAAAGGAATGCTCTGCTGTGCATCAGGAAGGCCTTCTGGAAGGAAACGCAGAATCATAAATTGCCCTTAGGTGGATACCACCAGACAGGGAAATCTGGAGAGGTCCAGATTTCTGGCTTGCTGGTCATAGCCAACTGCTCCCTGGGAACCCATGACTCTGAAAACAAAGAGTTAGGCATATGACCTTAACATGACTAAACAGGCCACAACTCAAAAGGATTGGAAGTACACCGGAAGCGTGTTATGTCTACGATGCATGTGACAACTTAAAATGACAAAAAATGAGGTGTTACGTATCATTTTAAACTTATCATAAGATAAAAAAAGCATTCTCTTCTCAAATTTTAAATAAAACACCCAAAGAAGAATATGGCATTGAACTTTATTAATTGATCTTTACAGCCCCTGGCAAGAGAAACATGGGAAATAGCTTAAAATTAAAGGGGATCAGAAGGATTCACTTTGGAACAATTGTTCCAGTAAAACATTTCATTTCCCTAAAGTGCTAAAATACTTTGATTGATCCCATCCAGCTACCTGCAGTACCCACCTAACGCTTTTGTTAATTTCACATGGAGAAAAAGTGAATAAATGCTTGTGATAGATGTTAAATAAAGGTGGTCTTCCAGAGTTTCACATCAGAGAGATGATGTAGAGCAGTCACAGGAAATCTCTTTCAAACGCTCTTTCCCCAAGGACAGAAGAAAAATTGCTTCCTTTTCCTATGCCCTTGTCATCCAGAGGTCAGGGAGAAAGTCTAATGAAAGGAAAGCACCCCTGGTTTACTTGCACTTAGCTTGGTCATGTTTGGATTTGGGCTATGCAGTATGTCTTCTCCAAGGTCAGTGCTAGAAAGTTCTCAGCATTGTCTGGACTATAACACAAGCTTTTGCTTGGACAGACGTCTCATTGTGAAGAGTAATTTACAGAATATTTATACAGTTTCACTTACTTCATCAGTGAGCTACAGTTCACTGACTGTTTTAACCACAGTGGAAAGGTTGTAGTATTGCCTTAGGGCTGCTAAAAAATGTAATGGTTGAATGGCAGCATTGCTCAAAGGAAGAGTTTCAATCATGACTGATTTTTTTTTTTCCCATTCTTTTCTGTTTGGGGGTTCTCTTGTAAATCAAGTTCAAGGGAAAAGGACTGTTTGGATTTTACTTTTTGAAAAGATAAGATGAAACTGAAATGAGAAATTACCAAATCTATAGTGTTTTGAGAAGTGATACATAGGAAATTTCATTCTTGATCAGAATGAAGGATTTCCTGTTGTGAGCCTCTACACAGGCTTTTTTGGTAGAGTGAAACAAAATGTACCTTGGTTCATTCTTTAAGGAAGAGTAGGTCTTGTCTGTCTGCTTGAGATGAAAATAACATCTATCAGTGTAAGAGTCCTCTCCTATTGCTATAGCATGTGGGAAAATCTGCCTCCATTCTGTAAAGAAAGGCTATTGCTGTCCACGGGTTTCTGTGAAATGGAGATTCAGGTTTCTGTGCAGCCCTGGAGAAAGCACCTCACATGTTCTGCACATGTTCAGCAGACACCTTCCCTCTGGGCTGGCAGTGGGTCTGCTGCAAGCATGACCTTTAGTTTCATATCCATCAAGTCAGTGTTAGTGTCCAGCTCCAAAGGGCTTCAATGGCAGAGAACAGATGCACCTCTGTGTTTTTGGACTTCATTCTTTCTCTCAAAGTCTAACCTGTTCTTTGGGAATTTTTTTCCTTCTCCTCCTGGTCACATCAACAGGGTGACATCACTGCACCCACTCAACCCTTTCAGAGAGATGAAGACAGAAGGCAAGATTGCTCTGAGGCACAGTGCTTCCTTTGTACACCTCAGTGCACTGGCTCCTGAGTAACAGCCCTGCTGGTTCTAGTTCAGCTGATCAGACATCCCAGACCTATTTGTAAAAGTCAAATCTGGATGACGACTGGATTTTAAATAATTCTGCTGTTTGGGTGAATTGTGATATAAAATATTTATTCAAGCCTTATTTATCTTCTTCTGTGATGTGTTTATACACATGTACTCCAAGAAGTTTCAGATGCCCAATAACACAAAAGGCTTATTTCAAAAGCTTCTGGATTTTCCTTCCTCCTTCCTTGTAACATTGTGCTATTTGATGCAGCCAATAAATGCGCCAGCACTACAAAAATACACAGTTCTTCCAGTTTTGAAAGGAAATGTATTCATTGACATTTTAGAGATATACACATAGAGACAGCACATTTTCTAAAAGAAACATCCAGCAAACTTATATATTGCTGTCATTTCAGTTAAGTACTTTATGAGTCAGACATCTGGTCCTTGCTGGGTGCCTCTGCATAAGCTCTTTGTCCAGGGGTAAGAAACGGTCCCAAGGCTGCTTGCAAAGACTGTGCAGAGAAAGCCTTGTCTTCTTCATCTGGCATGAGAAATGCTTGCGCGAGCTGAGGTTCTGTTCCTTTACGTTGTACAACACAACCCATAGGAGGTTTCTCTGAGATAATCCATACATACCGTTCTTGTTTAGATTACTACCCTCTCCAAATAATATCATACAAAAAGAGAACAGAAAAAACCTACTGGTAAGGGTTTCATTCAGGAATGGAAACTTTTTTCAAATGATCCCCAGAGTGGATTTCATGTGAGTGACCTTTCTGTGTTTTCAAGACAGAAACTAACAATGATAAGGACAACAGACGTACCCCTCCAAATTCACTGAAAGAACTGTTTTGATTCAAAACACTTAGGCTGCATTTATAAACCACTTACTGGGGCCTGATTTCCGTTGCTTTGATGTCAATCTGCTTAGTTTGAAACTCAATGTAAATCAAGTCCTCCTTCAACCCCAGGAAACATGGGGAAGGTGCCAACAGTGGGAAGTTCTTTGTGGGCTTGTTAGGAAGAGCGACTGCTAGATCAGGATGTGTAGAGAACTGGCCTTTGCAGCTCTGGGTGTCTGGATATGGTACTGACAAGAGAGTCTCAGGATACATTTTTCAGTATCTGAACTCAAGAGTCCCAGACGAAAGCTGAGACACCAAAACGTGACTTTGAGAAAACTCTAGTATCTCGGGAACTGCACTTTACTTTTCTCAACAAAGAAGGAAAATCCTAACTCCAGCCCAATCTTATCCACCCCTATGCATCCTCCTCACTTGTATAACCAAATTTTTTTAATGCCTGTCAAAAATGATGCTTTCACTGCCCCCTGGTGAGGTGCCTTCCCTGGGATGACAGCAGTGCCGAGGTTGATGGCTCCTTTCTGTCCTCTGCCAGATCAAGTATCTGCCCTCATGGAAGCTTTAGCTGTAGCCTTGTTATTCTAAATGGCCTTTAGCACCCAGAGCACTGTGACAGCTGAACTAAGCACCACGATGCTCTTGTCTGGGCTACAGGTGTTTCACTGGAGATTTGTGCATAGAGAAGGAACATGTTTACCTTGGAAAATTGCAACAAGCATGCTGACTGAATCATCCCATGGGATGTGAAACACAGAAGGAAAAGGGACCAACTGAGTGACACAAGTTTAAGAGAAGCAAGTGCATAGGGACAGACCTCCAAATTTTGGATAGAGAAGAGGTGGAAGTGAACACTAAACACACTGAAAGATGGTTAGACACCTTAGCTACGTGTTGGCCTGGACTAACTCCTTCATGAATATTTAATATCATCCTGGATTGATCACTTGGAGGGGAAATTCATCCAGAGTGGAGAGAAATCTGAACATTCCCACTACTGAGGATGTCACCTAAGTGTAGAAAACTCATGGTGTTTTAGGAAGCTTGGTTTCATAACAAAACAAAAAATCCCCTAATCTCAGTAAGAAAACAAGGGTGTGCGATCAGCAGTCCTTGAGAATATTCTGTCTAAGCAACATGACAAGCAGAAGCACTGGCAAGCAGGCCATACCTACCCAGATCATCTGATGTGCAGTCAACCTGAGGGGAGACCCTTTGTTTCTCCCACGCAGTATTCCATGTATCGTATGGGAGGTTATGGTGCTCTTTTCCCAAGTACACGTGTTTAAGCTGGGATACATACTTGTTGTCATGACAATATCATCATGTCATTAGAAGATCTTCAGCAAAAAGCCCCTCTGGTGTCTGTACATAAGAATGGAGATGAAAGCCAAAGTAGTAATTTTGTTGTTTCTGTTTGCTTGAATGCATTCTTGTTGATTATGCCTTCCATGGGGCATAAATCCTTTGTGTCTCCACATCCGCAGAGGCAAAACCAAAGCTAACTAAGTCACATTTTTTGTTATTAGTCTCTTTCTGTTGGCATGGAAGTACTTAAAATTTTACCTCTTAATGACCATGCTCAGACCCTAAGCCCCTGACCATAATGTTTGCCAGGTTTGTTCTTACTGTGGGAGCTCAAGATCATCCATCACATTGCAGCAATTTCCACTCCATCCACAAACCTGATCAAAAGCCCAGGGAAGTGACCACAGCTGTGACCCCATGCTCTTAAATATGAATTATGGTCTTTGTTGGCCAAGAGGTCACCACAGATTTTCAGTACATACCCAATGGCAGATAATTGTCTTTCAGCATGCTGAAAACATTTTATGAGTAGACACAACAACCAGAAATGGATTTCTCTGTAAACTGCACCACTTTGCTCTTCACCTATCCTCTTCACAAGCTTGTGTGCTTGGGTGTACAAAGGACATTTCCATTCCAGACCATTAGGTGACTTGTGACTATGTTTGGTGCAGACATTAAGGAAATGAAAGCTTTTACAAGCATTACATTATGTTGCTTTAATATTTGCAAATGTTCTTGTGTCAATAACAGACACTGTAACCATGGCAGTTATTTATTAACTATAGACGAATATATTAACTATTCTGTGTAAAAACTTCAGCCTACAAACCAGTTTGTTATAGTTAATAAAAGTTAACTTTGGACCAATATATGAACAATATATAAAAATTGTCTATTATATATACATTTCTGTTTAGTCAGGTATACTGGACAGACAACACCTTAACAAGTTTGGGATTCAGGTATACTGGACAGACAACACCTTAATAAGTTTGGGATTTAAATTCTCTAAAATCTCTCACAAGCTACAGCATTTAACATTGTCCTCTAGCAAAAGCTAGCAAAATGAAAAATTAATACAGAATATCTCTAACCACAACTAAACAAACCCCTGCATGTATTATAAATTTAATAGATATTAAATAGATATTGTAGAGATATGATGACCCTCTCCAGCACTCCTGCACAAACTGTACCTCCAGTAAAAAGCCAATTCAAAGCTTGTAGCTTATCCAGGTGCAATCTCCTTAAACCAGATGTGGGCTCCAACTAAATGCATTTAGCACTTTGACAGTGCTTGGTATTTCACACTTGTAATGGCTAGCGTGGGTGACCTTATTTTAAAGCTCAGTGTGCTCATTTCCATGTGGAAAGCACCAGCAACATCTGTGGGTGAAATTTAGTGAGAATAAAGTGTCTTAGGTAAAGCAGTTTGACCTTTTCAGGAAATGGCACTGAGAGAGGTAGTACTGGGAGACCAAAAGAGAGTGAGGTCAGTGGTGCCAAAAGCACAGCATAGTATCCTGATGGATGTGGTCTTGCTGTTTTGCAGTCTTTTCCTGTTTGTTCCCATTTGTGGTTTCTTATTTCTTACTTCAATTTTTGTCTCTTACACATGAATTTCACTATGTACTTCATCCAGTATTGCATATTGTGAGGATGTAGCCCATGAAAGACATTCAAGGGCACTGGCTTTACACAAATAATCCCTAACTGCTGCAGCAACCTGCTGCTTCAAAAAGCTGCCAAGCCCTGAAAAATCTGTGTAGGGCTCTTACCCCAATACACACTGCAGTGTTTTCTTTCCTGATTGCAGAAGGAAGTGCAGGATAATCATGCTGTTAGCAGCACTGGTCTCTGTATGCTGTTCCCACTATAAACAGTAGCATTGATGAGGATGTCTATAAATTACTGCTTGAGAGAAAAAGAAAAGTCTGACAGATAAATGCAAAATGTGCAACAAAGATTTTGCACCTACAGGTATATTCCAAGACTCCTCTGACTATTTCTAAATTGAAAACTGTCTTTTTCCCCAGTTTTCAAACACTACCATTGCTGCATTGTGGTGACAGCTTCTGAACAAACTTTTGAAATGGTAATTCATTAATGCTTCTAGCACAGCTCGCTAATGGCTGAGGAGCTCTGAAGTAAAAGTAATACTTTTTCCTTTTTCTGGCTATGCTGTTTGCCAAACCTATATTCCCAAACAGGTAGTTAAGTGTACTTCAACCGGACAAAGTCCCAAGAAACACATACTCAACTTCACTTCCTGACATGCTCTGAATTGCTTTTAGTTCTGTATTTCTGTACAAATACACCTAGTGGCTAAATTAGAGGGTATGAGCTACAGCAAATTACACAGCCTGTTTAGACTCACAGGCCAGCTCCCCATAGTTAAGGGAAGGTTTGCTTTGAAACAGTTCCAGATTTTCTCTCCTTGGTCTGAATTTCCTTTTTCAAGCACCCCTTTCACCTTTCTATTTATGCCTCCCTCTTCCCTTTCAGCACCTCAGCAGCACCTCTTACATTGATCGAGGAAGCACAGAACATCTTCCATTTGAAAAAAAAAAAAGTAAAATAAAAAAAGGCATCCAGCTGCTTTCCTGCTCTGCCTCCTCCCTCTGTTCTCCAACCCTCTCCATCACCCTCCTGACAGCCCGCAATTTTGTTCCTTTCTCTGGAGGTCTGTCTCTGCTGCAGCCCTCTGTGGCCCAGCAGCCCAGTGCAGGTGTGTGCACGGCATTTGCAGCAGGTTTGCATTTGCAGGGGGCTCTGGCCTTGGCTGCTGGCCTGGGCCGGTACGTGCCACCATCAGACCCCTCAGCACTCGTCGTGGAGCAGGCAGCGGGGAGGGACAGGGAGCGACATGCAGGCACTCGTGTTGCAACCACTCCTCCACAGAGAGGCTGGTGCAAGTCTCTTGGTGCAGCCCGCGGCAGCGGTGCTTCCTCTGCTTGGTCACCTGCACTCAGCTAGCGCGGTTTGGGGAGCCGTCCATCCACCTGGTGTTCACAGCAAACATGAAACTGCTGCCTCTTTTGAACCCCCAGTAACGGCTGCATAGCAGAAATACAGAAAATGGCACTAGAAGTACAAATTTGAGAAGTAGATACTGGACATTATATGGCATTCTTATTACAGGATGCAGTAAAATAACCTGTTTTAAATGGTTGTTAGCCAGATTGACTTTAGCAGAAATGCAATTTCCATTAAAAAAAACCAAACCAAAAAACAGTAATGTGCAGTCTATATAGCACATTCTTTTAAAATATTTTCCCTGTGACCTAATGTAAAATAAAGACATACAAATAAATATCTTTATGCATATTGTAACCATGGGAACTTCTCTAGAAACAGCAGGCAAATATGTTCTTATTGTCATTTCTGTTAGGCTTTGAGACTGAGGTAAATTTTAAGATACTTTGGTTTTGTAGGTCTGCTATAGCAGACCACTAAATGCAGTTAGATTTGTTCAAAGACAATTTTCAGTGTAGTCTCTTCATAACACTATGTGCACCTGAGGTCCAAACCAGTTGCAAGGTTATTTAGAATAACCCTAAAACAGCTCTAAGTCCCTTTTTTTTGTACACAGAAGTTTAAAAATCAGAGATAGCAAGAAAAATAATGAAATTTTAGCAAAGTTCATTCCTATGACATTCTTTTCTAGTCGGCAGAAGAACCTTTCCTCTCTCGTTCCTCTGTTAAGTTGCAAAGCAAGGAGACTGGAGCAGAGACATCAAGCCCAAACTGTGGGAGTCCAGTAACTATGTGGAAGAATAAAACAAACTACAAACAAAAAAAATAAACAAAAAAGAATCACTGACAGTCAAACACAAAGTTATGGTCTTGAAAACCAGATGATGGAAATCTAGCTAGAAACTGACAAATAGAGCCAACAGATGAGGTCAATGAATGTTAATAGTGGGAATTAATTTTGTCAAAACTGAAAGTAATGGCCCCTTTCCATGAAATCGTTAATATTTCTCTACCAGGACTGAAATGAGCAGTGCCCTCACCACCAGAGTCTCCACTTTACAAAATGTGAAAGGCACCTTCATCATTACAAAGAATCAAGGTGTGAAATTAGCAAAAGGCTCCAAGGAATGCTCCTGACACAATAGATGTGCACTCATGCTTGTGAAGGACGGGGTTTCCATGAGATGACTGCCAAATGGTAGCACTTCACAGCTTGCTGCCAGCTCCACACCCACAAATCAGCCTGCTACACGTCTAAATGTTACCATCCACCCAGCTTCAAAATCACAGAATCAGCGGGCTGGTGTGTGAGTGGTACCATCTGCAACCACTACAGTGTTGCAGCAACAAAAAAAAAGTTGATAAATTAATGATACAAATAAGCTAAATGCAAGTATTTTATTAGCCCTGTAGCTGCAACCAAATTTGCCCCTTGAAAGTTAACCCCTTGCTCCCCAGCGTGGGCCTTTTTATTACAATTATTAATTTTATTTTATTTCACTTTGATAATTAAACTCTTCTTATCTCAATCCATGGATTTTTTCTTTTTTTCTGATTCTGCTCCCCATCCCACCAGCAGGGACTGTCTCTTATGAGCAAGTGGCTACGTGGTACTTAGTTACTTTCCAGGGTTAAACACCTGCACCATCAGATGAAATTACTTTGTAATGGGCGGCTCATTATCTCACCAAAGGGGATGAAAGGAATTTATCCAACACCAATTTGATGTGAATAAGCAGACACTTAATTGGAAGCACCTGGAACACAGAGGATAGCTCCTCCAAAATGTGACCCAAGCAACAAACAAAACGCATCCCTTTCCTACTTTTTCTACTAATTATAGTTACATAAATTCTTTTACATACTATGCATACTATGCCCACTCTTAAATGTGACCTTTACATTGATTGGTTCCAATAATTAATAACTTCATCAATATTTTTATCCTAAAACAGTCATTGGTTATTTCTACTGAGATCTACTGATTGGAATACTCCATATTAAAATCAAGATGGGAAGGGTAGGGGGTTTCCAAGCAGCATAACTGGTGAGCATGACAGTCTCCAGAGTTCTTGACCAAAACATAAAGGTCCAGTAGCTTCTTGGCAAGGTTTCTATGATTACACATTCCAAACACAACATTCCTGGTATTTCTATACCTTATACTTCACAATTTTCTACTTATAATTATAGCTAATCCTTTAATATGATTTAATCAATTATTTAATCAAAATATTCATAACAATAAACTGTCAAAAACAGAAGTCTGTTTTCCATTGCTTTCATAAGCATAGAGGTAACTTTGCCATGTCATGCTGACTGGTTCTAATACTTCACCCACAATTGTTTGCACTTATTTCACTGTCATTAGAAAAATTAGTTTTCATTGCCATGGTCTTGGGGATTTCTATTAAATCAGAGTTCTTGATCACCTTGAAATTTACCATGGCAGGAAGCTCTTGTAGGTGAAACATGGTATTTTGCTTCACAGACTATTGTATTCTTTCTGGGGCTACTAATTGCCAGACAAGAGTGTCCAGAAGACCGGTAAGTCCTGCTCGTGGTTATACAATCTGAAACCACCCATACCTCTCTCAAGGGCAGCAAACTGCCCTACAAATGTGTCTAAAGGGATTGCATAAAATCTCATGGGCTTAGTTCAGGGCCTTACTCTGCTTGGGTGAGGAAGAATATGGGGCAGCAAGCGAGCTGTGCTTGATGACGAGTTTGGGGAATTGATGTCCTGATGTGCCTGGGAGGTACACGGGGCGCTGGGGATGTTGACCCTCCCAGGTCTCTGCTCAAAGGAATGTGGAGGGGGCTGGCAGGGGGCTACACAGCTGCACACTGCTGCGCATCTGGGCAGGGAGATGTGAAGGGCCCTGCACTCCCTTCTTTGAAGCCGACTCAAATGAAAAACATGTAGGAGGCTGTGCTTCTTATTCCGTGAGAGAATACAGGTCAGAAAAAAATGTGAGGGAGAGGAAAGTGAAAAGAGATAGGGTTCCCTCTCTGTTCTCTCTGTTGGCTCCCATCCCTCACCTTCTACATTTTCAATGCTCTTTCCTCACTTTCTGAGATAAGTGTATTAAAAAAGCAGGAAGGAGAACAAGAACAAAGATGAGAAGCAGATTTTCTTTTAAAAAAAAATTTAAGAGAAATGAAAGGTTACATTTTCTTTTTCTAATATGGGAAAAAGGAATGTTTTCCTGAATCTGAAGTGCTTTCATAAAACAAAGAGTTTTGGCAAAGCTGCATTTCTCACGGATGGTTTTGGACAAAAAGTATTCATAAACTTTTTATTAGAAATCCAAACTTCCAATACCTATACCTAACAGTCTCTCCCACATGACCTGTAGCAAGGGGGACAAAAGTAGGGGAATTATGAGTGAGCTGGCCTCAGAGATGGAACCCTTGCAAAACTTGCAACACCATCCTAGAATCAGAGAGGACACTTGTGGAAGAGGGATGCTGATCTGTGCTTTGGCATGCAGCCATGTGTGCTGCCTCAGCACCTGCCAGCAGCAGCATATCCCTGGAACTGGAAGTGTACTGCACCTCCATGCTCTCCTCTTTTGTGTGGAGTCATTTGGTAATCATTGGCTGTTCTACATGCAACAGACGAGTATAAATAGGTCCTGACTTTTTCTTTTCTTCTAGTTGCAGATAAAGCCTGCACTCTAGTGGATTGTCTCTATAGGAAAGTGTAATCCATTTATTGACTTGTGAGATATGAAGACTGGATTCCCAGAAATGCTGGACTCTGATCTAGCTTCACCTCTTGAGGACTGTGAAGACAGCAAAGTCAAGCAGACAAGTGTTTTAATGCAGTCTTATCCCCACAACAAACTCAGGTTCTCCAGAGAACCTCAGAGATTTTGGTTGTTCTACTGCCCTGGGCTGTGCATTAAGGGCAGATTAGGTTTAGATAGTTGTCTGTATTTACACACGAAAGAGAAAGTTTTCTTGTAGGCTCCCTACAGGTACTGGAAGGCTGCATATAGGTCACCCTGAAACCTTCTGTTTACCAGGCTGAACAGTTCCAATTCTCTTATCTTTTCCTCACAGGAGAGGTGATCCATCCCTCTGATCATCTTGGTGGCCTGCTCTGGACTTGGTCCAACAGGTCCATGTCCTTCCTCTGCAGGGACCCCAGAGCTGGATCCCGTGTTCCAGGTGGGAGTCTCACCAGAGCAGAGCAGAGGGGCAGAATCCCCTCCCTCTCCCTGCTGGCCACGCTGCTCTGGATGCAGCCCAGGACACGTTTGGCTTTCTGGGCTGTGAGTGCACATGGCTGGGTCATGTCCAGCCTCTCATCCCCCAGCACCCCAAGTCCTCCTCACAGGGCTGCTCTCAGCTGTTCATCCTCAGCCTGTGCTGATACAGGGAGTTGTCCTGACCCAGGTGCAGCACCTTCAACTTGGTCTTATTAAAGCCAATGAGATTGCCATGGGCCTCTTTTCCAGCTTGTCCAGGTTCCTCTGGATGGCATCCCATTCTTCAGGAGTGTCAATAGCACCACTCAGCTTGGTGTCATCTGCAAATTTGCTGAGGGTACACAAAGGGATTCATCGAGACTCTGAGACATTGACAACTACCCTCTGGATGAGACCATCCAATAAATAGTAGACTGGTTCTTTGGCTACCCTGGTTATGAATAGCTTCTCTCAAGTTCACAGAATCTGTCTGATGAAAAGCAGATGAAGATCTGGTCCATCATGCTCATCAAAATGTAACCCTGATTAGATCCAGGCAAATCACTCATCCTAAAATATTTGTTGAACACTTGTAATTTGCTTGTCATGCAGTTTGAAATCCCCTTCTGGTAAATTTCCACACTGAAGTAGCATGGCTCCCTCTTTAAGGGTCTGTTTTGAAACCAAGGATGTCAAGCCTTTTTGTTCACTCCACAAGGCTTTGGAGAAAGTTCTACGCTAGTCACTCATGAAAGGTTGATGCCTATACTTAATGGTATGGTATGTTTGGTTTTAAAAGCACTGAAGATATTAGGAAGTCCTTTGCCAAATCTGGGCTTAAAATATTTACTAATACAGTGGAGAGCTGGAAAGAGTAAAAGTGAATTTATTTAAAAATTGGAATGCTTGAGGAACCTTTGTTTTATTGTCTTCTTAGTTCACCTTTGTTTTATTGTCTTCTTAGTTCTCATTGCTGCCAAAAGTGCAATGTTAAGCATGAATAAGGGGGGACAAGGGACGTGTTATGCCATTAAGTATAGTAAGAAATGTTTCTCTGTGTGTACTTAATTTTTGTGGAAGAGGCAGAAACAATAACACTGTTTTGATACTGTACGTGTCTCACTGGCAGAGGAAAAGCCAGTTCAATCTTCCAATATTTCAACCCTAGCACAAGTAGAAGACATTATCAGAAATGCATATTCTGTTTGTTTATTTGATTGGTTTTTTGTTTGTATGAGGGCATGTGATCACATACTTTCCCTCTGTGCGTGATGGGAACAGTTAGATGTTCTGTCCCCCCAGCAGCTTTAAAGCCTCCTATCCTTTCTCATTAGAATTAAACAGAGGGTGGCTCTCCATTTATGCTGGCTTGATGGAAAGAGGCAGCCTGTGGAAGTAAAAGAGCTGTACTCATTCCTTCTTTAAGGGAAAAGGAGCAACTCAGTTTGCCCTGTTACACCCGACCCTCAGCCGGGGAAGTCATCAGCAAATGGTGGTTTCAGAGCATCCACATTCTTGCAAGAACTAAGTAGCAGTCATGTTCTTTTTTTCAAGGGTTCTTTCTCCACTGATGTCATAAGGCCTGTGCTTAGACTTAGGCTTCCCTGCAGTCAGGTTATGCACAACACCTGTCTTTCGTGTAGATGTTAGTATTCCATTCAGCATGAGCTGCACAGTACTTCTGACAGTATTTAGGCATAAAATCAAAATGTGCTAAGTGGAAACCACCTGAAAGGGAAGCTACTGGCAGAGAGTCCAAGTGCTTATGAGCTACTTCCTTCACATTGCCTCAAACTGAGATTCTGCACCTGATAACAGCAGAAGTTTAAAGCTTGAGACAAGTTGGACATGACTGGAAATAAAAATATTAAAAATTAGGTCAATGTGAGTTACTGGAGATGATGCCAGAGAAACTGTGGTTCTGTGTCAACTGGGCATTCCTTTATGGCACAGAAGGCTTTGTATCTTATTTGGAAGTTCTCTGCTGAAATAGTTAAAAGAGTAAAATTCTTCTAATTCTTCTATGGGCTCAATGGCTATTGGAAATTTACATTTGAACTGTCCCCATCTTGGTTCATGATATAAAAACAGCTGGATTGTAACAACTCTAATAATTAGGATGATCAGAGGCTTTTGTACTTACATTTGACAGATCTCTGCCAACAGTAACACTACCAAGACTATAGCACTTACTGATGAAAAAAGGAAATTGAAGCAGAAATGGAAATGAAGGCAGCATTTAATAGACAAGATGCTGCTCTGGCTACTTATGCCATCCTCAGACTAAATACATCAGTCTGTCTTTCTTAATGATCTAGTTTCTTCTATTTAGCAGAATATGAAAGTCCATTTGTTTTTGTAACCCGACCTCTCCAGTATTAATTTTCTCCTGGCTCTATGGAGAGAGGGAGAGCCTCAGAATTATGCTGCTGACAAATGCTACTGTGGTCACCACGGGAACTCAGGAATTCAAGGAGCAAAGTCTCCGTGTAATCTGCTTGTATCTGGCTCAGTGCAATTTCCAGTTGCTTTATGTAAAGCCAGCCATTGCTCACAATTCATCAACTACCAAAGCAGGACCGAGAGGTGCGGGCAGGTCAGTGTACCAAACAAGAGAGACTGTGTTGTAAGTTAGAAGGGTTGAGACCATTGTCAGTCATGCTCCAGGTTCTTACTCACCTGATAACAGAATCAGCTACCACTACATATTTTCTCATTCTGCCAGCCCCCATCAAGTAAATGTAACTGCTTAAGCAACAGTGTAACTCTTTGTAACCCATTTTAATGTTTCCTATCCTCGATCATTTTGTTCAAAACATGTAAATAGAGATAAATTTTCCAGAGCCAGAAATACCCTTTTTCTCCTTTCCCTTTCCCTTACATTCTGTGCTGCTAACTCCACCCAACATTAAATGACTCACACCTGGTGTACGTGGGCTCTTTAAAATGCATTGCCATGATGCAGGTAGGCCTCAGGGGTGTGGACAAACTCACCTTTTGTCTTCATTCCTCTCACATTGTTTGATAATGATTCTTTGATAATGTTGTTTGATAACGCCATAAAGCTTCCACTGGGTACTGACTCCCCATTAGAAACCAGCAAGTTTTACAGTGCTCTTCTCGAGGATCCATCATCGGACCTATAGTACCTTCAAGAGGGAATACCCCTCCGAGCCCTCTTGGAGCCTGGATGCCATCCAGCTCTGGAGGTTGGTGGGCGATTCTGTGGAGCAGGAGAAGCACCAGGGTGCCGGCCCCTGACCACAGCAGGCTGGCACGCTCGGCGCAGCACTGGACAGCAGATGGGGACGTGCTGTGGCACCGAGGGGTGAGGCTGTCTGGGAGCTCCGCTCCCACGCGTGGCAAGGGCTGAGCACTGAGTGCTGGCACGCACACAGGGGCCAGCTCTGCAGGAGCCTGTGTCCGCTCTCCTCTCGCTCCCGTTCCCAGCATCCCCTCCCTCCCTCCCTTCAGACAGGCCATAAGCACCACCAGCAAATGCATTACGTGCATAATGTGTTTTCTGAAAATTACCAGGGACAAGTTAATGCACAATTCTGAACAGAGACACAGCTTTTAAAAAACTTGTTATTTTTGTAGAAACTATACAGTTATTTTCTCCCCTGATTTTATAAAAAAGAGGAAAATAAAGCCCCTGACAAACCTTATTTTTAGTATAAACCAGTACAATTTTTGATTTAGGTATTTCAATTTTATAACAAAACCTTCAGTTGTGGGGGTTTTTTTTGTTGTTTTTAGGGGGGTTTTTTTAGAAACACAAGCAGAAAGAATTTGATTTCAGTCAACAGCTGTTTTCTCTCAGGGAAATTTATCAGAAGTTTCAAGGCAGCTTGTGGTGCTTATGGATGATACTATTCACAGAAGTAATGGGGTGGATTAAAAATTCTTATTGATATAGTTCCATATAATTGCACCCCAAAATATCAGGTGAAACCACTGCTATCAGCATGTTATGGGAAGAGTTTGTAGATTTCTGAGCAATGTATTTTGAATTGTTTATATGCAGGCTCTAAACACCACAGGCTATTCTCTCCCCACCCATGCAAACAATATGGTAAGGATCTTATGTCAGCTGGGACTCCAAGTATTTCTAAAATATATTATAAAATGCTATTATAATACAAATAACAGGGAAAGCTTCCACCCAGCTGGAAGGACGTGTGCTGCAACATTTGAAGACTATCTGCAAGCAATCCCATCTGAGATAGGACTGTCCATGAGGGATGCTTCCTGGACTCTGGTCTTGCAACATAAGGGCCAGCTACAAATTTCCCTGAACACAGGGAAATGCGGCCGGAAGGGAGGACTCAAAATGGTGTTTGACATTTGTGACCTTTAGCCCGCTTTTTGTCAGTTTTGCAATTTATTATGCAGGGCATACAAACACACCACCACCAATCTTCTGACTTCTGTTCCAGCTCTCAAGATGTTTGTTTTAAGCACAGGATAATTCCCAGTCACTGTTGCTTTCTTGGAAAACCTTGCCTCATTCTCAAAGGTGATTTTTCTCTTCTCAGGGAGAAGAAAACTATTCCTAAAGAGCTAGCATAAAACCTGTACATGAGTACCATGCCACTTCTTCAAATATAACTTTTTGTTAGTCAGCACGTATGTGTCTTATGGTTCTTTCCAGGTAACAGTGACTGCTACAAACACACAGTGGAGAACAGGTCAGGTAATTTGTTTTTGATGAAGAAATTGGCTCTGCTCATTACTTCACAAAAGCCTGATGGAGATTTCATGGCTATACATGAGAAAATAGGGGAAAATTCTGGACACATTAAAGAATTTTTGAACACATGATGAAGGTGGTGTGTCCTGATACTGTGGTGAAGTAAAATCCCTGTTCTTCAAGTGACTGAGAAGAGGATGAGTGATCTGACTCAGGGCTGAGCTCCCAAGTGATGCCCATGACAGTGGTATACAGGCAGGTGCTTAAACTCCCATGACATTTGGACCAAGAAATGAGAGAAGATAGTTAAAGATATGCCATTGTTGTTGTGACCATACTTTTTCCTCCTTGTGCTGCTGGTTTTCTGTCCAGGGAGAAACACCCAGTAAAGTTACATGTAAGTTATAGATGTACAAGAATTGTTTATTCATTACATGCAGGACCTGGAGAAAATCAGCAGCTCCCTAAAACAGCCCTATACTTCCTCTGGCTGCTCTCTCTGAGCTGCACACAAACCGAAGGTTTTAGTGGAGGGGGGAGGAGGAGGAGGAAGAGATAATCAGAAGCACATGTGGGCATTAACTAGAGATTTGCTGGACCTTTTTGTAGGCAACAGTTCAGGGAAGCTGCCTGGCTAGAGGAGAGATGAGAAAAAATACATCAGCATCAGTGAAGCTTAAGGACTGGCCCTTTTCCTACCCTCTCCACTGCAGTGTGGGGCAATTTGCTACCAGGGCAGCAGCAAAACTCAGCAACCCAGCCTGTGGCTTGATGTGGGGTGCTGCTGAGGGAATGCCATGTCATTTGTTTTGGTGAAGAAGTCAGCTCTGCTGATTACTTCACAACAGTCTTGCAGAATAGTTTCCTACCCAGCTTAATGTGATATTTAGACTGGGTTTACACTTTCCTTTGTCTCACCACCTGCACAGAGTAGGCAAGGGCACTGGTTAATTTGTGAGAGATGAAGAGACTTAGAGGGCGGCCATTGGGACAAGCATCCTTCCCTGCCTTTGTTTTTAAATCTCAGTTAGAAATAAAATCTCTGGACAGGGATCATCTACCACCTTGTGCTGACACATAGCTTAACACAGCATGGCTGGGGTTTCCACTGGGAATATGCGGTTTACACCTACAGTATAAACAATCACTGAAAATTTCTCCTATTACTTTCAGAGTCAAGCAAAGGCAAGGCAAATCTTTCCTCTCCCAGCCCTGCCGATGAGTAAACACTTGGACAGCCACTGGTGACCACCAATGAGAATGCTAAACACACCTCTCACCCTCTCTCAGGAGAGGTATTTGTTGACTTTGTTCAGCAGTGGTTATTTGGATACCAGTCTCTTAGGTATTTTGATACTAGTCATCTGCTAAAGGAGCATTTCTCCCAATTCCCTTGGTTTTTAATGTAGAACATCTGTGTCTTCTTTTCTGAAATAGTTTCTCTATTTTCTCCCCCACTTAAAGTAAATTGATGAATGAAATGTCTGCTTTGTTCTTCAGTTTGGTTTGCTGCTGTCCAAAAGTTTTGCAGACACCTTTGCACACATAGAGCAAATAATCCCAGATCCTCTCACAAAAAAACACACATGCTGGCTCATGCACATGTATAAAAAATCATTACAATTCATTTCATCTGAACAGTGTCTCATCTCGGACTTCAGTTTCAACCAAATGACCTGATGAACTGTAGATTACCTGAGTCAGACAGCTTGTCTGACCAACTGCAAATAATTTTCCTGTTACTGAGAATACCCTTGGGCCTTTGTATCTTCTCATAGGAAAAAACTGTTTCCATCTGCATGAAAACGTTGATTTTTGACAGATCTCTCCCTTGGACATAGTTTAAAGAAAACTGGTGAATATTTAGAGCATCCTGCATTGCTCAGATAGCAGTGGTACACTTCCAAAAGAGTCAAGTTGAAAAGTTTTGGTACAGACCTTTAATTACTAAAAAATTCATCTTATATACTTTCCTCTGCTAAAGTGAAGCCTGACACCAAAAGAAAATTTCAATGGAAAACAGTCCTCTCCTGATTTGTTAAGGGTTTGAGATGTTCTTTTAGCTGATAACACAGGGGATATGAGATTGTTCATGAAAAAAACAGGGGAAATGAGAGGCAAGTCAGTTGTGTGCTTCTTTTATTCTCCTTCTGGCTGACCTATCTAACTTGGGGAACTATCCTGGAGCACTCCAGAAATGCAGGGTTAAACGAAATTAACTAACTAGTGCTTCTCTTTCAGCTAAAGGAAAAATCCTTCTTGGCTTTTCTCAACCCCGCCCAAGCCTTGAGCATGAAGCCCCTACCATTAAATCAAGAGATTTTCTTCTCTTATTTAGCCTTTGTTTTTCACCTCATCAGGCAAACTTTCAAGTAACAACCACTGAGAGAATGAAATATCACACATCCTGGCAGCATAAATAACTTTCATATTTGTAAGTCCTGATAAGACAGACAGTAAATGAAATTTTAACATGATAACCAGTGTTTTGCTTTCCATTAATCCTTGAAGCACTTCCCTCTGGGACAGCTTTGGAATTGAAAATGCATTACTGGACATCTCATTAATACCACGTGCTTTCCCTTAGTAAAAAGAGCTTCTGTCCCACAGGCCCCTTGGCACAGGAATCCAAGCTAGGCAGCTGTAGGAAAAGCAGCCCATGGTTTTCCTTCTGTCTGCCCTCAAAAGCAACTCTGAAAGTTACAAAGAAGAGATAATTCAGCATCAGGTTGGACACATCAGAAAATAGTTTTGTTTCATGGGCTCACACATAACCAATTACTGTTCACCTAAGAAGTTAAATATAAATAATTAGAACTAGCTAAATAGTAGAACCGCTTGCTGTAGTAGACACTTCAGAAATTCATAGATTTTGAAGGTCTAACAGGACAACATGAACATCTTCATTGGTTTTTGTAGAGCTTGACGGACAGTAACAGTAGATTAACAAATTTCTTTTGAAGAAAATAATGTTTTCCAGTATTAAACCTATTTCTAGGACTTAAACAAGGTATCTCACCAGTCCTTTATTACTCATGTCTTCATTACATACTGGCAACCAAGTGTTTTATTTCTAGTTTTATTACAATTTTTCTTGCCATACTAGCTAGTCTCTGCCTATAATTCACCAGTGCCCATGCAGATCCTGGAAAAAGCAGAGGAAATGCAAGAGGTTTCATTGACACTGAAATTAGCAGAGGCATTCAAACTGCTGCACAGAGGAGTTACACAGCCCATTTTGTAACTTCCTAGTCTGGAGTGGGTCCAGCAGGCATATTGTATTTCAATAATTCAAGGAATGGGGCACAATTAACTTCTGCTGGTTCAGAACCTGATTCCCGGAGGGGTCAGTTGCTTACCTCTGAAAGCAATAGCTGTGTGCTCTGGGTGCTGTGGGCATGAGGGTATGTGTGCAGCAATTAGTTTCCCACCCTGGAGGCCAGATGCTCAGCAGGTTTCTGTCAGAAAAGTTCTCCTGAAATCAATTTTTCCCTGCACTGTAATGTGTATTTAAAAAATAAAAAAAAGTGTCTGAAGCCCAACAAACAATCTTATTTTCCTGAACCTGAACTACCTGGACTTTTCCATGCAGCGTTATTGCTACAGCAACATACACTGCAGTGCAAAATGCTTGCTCCAGCAATTGGCCTAGGTCTCAGCTGTAAAGTTCCTAATTGCTAAGTATTTCCTGACAGATTCAAATAACCATAATGGTGAGCATTTGCAGAGAATATTTTAGGCAAGGTATCCCATAGGCAAAGCAGAAGTACAACATACGGGCCGGACAGTGGGCTAGTTCCTGCCAGACACAGTTGCTGAGACTCAGAACAAACTGCCCGCTGAACTCAGCAGAGTTACTGAAGGCCTTACAATAGGCTCAAGCACTCCAAATGACAGGAAAGCAGGCTCCAGATTTTACATTTTGAAGTGTTCTTGTCAAATGTTGCTATGCCTGGCATTCCATACCCAGTTTGTATACCATAAGGAACATATAATGAAGGAAGCACTGATGATTTCGCTAGAAGTACTAGGAAGTAGAATATTACATATTTTAAAGTATATTCCAAATGTTTCATATTTTTCAATGGAGAAAATCATTAAAATGTTATATCCAAATCCCTATATAGGCTGGTAATTGAATAGTCTAGCACTGCCAATTTATTGAAGAAAAGTTATTACACCACACTAAGGTTAAGGACTTATACATGGAAAGCACAATAGGTTTCTTGCAATATGTACTTATGTAGAAGTACTTAGGTACTTCTAATCTTTCCATATCCCCTCAGAACAAACTCTTGACTCTTGGAATTTGGTTATAAATCCAACCTACGTGTGCTTCATGTATCACATGATGTCTGCACTAACCAGAACAAAGTGGTACTAATCGTGCTTCTGCTGTTGTGAAAAACATCAGCAGAGAGAATTTTGTCATCCAAAACATCTTGACTGCTATAACAAAGGATTGAAAAATCTAGATTACATTTTTGTGCTTTCAAGAGAAGTTTTCAAGAGAATAACAGGTTCAGTTCCAATGAGCTAGAAAAGTTATGAAGCAACTTCATCTATTTCAGTTCCTAGAAAAAACCAAAACCAATCTACAACCTTGTTCAGAGTAAGATAGAATTCACATTTGTAAACATAATCTGTAGATATTTATATGGCTGAAAAAAGTATTCATATATATATCTGAAGTGACAACAAAAGAATTTTGTATATGACTTATTTTGAGTAAGTTTATCAAGACTTAACCACTGTCGATTAAAGATTTGCTTACGCATTAAACAGAATAGAAAAAAAATAATTGCCTAAACAACCACTTCACCACAGGAAAAGTTTGTTATGATGGTAGTTCTATGCTTGCTGTCCTGTTGTGCAAATCTCTTTCAATGTTACTCTGATAATTTGTGTATATAGACACTTTTTCTTTCTTCTGGTTTTCTGGTAGAAGTTTGAAAAAAAAAAAACACTCATGTGGAAGCCGTATAAGACAACTATGTTTCTGGAATTCACATTTGTGAATTTGAAAATTAATGTACATATCAACACAGAAGAAAAATTTTTAAAGCAGGATCTTATTCATTGTTTTGCATAACATATTTCTTTTTATTATTGATTAGAATGTTAACTGGATAACTTTGTGTAATTGCATGAAATTCAGCCATTGTTAGCTCTGGGCTTTTTTAGTTTTCTCAAAACCTAACATTGCTATGCATGCCTTATACCTGAAAAAAAATAAAAAACCCCAAACCTGAATAGCTGAAAACTCAAAGTCTGATGTGTGGCCCACAGGTAACTTGTAAATATCAAGAGCTATGACATCTGTTCCCTTACTTGGGAAAGGGCCTCTCTGAGAGTGGGCAAAGCCTGATGCAGCTTAGGCAAGGAAGTGTGTGCATGCCAAGGACCCTTAAGGCACTGTGTACTTCAAAGCTGTAACTTGAGCTTCCCCAGTGACTTTGCAATAAATCAAATAAACCAGGCTGAGGCAGCAGGGGAGGGAGGACAGGCTAGTGAGAGTGATAAGGAGAAAGAAAGTGCTGTGATAATGAAATGTCAAGGAAACAAAGATGTCCTGCTATGGCTGCCCAGTCCACAAATGTGAAATTACAGCTGTTGGCTCCAGAAGTGATTACTTTCTTCACTCGAGGAATTGAACTGCAGCATCCCCAAATACAGGTAACATTCTTGGAGCTTAGGAGTAATGTAAGCCATGCTCTGGATTCTTCCTCACACATAATTTCTTCCCAGTCACACAGTCCTGAGAGTTTTACCTTTTTTAGGTGATGCAAGCAGATGTCACACAGACACTGGCAACGTACCTTTTTATCAGTGACATTCACCTCAGTCTGGATCTCCAGGAGTCCAGCAATGCACAGTGGAGGAGGACACAGGAGGGGCTGTTAGAATCATGTGAGTTTCAAAGACACTGGACCTCTCTAACAACACCAGATCTTGGAGCCCTACACATCTAGAAGTGGAGCGCTGGGCTTGGATTTACAGATGATTGTTGCAAAATAAGATAGTGTACAAACTTGCACTGTGTCTGTATTTTTATGTCAGCCATCTGTGAGAATGCTCTTACCCTTCAGTAAGCATGAGAAGAGAAGCATCTTATGCTTGACTGAAATTTACATACACTGCAGAATAAGAGCAGTTGCCAAAGACAACTGAGGCCAACACATCTATTCAAACTACTTTGAGGTTTTTTGTTCAATCTTACTTACACATAATCAAATGCTCCAGGGAAATTCCTTATTTTGTTGTACTGAATAGGATTTGTTAAATAATCTAAGGCAGGTATTTACATGGCTTATAAATGCACAGAGCACAAAGCACAGTCTCAAGTATTTTTCCTCAAGAATTTCCTGGGAGGTTGACAACTGGTAGTATCACCATTATACACTTCCGGGATGACACTGATCCAGAGGGCACAGAAAAAACCTGGATCTATTGAGGTTAAAGAATGTTTTTGAACCAACAAGAAGTTAACAAGAAGTTCCTTGAAGCAAAGCAGGAAGCTAGAAATGATTACAACACAAAGTTGTAATTTTGTGATTTCTCACAAAGTAAGCCATGCCTTAATCACTGGAGTGTTTTATTTCAACAATTGTACTTATAAATTCAATTATAAAATCCATCTCATGATACCATGCAGCCATGTCTGTTTTTTCTTCACACATACAGAAATACCGTGATTTCTACTTAAAAAGTGTCCACAATTGACCCTTGTGAGCAAACAAGTTACCACGATCCACTACTATTGTGGTTCCTATATAGGCAAAGTTTGTCAATCAGTCACGAAACAAACTCAGCTCCCTGCGACTTAAGTAGGCAGTAACACATAAGGATAATTTCAAGCAGTTCATATAATGTCTGATTTGATTTGCAAAATGTGGCTTATTCAGAGAAGTCACGTGATGAGCAACTATTCAAAATGAATGGATTTAAAATGTTACTTCTCAGACATTTTCTGTAAATGAAGCAGAATAAAACTGCTCCACAATGATTAAACGTCAGTTGTATAACATATACAAGAAAGCTGGGTTTTACTAGAATTTTACTTAAATTTTTCTTATCGTAACTTCTGTAGGACTAGTGATGAAGCCCATTTTCCTGAAATAAAAATACTTTAATGGAGCAAAAATATTCTGGGCTTAATTAAACTGAAATGAACTTTGGTAATTTCTTCAGGGTTCACAACTCATGTCTCCTTGTTCAAGAGCCAAGCTAGGTGCTCTAAAGCAATCATATCAAGCAGGCTTATTCATCATGAATTCACCTTTCCCCTTAGCAAATCTCAGCCTATGCCTCCACACTGCTGTGGTGCCCCGAACATAAGGCTGCAAATTGACAAAACTGACCCATGTAAATTCACTTCGCTTTCTGAAAACTGAACCTTGCAGACCATGCAAGGGAATAACTAGTTCAAGGGGAGCTAGTTTTGCAGAGACCAGCCCTACAAGCTTGACTATTCTTTCCAACTGGAAGACTAGATGAGAAAGGTTTAGTCATTTTAACTTATATAAAAATTAATAAGGATGTTGAGTGAAGGAGAGTCTGGATATCATAAATGCTTCTCTACTGAGTGTTAGGGAAAAGAAAAAAAATAATGAGTGAGTAGGCAGTAAATTTTTAAGTTATTGTTCAGCAAATCTAGGCAGCGGAATTAAGAAGGAAAGGAATAAAATTCTTAAGGATTTATTTTATTGACTATTTTCCAACTTAGAAGAAGGTTAGAACTTAACCCTTCATTTTGGGGCAAAGGTTATAGCTGGTTCTATACTTTGTAAGGGATTGCTGATGTGTGTTATTAATCATCTTCATCCTCAATGGTGTTAAAAACCCTGGAAGAACTGTACAGCACAGTGATGACTGAAAAATACCAATAGCACCTGATTAATGGCTAAAAACTCAGCATTACCTGCAGCTGAATGAGGTGATTGCTGCTTCTTCAGACATGAGCAGTGTAAGCATCCAGAGATGCAGAATACAGGGCACTCCCAGATGCTGTCATCCCATGTGAAGGATGGAAAGTGATACCATCAGACAAAGTGAGCCCTGCCAGCCTGTGTGCTCTCCTAATTCCAGCCTCTGGCCAAAACACTTGCCCCAAAAAAATGGGGTTGTCTGGCTGTAGCCTGTGAGATGCTGACCTAAAGCAACTGAGAAGTCACTTGAGCTTACACCAGATGTGTTGCCTTTTAGAGATCACAGGGTATTTTGTGGGGTGAGAGGAGACCTTTTTCACTTTCTGTTAGCAAATGACAGTGGAAATCCCCTCTATGGACATGAACTGGAAAATCTATAAACTATCCAGAGGGTTATAACAAATGACCATCAGGCCTTCCCATCTTCCTTAACCACAGCTGGTTGAGATACTGTTCAGAGAGAAGGAGGCCCGGACACTCAGTTTTCGTAAAAGTGATCTTTCTACACTTCTTCTGATGTACGTGCACTGTCAGAAGACCATGCCATGTTCATCAGTGCTTGTGTATACATATTCATGAACTAACACTGGTCTTGTTGGAGCTGCACCGTCGCTCCTCTCTTCTAAACTCAGGAATCAGAGTACTTTTCTGGGAACATGCTCATCGATGGCAGAAACTCCACATTTATAATCAATCCTGCCAGTCAGCTGGGACTCCCACAGCTTTAGCAAGAGACTGCTGAGAGTGTCATGGCATGGCTTGATATGAGCCCTGACACACTGTGGCAAACTATGACCAAGTCTTTTAGAGCTGATCGTGCCAATCAATGTCCCTTGCCTTTTCAGTACAGCTCGCAGTCCTCCCTCCTCCTTTGCCAGCCCACCACATCAGTAGAAGGAAATTCAAGGCACATCCTGAGCCTCTTTAAAAAAAAAATCTGGCATAGTAATGAAAATCCATTTTTATGGGCTTTTTAAAATAAGACACCAGATTTCGTATTGAATTCATTAAGATATAAATTCTTTTTTGCTGAGTGGGCACTAAATGCAGGAACTCTCAGCAGAGAAAGGGAGATGACAGTGCAGGGCATTAACTTTTCAAACTTCTGCTTCAGTATTCTTCCAATCTTATTTTTAGTGCCTTTAGTTTTGTCTGCTCTCTTCCTCCCCTACATCCCCTTCTTTATTCCTCACGTGGGTGGTATATTGCTTTCTTCTTGTATGCTCAAGTATTTAAAAATGTCAACATGATTTAGAAGCTCTTGGAAATGATTCTATGAGAGTGCACGCTAAACATTTGCACACATTTGCAAAATTGGTCTGAGAGTGGTCAGTGGTCTGGTTTTAAGACAGTGGTATCCATTTAGAGATGATTCTGTGAAATCATACAGAAGAAAATAATCCAAAGTTTCTGAATGGCTTTGTGAAGAAAGAAATAAAAAGCAACATATGTAATAACAAGACAGGAACTCCTGTTGAAATCAACAGAAGGGAAAGAATATTTGGTCAAAATCTACTATTCATTTGAGGGAATGTTTTTTAAAACTCAGCTCAATTTTTTTAATGAAAAAAGTAAAAAGGGAGCCTGACTTCAGTTGTTCATAGATGCCTGGCATTTTGATGGGGGCTTTCATATGGTACAGCCATCTCTGTGAAGCAGTACTGAAATAAAACATGGAGAAAAATAATCATTTACTAGTGATTTAGAAGTTCTAAGTATTTTTGATAGTATTGTTTCACTGACTCAAGTGTTATTTTCTTAGGCATCGGAGAGTAGAAATTTATTTCCCAGATCTACTTCCTTCTTACTGATCAAAATTAAGCTGAAGTCTATCAAATTAAAAAAAAAACAAACCAAAACCCACTGTCATGCTGAAAATAGAGTTTCCAAATATTCTCAAGAAACATCTTCTCCCAAAAGAAAAAAGTCAAACATTGACATTCTTTCTTACATACTGAAGAAGATAAACCATCCAAAAAATAACAATCCAAAACTTCATTTTTATTTTAAAGCCAGGAATAAATTTTAAAGCCAATTCTTAGCCAGATGAATTTATCATTTTACAGCTGAAGCAATGATGTGACAAAGTACAATGGGAACTTAGGAACCTAAGTAATTTTCTAAAACAACATCTTTAAGTCTCTACTGAAGTGATTTTCAATCTAACTTAGGTACTAGTATAGAATTTTAATGGGGTCACAACAGATAAATTTAACTGTTTGTCAGTGTGGTGAAAGCTTCTGATTTCTGAAAACCCAAGACTCTAAAAGGTGAAGTGGCCCAAAGACCTTTAATGACTTCCACCATCAGGATCTGACTGATGTGTGAGGAGGGCAGGAATAGCTCCCATCGCTCTGTTAAAGACACCCGTCCTTCCCAGAGCAAATACAGCTGCTTATGGAGCAGCCATGGCTTACTGGCTGCCACACGAAGGTAAATCCACACTTCAAAGCGAGGTTTCCACTTGTTTTAAAGCTCTGTTTTAAAGTGTGGCCGTGGGTACTCTGCACGAAAAAGAAAATAAAACCCTTGTTTTTAACGGCTGTATTGGCACCCAGTTCTGAATATCTACAGGCCATGCTGTGTCATATGTAGCTCTGGGTATTGCAGATGGTAACAGGCCTTAGAAAAGACAGACAACAGCTACCAGTTTAGTTCTGCTTTTCTGTCCACTTTCTCAGCTTATTGCAAAAATAAAGCACCATGGCTACCCCAATGAAAAATGCCTTTTTCAAAACTATTTCTGTGAATAGGCAGGCCTCCTCAAAAAGTCTTTCAATGGGAAGCATACAATTACTCATTCTCACACTGGGCAATGGCTGTGCTTTTAATCTTTGATCCTATTGTCCTCAGCTAATGAGAAGCAACATTCTGTTTGGAAAGGATGGTAAGGGTTTATGTCATTGTCTTGCCTTGCAAAGTCCTATAAAGTTTTAGATCCTTAACAGTCTGAAAAGTGGTGACATGTGTCCAGAACAAGTTCTGTGCTATTTTCTGTTTAGTGATTGGTGTTTCCCTTTCCATTTCTGTACACAAGAAGAATACATCTATTCTTTCAAAAGACTAGATCTGAAGGGATTTTTTTTACACACACACACACACACATACACACACACACACACAATTACTTTAAAGCAAATATCACCATCATCTTAGGGCTGACATTTGAAAATAGGCCAAGAACTCCCACTGCTGATGACTCTCCTAAACAAGGTCCCAGGACCCTGAAGCACTGGCGTAGGGTGAACTGTGGCCTCTCCTTTACCTAGTCTGCCATAGCCATGCAAGTCTGCCTCCAGTTTGCAGGTCTTGTAAGCATTTCTTGAATTTCCTGGCCCAGTACTGAAAAACAGCTTCTGAATCCTATCTGAGCTGGTGTGGAGGACTTCTGAAATGATGAATTTGACAAAGAACCATAACGTTGGCTGTCCTTGTTGCCAGAGTAGATGCAGAATTCTCCTTGTATGCAACCTTTGGAGGGGACAGGAAAAGGAAATGAAGGGGAGGGGAGGGAGGAGAGGACCTCCTCCCCCTTCTTCTTCAGTGGCATTGGTGTCTGCATTGGTATTCCTCTCACGTGTTCTCACTCCTCTCTTCTTTGAGCACAGTAACTTTTTTCCCTTCTTAAATATCACAGAGGTGTTACTGCCATCTCTGGTTGGTTCTGTCTTGAGCTTTCTGTCCCTCTGCTTTAATCTCCCTTGAAACAAACAAAAAACCCTCAAGCTCACTGTGGGCATGGAACTCTCTAAGAAAAGAGTCTTACAGTGTTACACCTGGAACATGTACTAGAACATGAAATATGTACTTTCCTTGATGCAAATAAGACCCAAGAAAAAAGAAACAAAACCCAAACAAACAAAAAACCCACCAAGTTAAAATGTAAAAAAAAAATATTTTGTAATTCTGTTTGCTTGTAGGCATATCAGAAAGTGCTTCAAATTTCTTTTCCTGAGCTACCATATCCTGGGACGAAGTAGGTCAGGATAGAAGCTCTCAAACCTTGTGTATTGGTTTTGTGTGGCCAGGCTTTGGTAGCAGAGTGGAGGCTCCAGGGGTGAGTTCTCTGAGAAGATTCTAGAAGTTGCCCCACAGTCCAACACAGCCACTGCCAGCCAGCTCCAGTATGGACCTGCCACTGGCCAAGGCCGAGTCCATCAGTGACAGTGGTAGCAGCTCTGTGATAACATAGTTAAGTTAAAAAAAAAAGCTACTGCACAGAATAATTGAAGCCAGAGAAGAGTGAGAATATGTGAGTGGAACAACTCTGCAGACACCAAGGTCAGTGGAGAAGGAGGGGGAGGACGTGCTGCAGGCACCAGAGCTGAGACTCCCCTGCAGCTCACGGTGAAGCCCATCATGGGACAGCTGTGCCCCCGCAGCCCACGGAGGGCCACAGTGGAGCAGAGATCCACCTGCAGCCCGTGGAGGACTCCACGCCGGAACGGGTGAATGTCTGTGGACCACCCAGAGCAGGGGATGTGGGCAGGGAAAGGTGGGTATTCACTCTTTCTCTTCAGAAGCCTCACAGATGGGGGTACAATACGTCAGGTGTTGTAACAGTATTGTATTGTACCCCTGTAACAACACCCTGCACTGGGAGAGTGTGTGTGTGCTCTCTCACAAGCACCTACCTTCAAAGAGAGACAGAGACAAACTATCAGCAAAGCAATGAGTGGTGCATCGTCCACAGGTTTGCAGCTGCCATGGAAAACTCACTGCGGATTGCCCAGGAGTGCCAGAGTTTGGAATTGCCGGAAAAGCCAACAGAGACTTGAACACTTTGGGCGTTATCTCTGACTAAGGGACGGCAGTGCACCTGCGAGGAAAGCATGTTAAGAGAAATTTTAGGTTTCACTTGAGAGCTTTTATTTATAGAGTTGATAGGCTTGAAAGTTCATGAGTATGATTTTAATGAAGTGATCAGTGATGAAAGCCTATGAAAATGAGAAGCAAATGTTAATGGTTTTTGTTGCAGACCATGATATTTTGGAGCCGAAGCCAAGAAAGTTTCCAGAAGTGCTGTGCTTCATAATTAACTGAGGAATTTTAAACAAATGTGTGCTCTTTGGGATACTTAAAAATATTACAGCCATAATTTTCCAATGAAAAGGTTTTATTATTTAACATTTTATTTCAGCTTAACATGATCAATGCAGTGTGACTGTAACAAGAAATTTACATAAAGTAAATATTGATAGACACATGACATGAGAAATGAAAATATTATTAATGTGCTATTAATATACATAAGATGCGCAAATAACTTAATTCGATTATTATATTGTAGAGAATAAAGAAATACAGCATAGATCAAGATTTTGGTCTTAGACCAAGGGTAAATTGGTAATCATCAAACTGGTAAAGTAACTGGTTAAAAAAATAACTTTAAGATGTATTCAGTGGCTTAAGATAAATGTAATGCAAATAAGAATCTGTGTTCTTATAGATAAAGAGAACTTGATATTTTTTCCTAGAGATATATTATTCTTTAAAAGTGGTTTTCATTAAAACAGTGAAAATCACATCCATTTCACCAGTTTCCTTACAAGCCTTGGACATAAAGCTCACCCTTGATATTTGCAGTTGATCTAGCTCTAGTGTTTACTGATTCTTTAGTAATATTTTTAATTAGAAAAGTAAAATTTGACAAGAAAAGATTGTGATGCTTTCCTTTCAGAAGAAAACATTTTCAGAAGACATTATGCCACATTGACATTGGAATGAAACAATTTCATAGGATTTCTCTAAATCCTTTAGTATCCATTCATTAGTGTAAATGCCAAAATCTTACTCATTAGCTTCAGCCACAATCATATGTCTATTCTTCACTTACAGTCACCATTACACAGCTTTATCCAGATATGAGTTATAATCCACATTCCCCGGCTTTGTAATACAAAGCTTTTCCATAAGAAAAAAATGGGATGTGCAGTTGGCCACATCTGCCTCCTCTTCACAGTCTGCATAGCTACGATGGCCATTGGAGACACTAGTAGTGTGCTGCTTTTTCACAAAACACGATAATTAGCATTGCTACTGTGCACAGCAGGTACAGGAATTCCCTCTTGTTTTTTTCTTTTAGCCATTCTAGTACTTCACTGATAATATATTGCTACAGAAGGACCCAAAGACCAGAGAAACCCTGCAATAATATTTGTGACCATGTGAAAAAATATATTTGTGACCCTTAATATTAATTAGCACTTGCACAAAGCGTATATGATCACCAGAAACAGCACAAAATTCTTCCCATCAATAATGGGCATTCAGTGATGACTTCCCATTTGAGTGTACAAATTCAATGCCACCACAAGCACTGTGATAATTTCACTAAGTTCTCCAGTGCAGAAAAATATTTGGTTCAACACTGTCACCCCTGTGTGTAACAACTTCTGGTCACACGCTGTGAACCAAGTTTGAACGGTCTCCTGCATGGGAAGCTGAAACCTTTACCCTGGGAGCTTCAAACAGAAGAACAAATGCTCAGCTGAAGGGAAGGCATGTGGCTGGCAGCTGGCAGGGTTTTCTCCTGAGTGGAGGATCCTCACTGGCAGTGTAGCTATGCATGAGCTTCAAAACTGGCTGTGTGAAGGTGCATGGCAACACTCACTGATGCCCTATGTGGTACAGATTTCTTCTTCAGCACAAACCAAGGCCTGCAGAGCATGCCACAGACAAAGTGTCTCTTGTCTTCTTTTGTGTTACTCTTCCCTGCCATGGTCTGCTCCTGCCCATGCCTCACCCTCCCCCTTTTATTTTCTCTGGCTGAGCACAAGGTTTTAAACCCTTTGAAACAGGTTGTTCCCAGATGCAATCTCCAAGCTCCCCATCAGTAGCCTTCTGTCCCGCTCCAAGGGCCGAGCAGAGGAAGGCACACATGGTTTGCCCCATGATTCCACCCTCCATGACCCACTGAAACTCTACAGAATCTACTCACTCCCAGGCAAGCCCCCTTCTGCACCCCTTTGCCTAATGTGCTAAATTACCAACTTGTTAGGGCTCCTCTTTTTCCACTGATTAGGTGTCTGGGACCGGCATTTCCCTGGACTTTCTAACAAGCTAGTACTAGTGCTGTGTCTACACTTCTCACCTGCACTGTCATGTACCATGAGAAAAACCTCACGGGTCTGAATGAATGAAACACCACATTATGGTATTAATAAACTGCATCTTGAGCAACAAAGGGTAACAAGGTAATGTTAAAATATCTGTGTTGTCTAGGACAATTTAAAAGCACAAATGACAGCACCTTATGTCAAATCCCTGTCAGGAGTCTTTGAAAACATGCTAACCTCCTCTTTATGCCAGGACAAAATAGGTTAATAGTAGAAAACCAAACTATATCCCACCTGTGAGTTTGAAAGCAGAAAACATAAAAAACCCTCAAACAACCAACAACAACAACAAAACCAAACTCAAAACAACTGCATAAACCATCAGCAGTGGTGGTGCCACAAAAAACAGCTTTAAAACATGTTAAAAATAAAACTAAGTTAGAGTAGGGTTGGAAGGGTAAGAGAAGAAGTAGGTAAGTTTCAGTTTAGTAGGATTTCAGAGGAGCCTTCTGACATCCACAGGTCAGACACATCATTCTTAGTCTGTGCATGTACAGCTGAGCATCCTCCCACACACTGACCATCAACAAGATGCCTGGTGGGGTGCCTAGGGATCTTCCCAATACCTAACTTTGGCAGCACAGCTGTATGGAACCTCAAACACCTATTTACTTCGGGAGTTTCCTGTCAGAGCAATGGCAGGCAGTGAGAAAGAGGTCCCAGAGACCCCGTTATTCACCATGCTACAGCTGGCATGTGCTCTTGTGGGATTGCTCTCCTAGCCCCTAAGAAACACCTTGTAAAAGGATTAGAAACTGAGGATCTCCTTGCTGTTGCTCAGCTGCTTGCTGCCTGATGCATAAGGAGGTTGGCTGCATTCACACAAGCTTCGGGACACCAAACGGCTTCACGCTCCAAGCTGTCATCTGGGTTCTCTCTCCCAAATTGCTGCCTTTTTGGCACCTGGTGCTGGAGGATGGAGGACTGGACACTCCCCACATGCTTCAAAGCCCTGCAGTCCAAAAGCCACTCTTTTGCAGGAGGAGTTTATGCCTCTCCTCCACCTTTTCCCTGCTGCTGCAAAAGCTTCTGGCCAGCACAGTGGTACAGGGCAGCTCCACGGCATCAGAGGCAAAGGCACTGCTACAGTTTCTTGCTCAATCATCTCTACCTTTCTCACTGACTGGGGCAAACAGAATTTCTCCCTGTTCCCCTTTCTGGTCTGAGCATGGGAGACTCTGCACATAGAATGCAAAGGCATCATGCAGTGGTCAACATCACATGCTGGTAAAAGGAAAATGTCATTGCATATAATGGTACAAAAGTTAAGGAGAAGACATGTCTCTCAATAACTTCTGATGTTAATTTTATAATAAGACTGAAGTATTAATGCTTTTTCTATTGATACGCCCAGATGCACGAGGTTCTTCAACTTCTTCACCACACTCTGCCAACAGTTAGTTTAGCAGATGTTCAACACAAAAATCTCCATGGAGAGTGAAAAACCAACTGATCACCATCCTTATCTGTCACACAACATGAAGCAACAGTCACAAGCTGAAATCAACCAGCTTCCATCCCAACAAAACCAAACGGTCTTGTCAGCGAGCATTGTTATCTGGTCACACAATGGCAAGTCACTTTTCTCCCAAAGCTTCAGCCAAGGCTAAATTCTGCTGTGGAAGGTGAGCAAGCTCAATCAAACACTTCAGTGGTGACCAGACAAAACTCTCTCTTGTGAGTTACGCAACAAGTCTGACTGACAGGCCTAAAATGCAGGGGGGACTTCCAGACCTGTTCAGGGAACCTATACCTGGCTTTCAATTGGGATTATATCCTCCCTGTAATCTGATGCCTAGAGCACTTTTGAATGAAGGGGAAATTTCTAGCACATATGAAGAAACTTCTGCAGCATCTCTCAGAAAACATTGCATATCCCCAGTGTAAATTTAAGACAAAGTACACAGAACTGATGCAGAGTCTTTCTTGTAATGGCTAATGAGGTGACAAACTAATAGAAAGATGAAACAATGGGTTCTTACACTGGTACAGACAGAATTAAAAAGCACGCAGATTTCAGTTTTCAATAGGCATTTTATCTGCAGGAATAAAAGCTTGATGTTGCAGTTTTCCACTTCTAGGTTTGCTGATCCAGAATGACTTGAATTTGTTCTCTACAAGGTTACATAGATACATAAAATATATTAATGTAATTAAAATATGCATGTGAGGCGTTGAATACATATATGTTCTAGCTGCCATGGCCATCCAGAGTTTCTGTTGAACTAATCCATGTCTAGTCAATGTCGGTTTCGGGGGATCAGACAAGGACTTTGTGGATGATATGAAAAAGGCACAGAAAATTCCAGGTAATGAATAATCAGAGCAGTAAGCAGGTGTGGTGTGACAGTAGAAGCTGCTCAATCACAGAAAAAACTATTGCCAACTCATATCTGTATTATGAAATGAAGAGTCCAGTAAACTAGGTTATACAGAAAAAGGATCGTTTAGCAGAAGGTTAAAGCCAGGGCTTCAGTTCATAATTACTAAATAATGCTTACTCTCACTTTACCCTAAGATTTGCCTGAAATTTCTATGACATGTCTATCTTCATTTAGCAATGCATCAGATTAGGGAGCAGAACCACCATGGTGGCAGCAGTAGATTCTGTCACGTAACATGTGCCAGCAGGCCAACGTGTTCAGATGTGTTGATCCCAGCCAGATACTTGTATCCCCTTTCCCTTTGCTATGTAAAATACCTCTCACATAATGAGATGCCCAATTATGCATGTGTGGATGCATGTGGGCAAAGGCAGGAGAGTGGCACGTTGGGGAACACAGCTCAGTTACACTCAGTGAGGCACTCCTGCAGATCCCTGCTATCTTTACATTAATAACTTTTACATGTCGGGGCATACCATCTGAATACTGGATTGTAAACCACAACGCAGTTCAGGGGCAATTCCAAAGCCAAACTAAAGACAGGTCAGTCTTCACAAAGTCACAGTAAAAATGATCCTGTTTGCTGTCCGTGCAGAGGTCTGTTTCATGGCCCTGCTATGCCAATGACTATCTTTTTTAGACAGAGGTTAACAGTGAGTGCTTTGACAAGCTGGAGACAAAAGAAGTGACCTTAGAAAGACGATCCTGTTCAAAAATGGAGTTATTTTCTTTGGTTTCAAGAGAAACAATAGTTACTAACTGTTATAGTAAATCACTAGCTGTGAATTTATGAAGGTTTCAAAATGCTTGATTATCTGTGTGAGCGATGGATCCCATTGTGCAAGTTGCAAAGCACCCTGAGCCTGTTCCAGCAAAGCTATTAAGCATGTGCTCCATATTAAGCATGCAAGAAAACACAGTAAGAGCAACATATCTGAGTTAAGCATATGTTTAAGTGCTTTATGGGACTAGGGTCAGAGTGCATTGCAACTTGCAGGATGGACTTCTGTGAGAATATAAATGCTTGTGTCTGAAAACAACAGTACATGATGGGGATCTATTTGAAACTTCAGTACTTCTATCCTAAGATACCATTCTATGTTCCATTTGGTGAAGAAATTACTCTAAATCAGCACAACTACAGTTATGTATCTGCAGATGGAAACTGATGAATGGCAGTCTCCTATTCACCTGCCCTACCTAGCCCTGAACTAGAGTACCAAATAAAGAAAACCAATCTGACACCTAGCAAGATCTTCTTTTTCATTTCAGAAAGCTTTGACATTATCCATGTGCCATAACTAGATTTCATCTGGCCTAATTGCCTTGCTAGCCAGGAATCTAAATCCAGCTTCAGGAAGATTAGGGAAAAAGTATACAATAAGAAAACTGATCAAAGAACTACACTGTCACAGCCTGATTGTGATATAAAGGAAGGGGTTGCAGCAGTTCAACCCTCCCTTCTTCCTTCCAGCAAACATGCTGACAGATATGTTCAATGTGATTCTTTTGGGGATTTTTTCCTCTTTCTTTTTAAATCATTTCAACTTCACATCAGCAAATTTCTTATATTTCTACATGATTTTCACGACCTGTGACAACTCACTCTCACTCAGAATGTGTGTTTGCAAGCACAAGAGGCGAATCAAGCTGTCTTCTCTATTAAAACCATAAACCCTTCTGAAGCAAATGATGTTGTGCACATGCTAAATAAGTGGAGAACTGAGCCCACAATATATGTGCCAAATAATGAGTGACTGAATGGGGCGAGATAAAACTGCATCTGGAAAAGGAAAGCAAATATAGGTGGACAAACAAAGATGAGTGCAAGGTCCTAACCAGCTGCCCCCTTCTTCCTGGCTCAGGAAAGAAAATAGTGTTGAAGTCCTAAGGTCACAGACAGAGTAGAAGAGAGGGCAAGAGCCAGACCTGGAGCTGAAGCACTTCCACATTTCAAGAGGTGTTGTGGCAAAAAAAAATAACTGACAGATGATTGGAAGGGGAAATGAAGCACCTTAAAGGGAAATTAATGAATCAAAGAAGGCAAATCTCTCCCTAATGGTATAATATTTCACAAGTTTTAGTCCACACAACATGGAGTGCAAACTTTTATTTATTCTTTATTCTAAGCACCTGCAGCAGAATTCCCCTTATTTAGTATAATACTTGCTGTGCGTTCAGTTCATCTACACATTGAAATGCCTTTTTCATCATTATGTCTTCCGTGTCTGGACATCTGGCTGCAATCTTATGCCCTATGAATGCCAGGAGTACAATGAGGTAGTATTACCTGATCATTCTTATAATTTGTGAGGCAAAATAAATCACTGCAACTCCTCTGAAGTGAGGGAAGCAAGGCAAAGTATCTGTCCACAAGGAATAATGAATCTGTTTTAATGAGTATGTTCCATAGCAGAGGAATAAATCGTATTTATTTTTTGGTAGCAGGATAGAAGCTCTCAATAAACATTGCCTTCCCCTGTTCACCTCCCTTACTTCACCAGCTGTCTCTAATGAGTGTGAAGCTTTGAAAACTTTCTGATGTTAGCCTTTGATTTCTCCCAGGCCCCTGACCCCTTGGTGAAAGAAGGCGTGGAAATTTAGATGAAGCTGTAACTCTTCAGTCCAATGCAACTTGGGGAATTAAAAGCAGTCACATAGCCACATAAATGAGGAAATAAGGACTACTGACTAGAAGGATGATCTGGTTCCTCTGATTCTCCTTCCTGGAAAAAAACCCCTTGCAATTCTTCCTCTTCAGTACAGGACAGAAAGCCTGTCTGCATTAAACGGAGTGGTCAGGGACCAAAATACATAATCCAGCAGACTGGTAGTTATGAATGGGCACCACCACAGTCAATTGAAACAGCAGGCCTAAACTTGGAGAAATGAAGGAAAAGTTGCAGAATGCATTTGCAGGGAGTAAAAACATTAAAGTGTTGAGAGGAAAGATGGGAGGAAACACTGGCTACTGACATCCTACACACGAAAGAAAGCATTATCCAACAGGACAAATACACTGGTATCCAAAGTTTCACATCCTGCAGAGAAATTTTAAGGTGCTGCAAAGACAATCCCAGGTCTGTTGGCTGCCCTGTTCACTGTTGTCTCCCCGAATCATGAAATAGGGAGGTATGCTCAGATGCCCATGTTAGCTGTGCACAAGGTACCCATTACCTGTGTGCCTAAGAATAATGCTGTACTCTAACCCTCTTTGTGGGGTAAGACACCAAGTGACACCCACAGACAGGCAACAGGGGAAGATGATGACATCAGATCCTTGCTTATCTGTCACTTGAAGAGTTCACTCTCCCATCTCCCACTCATACATAGACATATTATTACATATGCACAGATACACAATAACAATCACCGCCATGATGTTACTCTAGAGTGTATTTTAAATGCAACACACCAAACTGTTCCTACTGAGAGTTTCAGTATATAGGTAATGAGTTGGAAGGGACCTTAAGGACTCATGTGCCTCGAGGACAGACAAATAATTTCCATCATTCCTGACAGCCTAAGAAATTTTTAAATATTTCCAGTGAGTGGATAGAGACAGTGTGACTCCTAGTCCAGTCAGTCCCTAGGTCCACTCTCCACCCTTATAATTGTAATGTCCTTTCTCATGCTGAACCTGAGTCTTATTTCCTCCTACTTTTTCTTAACATCTGTAGATCTGCAGATAATTCCCCTTGTATTTGCAGGCGACTTTAACACATTAGAGTATTGCTCTCTTGCCCTTTACTATCAGTCTTGCAGACTAAATAACTGTTGTTTGTGTAGGTCTCTTTCATCAGCTACATTCACCAGTTTGTTCTCATCAGCCTCCTCCAAACCATTTCCAAATGCTCAACATCCTTTTCTAGACTTTTTCAACAATGTGACAAAGACAAGATGAAACTTAGGGAGTTTTGACCTTGGAGCTGGCGAGTCAACGTTATCTCTTACCTAAGAAAATTAGGACATCTGTTTTTCTCCTCTGAGCTTTAGTATTGATTATTTTATTCTTAAACAAATTCCTTCTCCACTGGGCATTTACAGCTGACTGTATGACTTGTTTATCTAGACTTTTAACTTTCCTGGAGAGAAGCTTTGTGTCTGTACAATGCCTTTCAGATCTTGCCTTAAGTATCTCAAAAATCATTTATAAAAAGAATTGGACATGATACTGATTGGCCTCCTTATTTTTCCGGATTTCCCAGAAATTAATATTAAGGCCATAAACTTCAATACTGTGCCTATCACATCAATTTAAATATTTCTTATCCATAAATAAAGTAATTTTCAAGCTCTGGTAAAACCTCTTAAATCCTGCTTTTCCAACTGAGATCTCTGTGTTCAAATTGAGACAGAAAATATGCAGGAAGACAGTCCTAAGCTGTTAAATTAGCTATTCAGTTTGTAATAAAATAACTATATAGACTGAATTTTTATGTTTTCCTTTCAGAATCTGGCACTTGTCTCATGGACTGGAGTGCACAGATTGGCTGCTGTGCAAATGTGTTATCTACAGATATGACGCTGCTCTGAGGGGAGGTGAGCAATGGTCTCACTCTCCCCGCAATCTCTTTTCTTCCTCCTTCACCGAACACGTTTGGGAAGCCCCATGACACAATTCTCCCCTCTACATTGACAAACCCACTGTTCCTATCTCCCTTGAAGCTTCCCAGGGGTTACAGAATAGCTACTTTCATTTAGACCTGCAGTTATCTTCTCCCTAAGAGCTGATGCAGCTGGCACTGTGTCCAGGCTCTGCTGGACTTCCAGCTTGACAGGTAACAAGATTCCAGGATGCGAAGAACCTGGCTGAAGCAATCACAATCACTGTAAAAAATAGCCTCAACACTGCATCTCTGTGGCATATCTGTCTTACTGATCAGTGTTTTTTTCACAACTAAAACATTTTAAGTATTTGTGGGGAGTAGATGAGATATAAAGATAGAAATTGATTTGTCATCAACTTCTGGAAACTTCAACTGCTAACCCAAAAAGCAATGGACATTTTTCAAAATTATATCAAACTGTATTTCAAGACATGACTTCACTTTCCTCTTGTTGAAGAGACATAAAACAGACAATCTTCTGTATTTCACACCATACCTACAACTGGGGTGCAGCTGACGTCTGCACAAAGGACTTGGAATGAGATATATGCATCTGGTATGACTTGACAAAGCTTAAGACATTGCAAACTTTTCTTACACTCTGCAACAGAACTTTACTCCTTTAAAAGAGTCAATAACATTGCTAAATAATAGCTTTTTAAAAAGGGACCTATTCTTTCCTCATTTTCTTCAAGATTTTGTCATCATACACAAACACCTGGTCCTAATGCATAGTACAAAACCAGGGGGATATCATATACTACCATTTACTCTCTGTCACCTTCTCTACAGAAACAAATCCAGACTGTGAGAAGGACCAGAACGGGTGTAAGTCTACCAGAGCAACAAAGCAGGAACAAGCCCTGTCCTCTGATCAATCTAAATATGGAATTGCTCTCCTGCATTCCCACTTTTCCATGTAGGATCAGGGCAATCTCACCAAGAAGGAATCCTAGAAAACTCTGCCTTTTTTTTTTCTTTTCTTTTTCTTTTTTCTTNTTTTTTTTTTTTTTTTTTTTTTTTTTTTTTTTTTTTTTTTTTTTTTTTTTTTTTTTTTTTTTTTTTCCCCCCCAGAACTGTGCAAGGACAGCAAAGAGAAAGTTCTGGAGAAACAGCAACAATATGTGAGCCAATGATCTGCTTTGCACAAAGCATGTGTAATTCTTTCCCTCTACTACTCACACACTAATTCCCCAGCCACAGCATTATATTCTCTCACATCATCATGAGGGGAATGATTGCAACAGATTTCAACAGTCTAGTAGCCAATGGAGCAACCGGCAGACTGGGGAAAATGTAAGCTGAGAAGATAGACTAGCCAAGTAATGAAAAAAAAAAAAAAGCAAGCTGTGAGATATATTACTGGAATCCAGACAAGAAAAATGTCTGTTCTGGCACCACTACAACCAAACAACAATAACAGGTTATGACCCACACTGTAGTTGGGGAATTAGGTACACAGCCTTTGCATTCAGTCTTCTCACAGGGATATGAGGTAAGGTCATGCCATGCTGGTTCACAACCTCCTGTAACTCGTCATATTATGAAATACAAATTGGCACATGGAGAGAGAGAAAAGGGGAAAGGAACGGAAACTTTGGGGAGGGTGTTCCCATCCACCATCTCTCTCATACCCTGACAAAGCTCTTCAGCCACACACTTGGACATTCCTCATCTATTTTATTTCTGTAGAGAGCGTACTGTATTGTTTACATGTCATGTTTCATTGAAGCTGGTGAGGCAAGGACTAAACATCTGGAGTTTTGGGCAGCAGTTTTGCAACAATTGTTGTTTGAAGAAACATTGTTTTCAGTTACCTCTGCATTATCATGTCAAATCCTGCCCATATTGAAACACTCTTTCTTCTCTGTTGACTGAAAAGGTGTACTCCTTTCTTTCTTTCCACTGTTAAAAAGTACATTTATATATAAATATATAAAGAGAAAACATCTTGAGTTTTTACACTCTGAAAGCTTAACTGCCAAACATTTTTTGCAAAAGGTATGTACTAGAAATTACTATAGCTGTCTTTTTGTTTGTTTAATTTGTTGTTGTTGTTTTTCCCCACAGCAGGTAAATCAGTTGTTTGACCGGTTTTAATTACTCTTAAATCTGCAATATTAATTTACTGTACAGGCACTCAATCACAGAGCACTATTGTTAAAGCATGGTCCAGTTTTTTATGTAACATGGCTCTGCACACAGTCAGCATGACACACAGAGAAAGTTTACACTCAGCTCAAAGTCAAAGAACAGGTAATGTTTAAACAGGACACAGACATTATTCAAGCCTTATGCAAAGGATTTTTGAATTCACCTTCTAGTGCAAAATTAACCTAGGAAGAAATCTAAGGTACTGAGGTAATATACCATAAGAGCCTTAAACTATAACACAGACAAGATGACACAGAGAAAAATATACACTTGAAATTTCATTATTAGGTTGAAGATTTTTCAATATGTCTTCCTAATAAATCATGGTCTGATCTCTAGTCTCCCCTCTCCTCATAAACACATATGTAAGTATCTTTTTGAGAATGTTACTCTTTTAGCAAGGGTGGTCAAATTCTTTTTCTTTCTGTTTTAACTTTTTCCTAAAAATCATCACCTTTGGAAGCTCATATAATGCCACACATTTTCCAGAGTCTATAGCTTGAGAGTGTCAGAAGGTGTAGTCTTTCATGAAACAGGCACGATGAGCAAAAAAAAACCAAAAAACCAAACCAAAAAACGAATCGTGTCACTTCCAGCTCAAAAAATTATATTCTTAATATGAAAGCACTAGAAATATTTGGCCCATAGTCACATGGGTTCTTCGGCTCCTCTGTCACCAAGAAGCCCAGAGAAGCTGAAATCTATATACTTCTTAATGGGAACTCTCTCTCAAGAAGTCCAAAAGGTCCAGCATTGAATACATTCCATCTGAAGGCCTGTAGGTATGCACTGCTACAGTGAGCGGTGTCTACTCTCTATCAAAATAGCTCTGCTGACAAACTCCTGTGCTACGGAAATCATACTCTGTCAGTCTGGAATTCAAACAGGACAGGCTGCAACACTTTCCTGACCTGTATCCCACTTCACACTATATTTCACTGACTCTGTGAGAGCTCATCACGAAAGATCGATTCACTTCTAGGGATCCTTTTTCTCTTACATTTCCTTGCAAGGCAGATTGGCTTTGACCCAATAAACATGGAAAGTCTCAAATCCTTTAATTCATTCATCAGAATTTGATAGAAGAAAGGATGTGTGTGTTTAAGGATGGCTACAGCAATATTCCCTCCAGTTAAAACCATTCTCAATGTTTGCTTGTGTTTCTTCGGTTTTGGTGGATGTTACACCAATGAGGGCTCTCTCTCCATGTGCAAATGAAAAAGCAGGTTGTCTGTAACGCCCTGTGCTTTGCTGGATAAAGCACTTCAGTTTTCTCATATCTGTGAGATCATCAAATTGCAGAAGAAATAAGTGTAACCCAAGTATGTGTTTTACTGATTAGGAACCACAAACATGACTGCTGAGGTACCCCAGCTGACCTGGTAACTTGGTCTAGGTGATCCCAAGTTCTTAGTTTTCCTCCTTCTTTTCCATCTCTTCTCTCTTGTGATTTGGTAGATGTCTCATGCAAAACTGACTTTGGGGTTGCTGAAGGACACAGGAGACTATCTGGAATTTGGCCTAAAACTTCAATTGTGCACATGCATTATTTCTTTGAAGAGTTCAGTACTTATTACTACACATACCTAACTACTGGTAGGTTTGGAATTTTTTTCTGCAAAGCTTAGGTAAAAGTGCCCCTAAGAGAAATCAAAATATAGGTTGTCAGGGTTGTTTTCTAACTCCACCATGGGAATACTCCCACTCTTTCGTGAAATAGGGCATCTTCTGTGGATTGTCTCATTTGGTAAAGTGTCTCTATTCAACACAGATAATAAATACCAAGAATGACTTCAGCTTAGCTAAAAGCCATCCTGCATTTTAATATGAGGCATGTTTTGAAGTCCACAAAAAAGACTGAGATGATGTTCTTGTGAGCTTGGAAAGATTCCCATTAGTTTTTAATCAGCCTTTAAAAAAATATAAGATTGACTTTTAAAAAGCCCTATAAGTAAGCCTTTTGGATTGATAAATTGATACTAAGAACATCAGTAGGGCTGAAGTTCAGCAATAGGTAGGTATACCTTTACCTGAAAAAGACACTAAAACATCCTCTGTCCTCTTTTGAACAAGCCATTTTGACTTTGAGAATACTTTTAAACCAACCCGTAGGAATTATCCACAAAGTGGAGACATCAAAACTATGGTGATGAAGAAAAAATAGCCTGTAGTCTGCTGTCAAAAGGGAAAAAAGGGAGTAGGACCCAATGGAAAATGAGTGGGTTTTTTTAATGAAAGAGTAGAAAAACTGTTCTGGGGCCCCACATGACTTTTACTCTCAGATAGGGGAGTAAATAGGTGCAAGGTGTCATTATTTGAGGACTCTTGACTAGTATTTTATATAAAAACAATGCCATTTTCTGCATTATGCATGAGTCATTCTCCAAAACACGAGTACAATTGGACTTCATTAATATTCAAGTACAATGAGAAATTGTTCTGCAGATCTCCCAAAATCTGTATCTTTTTTTTTCCCCCTAAACTAACAAATAACTGAGAAAAACAGTACTTCTGCTCCTAGTCGCTATGCAAATGGTTTTTAGTGCTTACCACATCATCTTACATAGTTCATAAAAGATCAAGTATTAGTAACATTTACATGTAGTAAGAAATAGAGCATTATATTCCCACCTGAAGAGACTCTGATTTAAGTTTCCAGAAATCAGTTTTGCAAGATGATAAAACTTTCTGCCAAGCTTTCCTTTTCAACATCTTCCACTCAGTCATACTGTTCTCCCAGTTTCTCTCACTCACTTAAGGCTGTCCTCTTTCCCTGTGTTCTCTCAGCCACAACAAGCCTCCACACTTGTAACTTTTCCCAAGTGATATGTTGAACTCTCTCTTTTTAAGCACTGGAATAATGCTAACAATTTTCATGTTGCTTATATCAGGCATGGTAAGTAGCTGGTATTTTAATGTTTGCAAATTGATGACAACAGAGCATAAGACCATAGGTCCCTCTTCTTCTTGGCCCAAACTGTGCAAAGAGTTATACAAGACAGTTTTGCAAAAGCCTGAAACTCCGAGGACCCACTTGTGTGTGAAAACTGAAGTATGTATTCTAAAGAGGATCACTGCCATATTCTGTCTTAAAAATGTGTTTTATTTGGACATATATACTTGGCTTGATTAGAACAGATTTAGGAGTGACTGGAGTACAGTGCAAATAGAGAATAATACAATGGCTTGAAAAGCATTTTAAAAAATAGAGCATTCAAAACAAATCAATGTAAACTGACAAAAGCTGGGAAGGCTCATAAGACATCCAGGCACAGATTTCATCCTGATCTGAAAGATGTCCAAAGGTTTTGTCTTGTTCCAAAATTTTTCCATTTCTTTTATGGTGAACCAAAGTAAAAAATCAGAGGCCTGTAGGTTAAACTATAGAAGATCAAATATATCTGAATCATTTTTGTTTAGCTTGGTCCTGCCTTGGTTTTCAAAAGAAATAGTATGAGGGTATGACATCCATGTGGAACAGGAGCAAATAATATTCAGAACTTATCAGAAAAGCTTCGTTATTCTCAAAGTAAAAAACAAATTAAATAATAAAAAAAAGGTGCAAGGTGTTCCATTGGCAGAAGAAACGTATTAATCCTGATTTGCCAGTGTTTCCATAGCTCTGAGGTCCCTCAGGCCGCTGTCAGCCCACGTGGCACCCTCTGTGCGGCGGGGCAGCAGGCACTCCGGCCGCAGTGGAGCCCTGCGCGGGCTGTGCTCCGCACGAGTGCCCAGTGCCAGCCCCAGCCGCTGCCGGGCGCGCCGTGCACACCTCGCCGGGGCAGCTCTCCGGGCAGCTGCCAGCTCCTCCAAGCTGCACGCCTCCTCTCACAGCTTTGCCTGACAGCAGTCTCCAAGCTCAAGCAGTATTTTCCTGCCTTTCCCCTTTCATCTGCTTTCCAAAACAGACAGACAATGCAGTTGCACGAGTCTTATTTCATTCGGAAGCAAAACTAAAAATGACTGCACTCTGTGCAGAGTGGCTTGTAGATGCAAAACCACCACGGGAAATAAGCAATCCAGCATCTGGGACAAACTGATTAGCATTTGACAGGGATGAAACTAGTGGAATTCTACAGATATTAACCATTTTCAAATTGTTTCAGGTCATATAGTTACATGGGGTAAATAGCCATTAATTTTAACATAGCTGTTAATTTATGTTAATTTTAATGCATCTGTGCTATTTACAATAATAGGTGGTTGAAGTATCAGACTTCAGCAACAACCCTTTTCACTTATTTTTAAAATTTTCTGTGTAAAAATACTGGCCATAGCAAGTTTTCTGGTAAATTTTTTAAGGTCTTAAAAAAGGGTTAAACTTTCCAGACAAATTCTAAAGCTTTTCCATATGGAGGGCTAGCTGCTAAAGATCAAATCATAAAACAGTGTCAGCTTAGTTTTCAGAGATTTTTCCTCTCTAAATGAAAGTATAAAGCCAAGTCACCGACCAATAGATTTTTCTTTGTTTAGATTGTAGGTTTTTTTCTATATCATATAAACTAATTAATAAAATGTGCCCTAGGAAATGCTTTTTACTCACTTTCTTTACCTTCACATTGCAGCAGAACTGCATCAGGTGATGTTAATAGAAATTTTCAAGCAAACAATCATTTCTATCCTTTCTCAATTTTCCTATTTGTTATGTTTATTACTTAAACTTTACCATGTGTCTTTTCTGTACAGAGTATTTCATTGAAGATTTAATTAAGGACAACTATATTTTTTCCTAAAAATAGGGGGCTTCTTTGGACAGCACTTAAAAAGTAATTAGGTTAATTTTATAAAAAAATTGTCAAAAACAAGTGTCTCTAACTTTTGCTTTTGAAAAACACAATTTTTGAAGTCTCATAAAACATTTTAGACCTCTCATGTTAAAAAAATGTAAAGAAAAAAGTTTCTCAAAATCTGTCTTGATGGGTTCATTTGACATTATTTGGAATGAATAGTCATTTGGCTGGCACATACATTTCTGCTGTGTCTTTAGACATTCAGTATATTAAATAGATTCCACAGTTGAGAATTTAGGCAGGAGAAAGAAAGGTAAAACTTTGGAGAATAAAGGCAGAAATAAATTTTTATGTTGCTAATCTCTGAATCACTTTCTTTTTCCCCAGCAAGTAAGCAGCTGCAAATGTATATTCCTATAAAAGTAAACTAATTGCTATATAGGTATATAATACAAGACAATAAACAAGAGCATCAGTGATAAATTACTCCAGTACCATTTTTTGTCACAGAAAAATGTGTGGGTGTAAAATCCAATCTTCAGTTAGGTTTATTATGAAGGCTTAGTATATTGCCTCAAAAGCTGAAAAAGTGGACAGTCTTCCCTTTTATGCATGAAAGCAATGTGTGTACGTATGTGTGTCTTCTGTTTCACAAGCTCAAGTTGGAAAATACAACCCACCCCCAGCTAATGGTTCAGAAAGCAAATAAACTTACTCAGGACATACTATTATCATTAGAAGCTCTAAGATTTTAAGTCACTTTTAGATTTGTGCAGGACCTGAAACCTCCTGGGGCAGGCCAAACTAAAAAAAAAAGCAGTAGTGTAACTGACAATAAATGAGGCAACCAAGGTGTAAGCTACCAAGGGCTCCCACCAGAAGAAGTGATCGAGGAGGGAGAGCATTGGGCTGTATCTGGCTCAAAGACCCCATTCTACCTATAGAGAAGATGTAACAAGCAGAGGCAGTGAGAATTTTCACTGACTCATTCCCACAGGTGGTACATGTAATTCTCATTAGAGAAGAGGGCAGCCAAATGCGTATGCCCAGCCCTCTTGGATATAGGGCCGAAGGGCCTGGAGGGCAGGGCTCCCCCCATCTGCATCAGGTCATGGAAACCTTGCTCTTGTAACAGCTCTGAAATAAACCTCCTTTATGCACAAGTCCATGGCTTAGCCTCTGGTTAACCTGCACATATCTTCGAATCATGTACAAGGTTTGCCAACTCCTAATTTAAGAAAAAGAACTTTGTCTACTTGTCGTAGGTTGACCCTGTCTGGATGCCAG